>CM038225.1:111054009-111654009 GCA_021442155.1 Cymbidium sinense
TTGAGTTTGGATATTGATTTAGGATTGATTTATGGCTTTGATTGCAATTGATTTAGATTCAATTGGGTTTTGTCTCATTTAAATATATGGGTTAAAATGAGATTATGTTAGGTTTGATTTGATTGATTTTGGCTTGGTTGATTTGATTGTAGATTTGATTTGGTTTGAAATGATAGTTGAAGGGATGATTGATTAAATCACAGGCTTAGGCTTGGGTTATGGATTTTATTTTGTCTTGGTTGCAGATTTGATTTGGTTTGGAATGAAATTCAATTGGATTGTATAGTAAATTGATTTGGGGTTGGAATTTGGCTAAGGAGATAAGCAAAGGTTTGATTAGGCTATAGGCTAGGTAGGTTTTCATAGGTTCTAAGGCATAGCCTAATCCTATGATTAATCCTTCTAAGTCTCTAGGCTTAGGTTAAGTTTTCATTTAGCCACTAGAAGTATCTTATGACTAAGGAGCTCTTAGTGTCTAAAAGACACCTAAATCTATGATGAGAAGATTGAATCCTCACTCCAAAAGTGAGGTCAACAAGAATCTATTATTGTGTCTTGATCAAGAATCAAGAATAAGATTCCCATACAATGACTTACACATTGAACAAACAATAATCGATCAATGAATGATACATCTATGATAAAGATCGATGGCATATGCTAGTTGAATCAATGCTAAACATTTTTTTATGTAACAAAAAAAAGTTTTAGATGTAGCTATGAGTGCAATTCAAGTTTTACTTTAAGGAATTAATAGTTGAATTAACCACATGCAAATATCCATATAACCACCATGAATCAATGACATGCAACATTCATTTATCATTTGATATTTAAAACATATGGTCATGATCATTTTAAAATAAATGTGATGAAAGTAGATTTTTCTTTAATATAAGTATTAATGAGAGTGTTACCTCACGTAGGTGCTACAATGAGTATGATTGGTCGATAATAAGATGTATTTATAGTACAGATATAGCAACTCTTCTAGAGGTAAAATCTAATACAAATTAAAATGCCTATTTGAGTAATCGAATTTCAAGAGGAATGATATCTCCTTTGATATTAGACATTAATCCAAACATAAATCAAGAAAGTATTATTTTGAGATGGTTAACTATATAAAAAAATCTTTAATACTTCATCAAATATATTCATATGCTTACTTTAAAAAAAGAATTAATATTCCTTATTCTAGTGGACTAAATTAAAGACTTCGTTAAGATATATAAAAAATGGCCTTGGTATACTTGAATTAAATGAGAATTTGGCACATAATAGGACACAATGAAGATGAAGGATTCATATAGCCGACCCCGGTTAGTGGGATAAAGGCTTGTTGTTGTTGTTGTTATTGTTGTTGTTGTGGACTAAATTGATCATCCAATTGATCATATTATGATTATGGGATGTAATGTTTAAAATAATAATTTTATTTCAACCCTAATAATTGTTGGTTCTTTACTAAACATTGCTCTATATTTTTTCTAACACTCATTCTTTGCATTTTAAGTTAGCCCTATCAATTACAAATTATAGTAAATTCGGTTTGGCATTCACAAAATATAATTTATATTCAAAGAAATTATCTGTATTTATACTCTAATAAAAAATATATATGATAGTTTCTCTTATACATCCAAAACAATGATAATATTAATGCAGGGGAGAACTGAAAAATGCAATGGCAAATAAAGCTCGTTCCTCTAAAAACTTCATATCATATCACAATGTTTTGGTCTGAAGTGAAGAAGTGGAAAACGCAAAAAATATCTATATAGAGATAGAAGATTGGCCTGCATTCATTATTGAGAGCTCCAGAGACTTTTTCGATGGCGACTAAGGCCTCATTTAATGCAACAATAATAGTGCAATCAACATCACATCCTGGCTACATTTTAAGTGCGTTTTGAGATATCAGTGAATGAGAAAGTTAGGTTTTATAACCTAATCTAACTATGAATAGTGACAGTCAGAAAATTAAGATTTGACCTCCATAAAATAAAAAAATATTTGTACACCTATTATAACTTCTTCAAATAACAACTTCTTCTGTAATATTTTCATTATTATTTTTTCATAAAGCTGCAATTGTTTCAAATAGAGCCTAAAGCACTATTTAAAAAAACCTTTTCGAGCACATCCTTCTAAAAATAATTTTTTTGAATGAGTTGAATGTCATTAGAATAACTGAATAATTCACATCAATTCAGTCTAAAAGTGTTGACCCATGTATTGAAACTGATTGAGAGATTTAAAATATTATAAATTTTATAGTGCAATTACTTACATTATACTCCTAATACAGACAAACAAATAACCCTAAATCAACAATTTTGTTTTAATGAAAGACAAGATACAATAAAAATTTATACAACGAAAATGAATAATATTCTACTAGTTGCAAACATTTTTGAATCGGGTTGCAAAGTTTGCACTGCCTCTCGAGGCCTTGCTTCTCGCATTCCAAAAAATTAAACAAATGCTTAATAACAAGAGAACATAAAGAACAAATGCACAAAGAAATCAATGACATGCAGTATCCATATAACCACCCCATGAGTCAAAGTTTTAGACGTGACTATGAGTGCAATTTAAGTTTTACTTCAAGCAATCAATAGTCTAATTAACCACATGGAAGTATATTTTTCTTTAATATAAGTATTGATGATATTGTTACTATATGTAGGAGCTACAATGAGTATGATTGGTCGATTATAAGATGTATTTATAGTATAGATATAGCAACTCTTCTAGAGGTAAAATCTAATACAAATTAAAATGCCTATTTGAGTAATTAAATGTAAGGAGGAATGATATCTCCTTTGATATTGGACATTAATCCAAACATAAATCAAGAAAGTATTATTTTGAGATGATTAACTATATAAAAAATCTTTAATACTTCATCAAATATATTCATATGCTTACTTGAAAAAAAAATTATATTCCTTATTCTAGTGGACTAAATTGATCAAGCAATTGATCATATTATGATTATGGGATGTAACGGTTAAAATAATAATTTTATTTCAACCCTAATTATTAGTTGGTTCTTTACTAAACATTGCTCTATATTTTTTTTAACACTCATTCTTTGCATTTTAAGTTAGCCCTATTAATTACAAATTATAGTAAATTCAGTTTGGCATTCACAAAATATAATTTATATTCAAAGATATTTTATGTATTTATACTCTAATAAAAAATATATATGATAGTTTCTCTTATACATCCAAAACAATGATAATATTATTGCAGGGGAGAACTGAAAAATGCAATGGCAAATAAAGCTCGTTCCTCTAAAAACTTCATATCATTTCACAATGTTTTGGTTTGAAGTGAAGAAGTGGAAAACGCAAAAAATATATATATACTTGAAGCAGTACAAGAAGATAGAAGTTTGGCCTGCATTCATAATTGAGAGCTCCAGAGATTTTTTTCATTGGCGACTAAGGCCTCATTTGGTGCAATAATAATGGTACAATCTACACCACATCCTGGCTCTATTTTAGCTATATTTTAAAATATCTATGATAGAAAAATTATATTTTACAGCTTAATTTGACTATCTATGATGACGATAAAAAAACTACGATTTGATTTTCATAAAATAAAATAAAAAATTTATATGTGTATCACAATTTATTCAAATAATAGTTTCTATTATAATATATCCACCACTATTTATTTATACAACTACAACTGATATGGCTCTCAAAATATGACTAGTCAAAGTACAAATCTTGATGTCAGCGATATGATTTTGAGTCAAAGCGTCGAGATCAAGACTTAAAATATCATTTGGAATCTTTGGGACGTCAATTAAATCCCAAAATAACTCTCAAATATGGAGTATTTATAGTCAAATCGGCGTCTCGGCGAGCGGATCTAACGAGCCTGGATCTCATTCACTTTTGGGCATCCAAATGCTCAAAATATATCAAATGATCAAAGGAATCATCCGAGTCCGATCAGTGGTAGTGCTTTACATGAATTTAGAATGCCCTTCCTCCCATCTATAAATGCCTTTATTCCTCATGAGGCAAGCTAAGCGCCAAGTGAAGAGGACCGCTTCGACGTCGTCACCAGCACCGCGGTGATTCTGCCGATCAATCACAAGCAAGGAAGAAGAGGAAGAGTCCAAGCAAGGAAGAAGAGGAAGAGCCCGAACAAGGAAGAAGAGGAAGAGTCCGAGCAAGGAAGAAAGGAAAAAAGAGTGAGGAGGAAGAGAGAGCTCGCTTGAAGATCCTCCAAGATCACGCAAGATTGCACTCGCCGGTGGATGCCCGCCCGCATCACTAATTGTATCGTATTCCAGGATCTACCATATCAACAATATTACACGATCATTGTTACATTGTTATTCTCTCTCATATGCAATTGTAATCTGTTATCGAAGATTTTGTACTCAAACAGATATCAGTGGAAGCTTTTCTTGGGCTGCCGTGGTTTTCCCCTCTTTCGAGGTTTTCCACGTTAAAATTCAAGTGTCTCTTGTTAGCTCTTTAATTACATGTGTCTTTGGACTTCACAAGGCTAAAGGTAAACTTTCACTCTCATGGTTTTCCGACGCAACAACAACTATCCTAAAAAACCCTAAGGCACTATTTAAGAAAGTTTTTGGAACACAGCTTTCTAAAAATAATTTTTTTGAACCAACTAAATGTCATTGGAGTAACTGTAAAGTTATGTCACATCAAATCAGTCTAAAAGTATTGGCCCATGTATTGAAATTGATTAAGGACCCATCGACTCTTAGCTCGGTTGGTAGGAGAGCATGGCTGGGAACCTCCCAGCCCGCGTTCGATTCCTCTTCAGGATAGAAGTGTCTGATGGAAAGTAAGTGGGGACCCGACACGTGTAGGTGATGAATGTGACGCTAGGCTCTTGTGAGATTAGTCACAATGACATCCCCGGCCATAAGATGGGTGGAGTGTTGGATGGATACCCATTCCAAAAATAGAAAAAAAAAACTGATTAAGGGTGACTTGACCATACAACCCGTAATAAGTTATTTGTGGATTTAAAATATTATAAATTTTATAATGCAGTTACTTCACATCAAATCAAATACTAAATTATTGTTATTTACATTATACTCCTAATACAGATAATCAAATAGCCCTAAATCAATAATTTTGTTTTAATGAAAGATAGGATACAATAAGAATTCATAAAAAGAACATGAATAATATTCTACTAGTTGCAACATTTTTGAATCGAGTGGCAAAGTTTGCACTGCCTCCCTAGGCCTTGCTTCACCCCATCCCAAAAAAATAAACAAATGCCCAATAACAAGAGAACATAATGAACAAATGAATATTTATAATGCCCACGTTGCACAAAGAAATCAGTGTAGCTCAAAAGAGAAGATTGTTAGGTGTCTCTACTAACAAAGGTAACTACTTTAAATTTTTTTTTTTTTTTTGAGGAGCAAGATTGTGTCAATCAATTAAGAATATACTGTCAATTCAGCTCTCAAAGTTTAACTTTAAATTCTTTTTTTAATGATGTATAGCACTTAGGTGCTAAAAAATGAAGAAGTTGCTTCAGAAACAAAAGCCAGCATCTCGGTGTTGTAAAGATAAACTCATTGGCATCAAAATTTGTGAGATTTCTCTAGAAAGACAGATGCGAGATTGATAGAGAAACCAAAGAAGAAAGAAGAAGAAAAGAAAGAAAGAAGAAATGAAGAAATGAAGCTTGAAGACCCCCATAATATTGAATTTCTTGCTTAATTATAATTTAATTCATTTGTAATCTGGTTGTATAAGGGTAGAGCTCACCACATTTGATATTTTTTTGGGTTATGCGGTGGTGTCCAGACACGACTTTTATTCTTTTTAGGATTAGCTTTATAAATTGATTGATGATTTGTTTAGCTTTTGCATTAAGTGGCATGCTTTTCTTAGTTTCTTCCTTGCTTTATATATGACCCGAATGTGGATTAGACTCTTTAGGAGAAAATAAATTTTTTACCCAACTTAACAACTCAAAATAAAAATTAAAACAACTCATAACCTCATCTAAAGCTTAGGTTTAAAATTAAGATAAAAGAATTAACAATCCCTTAGCTCGATGAGCATTTCTTTTATAATATCATGCATAAATGCATCTTGTTTCACTCTTGATTAGAGGGCTTCCACCTTTGCAAGAGAAACTTGGCTTGACCTTTGAGAGCCATGGTGGAAATTCACCTCCTACCTTCTCACTGATTTTGACCAATAACCTTATATCTCATGCATTAGTCATATAACTCATATTATCCTGAGTCAAAAATAATTGTTCAAAATTAAAATTAAAATAAAATTTGAATTGCATTAGATTTAGGTCATTTGAAGCATGTCCCTTTACATGATCAGTCTCTTTAGAGAGTGAGTTTAAGGACTTAGTCTTTTTCTAAATAAATAACAGCCTAGCTATCTTACATAAGTATAATACTTACTTGCTTGTATTTAAAATCATAGGGGGAGTTAGTTGGCGGCCACCCCCAGGCAGTTGTAAGTTCAAGCTATCGGGTGGTTTGTCCTCTCTTGTGGAGACAAACCAATTACTCATTTTCGCCTTAGATTTAGGTTGAGCTTTCGACCCTTGCCAAAGCTCCCTAGATTTAGGGTCTATGATTGCTTCTCTCCTTTGTGGGTGATAAGCACAATTCCCCACCTCTTAGATATTTCTTTAATCTTATGTTAAGAAATCTTAAGTCCTAAATTTCTAATGAAAAATTCAACTCAAACAAACTAAATCAATTTCAAAAAATATAAAGTACAACTGTAGGATAGTTTCAGATGCTCGCTAGATTTTCTAGCATCATGGGCATCTCCTAAATATCTTCCATTTTGGCTTCGATAATAACTCCCTCTTTTGATCAATCCCATTTGATCTTTCAAAAATAAATCAATCTATTGATAGTCCTTTTCTATTGAAATCTTCAAAAACACTAATCATTTACCTTAATCAAGAGTTTTCCTAAGGAATCATCATTCCTTATTATGTAATTAACTATGAGGGCTTGCCCCTATAAGGAACTTAACGAACCCGATTTAAAATAAACTTTGCTTTACTTTTCTATTTAAAGTAGGAGAAGAATCTCTAGTTCATATGCAGACTCACCATCCTTAGGAGTCCTTATTGAAGTGATTAGGTCCATTAAAGGGTAGTGACTTCTATCTTGCAAGATAATACAGTATTCCTTGATGATGTAATCAACCACCTGAATAAGCATATCTGCGGATCTGTGTGCATCCTAAAAAGATGAATTTCTATATGCTTATGTTGTCTTTGATTTCTCCCAATAGATTTGAAAGGCGACTCCTACTCCTATAGAAATTTTTTACCACAAATAGATACTTAGGTGTTCAATAACCTAAGTGGCTTTTAAGGAAATTATTTCTAACCCACATATGTGAAAAGGTTATAAAAGTACTTAATTAAACTCTTTAGCTTAATTAATTAATAATTATGAGCCAATTGCATTAAACCCCTTTTGTTTCTTAAGTGCATTGTTGATTTAAATTCAATGTGATTGCATATTATATGTTGGCTCACAATTGTTTGAATAATTATGTTAAGGAGGTGCATGTAAGGAATAATTAATGAATAATATTCTACTAGTTGTAACATTTTTGAATCGAGTTGCAAAGGTTGCACTGCCTCCCCAGGCCTTGCTTCACCCATCCCAAAAATATAGACAAATGCCCAATAACAAGAGAACATAATGAACAAATGAATATTTATAATGCCCACGTTGCACAAAGAAATCAGTGTAGCTCAAAAGAGAAGATTGTTAGGTGTCTCTACTAACAAAGTTAACTACTTTAAATTTTATTTTGAGAAGCAAGATTGTGTCAATCAATTAAAAATATACTGCCAATTCAGCTCTCGAAGTTTAACTTTAAATTTTTTTTAATGACCTATAGCACTTAGGTGCTAAAAAATGAAGAAGTTGCTTCAGAAACAAAAGCCAGCATCTTGGTGTTGTAAAGATAAACTCATTGGCATCAAAATTTATGAGATTTCTCTAGAAAGGCAGGGACGCAACACTGTGATACTAAAATTCAAATAGAGAAGTCAAGATTGATAGAGAAGCTAACATTATAGTGCTACAAAGAAGTAGTCTATTTTTTAAACAGGTTTCTATAATTTTAAATATAACTTTTTTCATTGTCTAGATAGTGTAATGTAAAATGTGTTTGCTTTAGAGTGAAGCATGAAGACTGCTAAAGAGACCGAGTGAAAAAGATTTGTATAATTCTCGTTTTTTTTTCATGATGAATTTTTTGGTGTGACATATCTCCATAATTTTTCCATTTTTAGATTTTTCATATAGATTCTGATGTTCATCTTCCTCTATAATGTTTTTGTTTTGCTTTTGTTTTGATATGTTTGCTAGAGTTTTCTCTCTCAACATAAATTGTCCACAGATGGATCGGGTCAGTGAACTAATTTTTCAGAAAGAAATATGCATAATCTAAAAGCCAAAAGACAGTAAGTTTTATTGATTCCGCAGTAGTACAATAAACAGAAAAATTGCACTTCACAAGAAAACAATCAACCAATTTCAGCAGTTTTCATCTCTCGCAGATCCGAACTAAAATCCTGAGAGAATACAAAATGCTGAATTAGACGACTGCATCTCTAAAAACAAATAATGAATGCACCACGCCTTCTAAGGTTGAGAAGAGAAGTATACAGCACACTCTTTTACACTTCAATGTACATGAAAAATATACAGTGACAAGCCGGGAAAGCTGAAGAACACCTAATAGAACCTGAAGTTGAAGAGAGCATTTCTTCAGATGATTGTTAGCTCCTGGATTCTCATTCGGTTTCAGCAATGAAATTTGGAAGCTCGCCATTGCAAAGATATTCATCGCACTGTGACGCAACTCCCCATCCTCTTCTTAGACGAAGAATATCTTCAGTAAATGTGGAGCCAGAGGCTCCTATGAACACAGTTGACATAGCAGAGATTGCCTTGTCCAGCATGGCCTCAACCTTAAAGAAGTAAAATGAAAAAAGGAAAACAGTTACTAGCTTTAAAATAGCTTTCAGTTTTTTTTTTTTTTTGAAAGATTTATATACAAACCACACAATTGTGATGTATTTACATATCTAACACCAAAAATTATATATTTATTTATCAAATACTTTCTTATTCTTGAAAAAAGTGTATTTCACTCTTAAAAAATAAATGATGATATTTTTGATATGATATTGAAGATATTGATGTTATATATATATATATATATATATATATATAAATTTAGATGTTATATTTATAAATACATAAAAATTGTGTGATATGTCTGTGCAAATCCCCATTTTTTATAACTCTGCTACAGCTAAGAATTGTAATAGGAGGAAACGCACCTGATCTCCGCCAAGATGGTTTCTGTACAGTAAGGCATCCCATTTCTCGAGACTATTATGGCTCGGTCGCTTGACTAAAGGAACAGGCTTGCTGTCCAAAACAACCAATGACTGTAGAAGATCTGTTTCACTTTCACCTGCATCTGTGGACAGAAAAATTATGGGAGCATTGGCTCGCTCAACAACCCTGAGTATGCATTCAGCAGCCTGGGGAATGGGATAGAAGCAGCTTTCCTTCTTCAAGTTGCTGAAGTCAAACAAAGAATGCAAAAACAAATTGCGAAAGTGAAACTGTGAATGAATCAATATTTTTACAGGCAGTGTCCTACAACATTTAATTAAACAATAAAGCATGTTTATGGATAAGTAGCTAGAAAATATCTTTAAAAATATGATGCAAGTAGTGGGTAAGAAATGCTTATCAAAGGATTATAATGGAATCTATTAATGCTTTACAACATCATTGCGTAGCATAAATGGTGTGATGATTCTTCACTAAATGAGACAATAAACTATGGAGAAAACAAACAAATAATGGTCCTTTTAAGGATCTTCATTCTTTACAGACATGAAAGTGAAAACTTCATAGCGCCACTCTGATTGATTCACCTACCTAAGAGTGTCATTAATTAACCCAACCCAACAACCCGACACAAGCTCGACTCGAGAAAATCAAGTTCGGGTTAACCCGAAATTTTAGTCAGATTCAGGTCAGCATTTAATTTTTAGGTAGAGTTTGGATTGATCTGCCAACCCGATTTTGACCATTCAACTTAAATATGACCCGATTTTGACCCAATAATTTGACATTGACTCAAATTGAACTCGATTTTGACCTGATTTTGACTTTATATATATATATATAAGGGTTAATTGGGTCAAGTTTGTGTGTTAAGTCGGATTCGTGACAAAGCGCTCAACCCAATATCCTAGTCTGGTTCGGATCGAATCAATTTCAGAATAGACTCGAACCCAACCTATTAATTTGAATTGACACCCTTACCTGTACCATTTCCACTAACACTCTCCAAAGTTTCCAACTCGAACAAAACATCCCCAAAATCTCACTCTCATCCTTTGCCCTTTAATCAATATAGCTAAAACTGATGATCCGTGAATTTTTATTGCATGAATTACCCCTGGCACTTCACAAAAATATTCTTTATCTTCCTCCATCCCTTAGCTTACGGGTTAAATCTTAAGCTCGATTGGATGGTTAAAATTTGAAAAAACCAAAAAATAAAGGCACAACTTCGATGATCATCATGCCATCGATAAAGGGCGTAAAAAGTATCACTGCGAACAGAAATTTATTGTAACGACTTACTAGCAACATGCCAAGCAATGCACACATTCTGCCATATCATTCTATGAATGTGGGCTCCAAAACTCGCCACCTCGATTAATTTTTTGAATTGAAGAGAATTTGATTTAAGTGTCATGTAATTTTGACAGATGACAGTAGATAAGACACTGAGATTTCATTCCTCATTTTGACTTTAGATATGGTTGGTTTCCTATAGGCAAACTCCTATAGATAATTACCCCTCTCAATAAGTGAGAGAGAACTTTCGATTAAGGCTAGTCATTAGATTGTTAAATACGCAGCATATAGTAACAGCATGTGGAATTTAAAATTTAGATTATGAAATTCATCATTTCAGTTTAAACCGAATGATTGGGGAATGATGACGTGTCGTCCGATCTCATGGTTCCGTCATCCCATGGTAGTTCTGGTATACTTAGTTGAGGAGGTAGTCGACCCGACCAGAAGAATTCTATCAACAATACTGAGTTCATCCAAGAAATCCAGGCGCTGGTGGTGTTTGTCTAAGTAGACAATCTTAAGTCTAAGTGATGATTTTTGCCTATCGGTCTACTATGATCAACTCAAAGCCTTGAAGCATCGAGAGCTACGGTGATGATCATTATATAATGGAGTCGGCCGCCAAACCACGTCAAATTTCTACTGCTAATCGTCATCCGTTTATTGAAGTGTCAGAGGACAGTACGTCTTCTGGCAAGAGATTGATTGAGAATGAATATAGTAGACACGATTTGGCGTTGTCGCTTTGTGGTGAAATTTTCTTAATTTGTCACACCCCGACAAACAATTACGGAAGGTGGATAGATTGAGTTTTGCTTTAAGCCTTTAATGATAGAGTTTCATTTAAACAGTTTTTTTTTTTTATTGACGCTTAATTTGAGTTAATTTAATTTGAAAATTATTAATTTGAATATGTTTAAGAGCTTTAGATCCATTTCTGTTTAGTAACGAAGATTAGATCTACGTCCTAGAATCGGTTTTGAGATATTTTGAGTTGAAATTTATATAATAGATTTTAAGTTTTGTTAACCTGATCCAAAATTAAACCGAAAAGCGCATACTCTCGACACTTAAATTTAAGCACTTAGTGTCGGGCTCATCACGGTGTAAAAACGCCATAATTAACGTCTTTTATTCGCTTATACGATGTATTGCGAATCCGATTGCGTGAAAAACGTTATAAATTGATATAATATTTTATTAGATTTTTTAAATTAATATTTAATTGATTTCAATTTAGCCTGCACAGTCTTTTCAAACATTAAAATTTGCAATTAAAATCTATATATCCGAACACATGGTATTTATAGCTTAGATAATTTCATCTAATTAATGAAATCACTGACATTAAAAATAATAATTAGAATAAAATTTATTTATTTTTGATTGAAAGAAGGTTCCTTTATTCGTGCAACATTTAATTTAATGTCGTCTTCTGTCTGCTTGTACAAAGAATTGCGGTCGATGACAAGCGTTGATTTAGATTGTAGTTTAAAATATTACTTACATTTAGTTTAGTTGTTGAATTTTTGATTCAACTTATGTTGTTAAATCACTTTTAATAAGTTATACCGATTTCAGTGTTCATTATTTTAGTCTTACTCATACTTATTCGTTAACATTGTAATCATCTCTATATTTATATAAGAGTTATTAAACCAGATTTAGATTCATCATTAACTCTATATCAAATTTCATATTTATTTGAAAATTAGACTTCAAATTTATTACAAGTCTCTTATGAGTTTAGTATTTACCTCCCCAAATTTCACTTGCATTTAACTTGAATATCCTCATTTGTTTAAACATATTAAACAATGAATTAAGCACTCATTTAGTAATAAATTAAGTGACTAAATTCACATTCACTAAATACATTTTCATAGGGTAATAAGGTTTATTGAGCACGCCACCCTCTATTATTACTTTAAGGTACATGTGAACTCCACATTCCCTTTTCATTTTATTTAGTTTTAATACTTTATGCTTCACCATTAATTTAATATCCAATTAATTTTTAAATTAAAGTCTTAAATTTTGATTAAATTTCGACAATCTTTCTCCCCGCGTGGGAGGTGGTCGAGTGTTTGGCTTTCTCTGCAGCGCAATGAGTGTAAGAATGATGTCTTGTGACACATACACGCATTCTCGCTAATGGCGTTAACGGTCTTGAAACCCTGCAAGAAATACTGATGTATAGTATATTCATTTCTTTTTTTTCTTTTCTTTTCTAGTCACGGAATTTTGCAAAAATTTTAATAGATTTTATTACAGGGGTTGCGACGTAACGACTTTGTCCTAAATCGATTCAATTTCATAATGCAACGGTCCGTTTCCAATCGAGCGTTTGGTTAGTCGCGTCAAATTGAGTCGATTTATTTCAAAATGCGTCGTCGCTTTGCTTCAATTTTTATACATCTTTCCAAATTAAGTCAACGATCTTATTTCATAGATTTTGACATTTCGAATCTAACGGCGCAATCAATTTCGCAAAAGAATGTCGTTTGGTTCACGGTGCTTCTCGGCGATCGATGATCATCAATTGCGATATTTATATCCCAGGTTTATTTTGAACGCGATGGCGAAATCCGTTCGTCGATCGGAGGTCATTTGAGTTGATTTTGGCGACATCCCATATATTTCAACCTCGATTTGGCACGTCATTCGACATTTGCGGACGTCAAATTGAAACTGGATAGTCTTATTTGATAGTTTTCGATATTTCAAAGCGGCGTGATCAATTTATGAGCGGAAGTCGTTGATCGTCGCGCAACTTCTCGATATCGCGTTGGCACATGATAACTCGATTCTTGACGGTTCTGAGATTATCAATATTTATATTTTGATCAATTTCAATGTTCTGAACACGATGGCGAAGTCCATTCATCGATCGAAGGTCATTTTGACCATTATCGATGACGTCTAGTGATTTTGAGCTTTGATTTGCGGCTTTATCCAGTCCGTCAATTCAACTTCAGGACTTGACGGCATATATATATATATATATGGAGGTCAACAATGAAACAAGGCAACAATCAGTGATTTGAGACATTGCAACACAAAGCCTTGAGAATTTAGGATATGGTCGTACATGTGCGCATAAGTGGTGTGTTCTGTGTGAACTTGTGCGTGTCTGTGTGTGTTGATGCAAATACAATAACTTGCATAGGTATAGATACATATATAAAGAGAATGCATGCATTAAGACAATCTAAACATGTAAATACAAACAAAAACATGGTTATACTCTTATACATTAAATTAATTTTTACCATCCTCATCAAATGCACATGCTCTCAGAAGATTAATTTGCAGACAGTCAAGCTATATTGCAGAGCGATTGGTTAAGAGTGATATCCTCTTAATCATCTGCAACACTTCTTACCATCGCCTATGTAACCTTGACTTGAACTTGTAAAAGGGGGGCTTTTTCAAAGAGGGCAAATCTTCAGTTTTGTATGGGCCATCAAACCAAAATATACATGGCCACACTTCCAAGGAAGAGAAGAGATCTTGTTTTTGTTGTTGTTTCATGTTATATTGCTTGAAATAAAGTCATTGTTTTTCTCAAAAAATAAAAAATAAAAAATAAAAAAGCAAGTGGCTCTACAAATGTGTTACCTGTAATAGAGAATCCATAGAGAAGGCGTGGAAATAGTTCTTTCCTGCACATGCTTCCCTCAAATAAAAATTGGGATATCCTAGGCTTTTCAAAAGTAAGTAAAAGCAATCACAAATCCTAATGCAGTATTGCTTTTTTGGCAAGATCAAGTTCATGTTTAGCAAATGTTAGGACAGAGGACGTAAAACATAGAATTAACTTACAATGTCTTTACCTGCCAAAATAAGTAGGAAAATTTACAGACATACCACACAATTCTTATTTCATATTTGCATATATATATATATATATATATATAATTTCTTATACAAGAAAAGGTGTATTTCACTTTTAAAAAAATAGTGCAGTGGCATTTCTAATCTGATATTAAAAATATAAGTGTTATGTAGTTAGGTGTTAGATATATAAATAAGAATCAGTAATAGAAATTTGCCAAGCATCGAGTCTAAATAGTCACTATAGTTCAATAGAAAGTGTTCCACTATTATCATGTTGCATTTTGAACTACAAAAAGAAGTGACTGACACAAAGAGTTTCATCTTTCCACTAGTTTCTTGCACAAATCAACATTATGATGCACAATTATTTTCTATTTCCAGAGTTGATATGCAGAGAAGTATCACCTAATGAAGCCTAAATAGCCTATATATTTAATATTTATATGCTTACTCCAAATACTTCCAATTTTGGAGAAAAAAACTAAATACATCGCCAAGTCAAAGAAAATGTGAATCATCCCAAAACTATTGAATACAATTTTGTTCTAGTGCATTACATATATCTTTATGGTCAAGCAATAGAATCAGTAAGTTAAACAAGTAATGACTAGAGCCTATGCATGACCTAGAGTATACTAATTGTGACTTGATACATTATTTCAGTAGAACTTAAAAATATATTCATCTAATTATTCATTCATAGTGCCCTACAAAGGAACTATAATGAAATTCATTTGGCACTTATAGATAATCAAATAAAAACTTCAAATGTTAAAAAATAAAAATTTGATATATGATAAGGATAGCATTGGTTCCAGATTTTCCATTGGGTTTCATGATGTGATCATTCTTTTGAACATTAGACAAGAAACCACCTTTCTGACTCACAATTAGGGCATGCCAAGCAAAAGATCCACTTTTAGATAAGATTGATCAAAACTTTAATCGAAATAACCTAACCTGATACAAATAATATCCAATGTAGAGATGACTCTGATTTTAGTAAACAAGCTATATGTACTGGCTTAGACATGAATCATGTGCAAACATGTAAAATAAACATTCTATAGAAAATCATTGCATGAAATCATCACCAAAAAACCTTCTCCTCAAATCCACCTTCATGCATGCAACGTCCTCAGCTATGTACCCCTGTCAAAGTTTTATCCTCCACTCTTCTAAGTTTTCTTTTTTTCCCTAGTCAACTATACTCCTTCAAAATCTTTGTATTCCTCCTTGTTCTTCAAAACATTTCGATTTATCAAACTCTCTGAGCTATGATACATCCTTCAAGAAATCCAGTCTTATCCTCATAATGCCCTTACTTGCACCTTGCCTTTTAAATGCCAAAATTTATAGCACAAACTGAAATTGTCCTCCAAAGATCTCATTGTTCTCAAAAAAATAAATGATTTTTCAAAAAATGTTATAAATGTTTAAAAAAAAAATCAGAAACAGTAGATCACCTTATCAATATATTAAAATTTGATGGTTCTAACTTCTAATAAAACACATTTTCTCTCACACTTTCAAGAAATGGTCATGATATGCCCATGGCCTTGTCCAGTTAAATAAGCTAGCATTCTATGCATGGTAATAAGACCTACCAATATTAAAAATAAACAATATGTAAAAAAGGATATCACACTAAAGACATTACAGCCTAAAGAATGTAGACAGACCAGTAAATATGACCTTATAATATTTTCTTCTCTTATTTGACACATATGGATAGGCGAAGGATTCATGTAGCCGACCCCACCTAGTGGGATTAAGGCTTGTTGTTGTTGTTGTTGTTGTATTTGTTTTATATAAAAATATTATCTCCGAACAAGCTGTATTTAAAGTATATGAAAAAGGTATACTACAATTCATCCAATATAAGTAAACAAAACTGCTCAATGCTCAACTAAATAACTAATTTCTTCACAAACTTATAGTAACTAACCTATAGAACAGAGAGTCACGCATTTTCATGTCCTCTAGAGTTTAGGAACCTCAATCTTACGAGGTGACAAACTAATAGTTTACAATAATGCGAGTCTAAATCCTTTCAACATCCAATATTGCTAAACTAATCAACAAAAAACTTTTATTAAATAATCTGTATCATGACATTGTGCAGAAAGTAGTGACTATAAGAGGTTCATTCAGCACGAAGCAAACTACTGATAGTTTTAGTGCATATTATCTAATGAGTTCAACATCAATGCAACTATGCAAGTAATGATTCCACTACCATGTAGGAAAACCAAGTGGCAATGCTATCACTAAACCTGATGTTCCAATCTTATTATAGCAATTTTTTGTCAACCATTGAGGAAGTATGGGAATTCTTATAGGGTTTAGAAAGGAAAACATAATTTGTTTTAAAAAGATTATGAATAAGTTCCTAAAATATTTTAAGGTCAGGACGTGTTTGAATGAATTATATCTGCCATGTTTTGTACAGTAACTAAATTTAAATAATCTTCTAAACTCCATGTCATATATTCTGTTGATAGAGGATAAGTATGCGGTTTAAAAGTATTGGTAATTACTGCCATAAAGTTGATGGATTCAATGATTGCAAATATTGAAAGTACACCCATCCAAACTAACACTCATCTTGTAAGAACTAATGAGAGTTCCAATTTGTATTTGATCATCATACATAATATTAACCGTTTAATAAATGTTCCCTAAGTTCATTACATTAAATCTAATGTTTGAATTTCAATTTCCAATAGTGGTATAAGGCATCACATAAAAATTAGACCCTCGCCTGAGAAATAAACTAGATAACCCAATAATAAATTTGTCTGAAATTTTTAGAGACTAGATTGTCACAGATTTCGTGTAGCAAACAGGGATGATGAGATGATTAGCAGATAGTCATTTTTAAAAATTAAATTTGAAGAAGCATAATCCGAGAATAAGCAATTACCAGAACTTCAAAAACCCATGCCTTCGAAAATGTAATGCTATAAAATTGCTTCCCAAGAACGTCTGCACGAACCGCTGTGCAGTGAGGAGGATCAGCCGATTTGGTTGGATCAGAGCCTTACATTTGTGACCAATGGGACCACCAGGCTGCATAACCCACTCCTCCTCCACATCAGCATAGAACATGTCCCCTATTGCAATCACTTCATCATCAGAAGAAAATTTAGGTATAATATCTGCTACAATCCTCTTCTTTTGCACCTTTAACTTGGCATCCTCAGGCCATGCAGCCTCGATCTTGCCCAAGGATATCCCCAAATTCTTCAATCTCTTGATGTGTTCTTCATCAACATAACAGGGGGGGTTTGCAATGTAACATATGAACCTATCTATCTTTAACTTATTCTTCATCCTCGCCACAAAATCGTCATAGGAGATGGCAACTTCCTTGCCCAAACACTGATTTATGTGATTAATGTCCAAAATTTGGTTGTAGTCATAGTCCACTTTATGGCTCGGGAATACAAGAACCCGACCAAGAAGTGCAGCAAAGAACATGTGTTTCTCCAGGCATATCAAATGGTTGGACATCTGACCTGACAGACATATCACAAACAAAAAACGATCTTTCTTTGGCTTCCACTCTACCGTCCTCCTATCTGCCGGTCGATCTACCTTTCTACAAACATTAACCTCAGTGCCAGAAAAGTAGGCGTCCACATTGTCATCCACAGACTCTAGTGAAGCATTTCTATCCCTGTGAGCAGAAAGTAATGCAGCCTGGATCTGCTTGTTGAGCTTAATCTGCTCCATCAACGCGGATCTGAACTCCTCCAACGAGGCCGACACTGGAATATCAGGTAAATCAGCTTTAACAGGAGCAGAGCTCGAATTATTACTTGGAGGGGAAGAAATGGAAGGCAACGATGAGCTGGATCTAGGAACGGTCCGATTCCACAGATGTAAAAGCCCTAGCTGCTGATTGCGGAGGAGGAACAGTGCCCGTAGCTCGGCCTCCCGCATCCAGTCCGCAGGGGAGTCCGCACGAATAATAGTGACTCCGCGGAAGAGGCGGCCGAGATCGAGGGAGAAGAAGATAAGGATGAGCACAAGGGGGAGGCAGATTGCGAGGAGATACCACTGCCATCGGCGAGAGCGAAGCCGACGGCCGACCCGGACGCTGAGGTCATTGGCGATCTCTAAGCCAGCGAATTGGTGGTGGTTGTGGTGCGGCGACGGAGGTTTCACCTCGTGCTGGGGAACGAGAGCCTGGCAATCGTCCTCGTCGTCGGAAGAGGCTTCTCGGACCATTTCTTGCAATTAGGGTTTTTTTTTTCCCCAAGAAGGTTGCCACAGTGTTGAGTGGATCGATGATTGCGACAAATTTGAGCTCGGGAGTTGAGAGAATAGAGTTATGGAGAGGTATGTGGTGGCTCGTATGGCGGAAGGAAGGAGAAGGTGGCGAGCGGGTGGAGCAGATTGCGACTGACGATGATGTCACCGACAGGTGAACTAAAGCAACGTAGGAACAACCTGTGGGCACCGAGCTTGATTAAAATTATTAAATGTTAGTATATGTTAAAGTGGATAGGAATTCTATTATATGTAAGTAAGTCTTCTTATTATTTTAGATTATTTGAATAAGCTTATTATCGTTGCAAAATTATACAAATTAATCCAAAAAGATAATTATTTTTAAATAAATTTTATCAAAGATATATCTTTTTTTTACTAACTAATATTTTGAGTATTGAATTTTTTTAATATTATCAATGGAGAAAAGGTGAAGGGCTTAAACTATATTTAGACACTAATGGTACAATGATGATCTAAATATTGAATTTTTTTTCCTTAAAATGCTCAATTAAATTATGGTTAAAGTTCTTCTCTTTGACAAATAGTTTATGTTGTGAATTTTGGATATATATAGTTTATTAATTTTATGATTAAATAAAATTAATTAATTTTTATGATTTTAAGATATCTTATTAATTTTGTATGTAATTTATTATATATAAATATCATATATTTTATTTTGTTTTTATTATGGGCTAAAATAAATTGAAATTCACTCAAATATAAATAAAGTATTAATTCTCGCTCTAAAATATTTGTTTTTATTTTTACTCCTTAACTTAAGTGAAAAGAATGCTCCCTCTCAAGAACATTATTTTAGACATAAAAGATCAAAAATTTTGTATTTACTTTTCTACTAATTCAGGCATACTCCTATCTAAATCTTCTTGATGATTTTACATAAAATTCAAATGCGTTGAATTTATTTTTATCTTCATATATTTCTATTCCGACAATTTAAACTCTTATACGATAGCAGATATTTACATAAGCATGAGCAACCTTACAAATTAAAGATATCTTGAAAGTATTTGAAGAAACTCCAAAGATAGGTTGAGAATCCACCAACCTTTATTCTGGAAACATCTAGAAAACAACTTTAATAAACTTTATAACTTAAGTATATTTTTAAATAGCATGAGATTATTGAAATGTTTAGATAAAGAGGTGTTTTTAGGTTTGAAATTTTGAATTTAATGATTATAGCCATCTTAAATGTTTTTCACATACATCTTCAATTATTAGTTTGATTAAACAAGAATTTGTAAATAAAAGAAGATATGCCATTAAATATTGAATATAATTAGGACTCTTGCTCCTAAGATATTATTGTTGAAACTTCTCAAGAAAATGTTTTATGGTGATATTTTGGGGTTATTTGGTGGGCTGCATTTGTGGCATACGATAAATCAAATATTTGAATTTTGAAATTTATGTCGCTCATTTGATCTGGTATATGTATTTGTAGTGCGTATTTAAATACACTCACTAGCTCAAACTTAGTATATTTTTTGGACAGACTTATATTTAAAATTTGTCGGAGAAGAAATACGTGATGGATATAAAGTAAATTATGTCGTCATTGTCGTCACAATTTATTTGTTGATCATTTTACCGTCGTTAGCCACCATTATTAGTACTGACGAAATCATTTTACTTTACATTACTTCGCTTAACCAAACAAAAAAATAAACTTTAACATTTAGAAAGTATTCAAAAGAACAACTAAAATAATTATAAATTCATTACTTTCACTACAAGTTATATTCTTTTTTACATAGCCAACCAAATAGTTGTTTTATATTTTCTATGATTTTTTAATATAATCATGATTTCACCTCCGCCTGTCTAGATACATAGCTATAATCATATGCCCTCATACACAATTATTTTTCTGCCCTTTAATCTTTTTTTTAACACTATGGGCTAATTTTTTATGCTATTGATGAGCAATAAAACTTATCCAATCAAATTTGAGAAAATTTAAGAATTTGGATTGAATTTTTTCAATAATTGATACATTTACTTTATGAAGGGTTAAATTTATGATCTTATAAATTACTTAGTTCACAAACTCAAGGAAAGATACACATTAATGTCCAAGGGCAATCACAGTTCTTATTTTCCAAAAAATATAATTTTTTACAATAAATTTTTAATGATTCAATATATATATATATATATATATATATTAAGATAAAACAAGCTTCATTATCTAAAATAGGGGATAAATGATATATCATCAAAAAAATTATTTAATAAAATATAATATAATTCGAATTGAAAACTTTTTATAAATAATGCAAGAAATTTTTCTATTAATTTCAGTAAATTTATAATCAAATTGAACATATAAATAGAGAAATTCTTATGACACTAAAAAGTAGTATAATCTATGTTCAAATAAGTCAAAATTAAGTACTTAAACTGTGACTGAAAATTTTAAGCTATTAATTGAAGAGAAATGAATTCTGAATTTGCATGCCTGCAGTCAAATCAAACATCGTTGGGAGAAGAATCTATAAAGCATGATATAATTGAATTATAAAGCAATTAAGATATTTAAATGCTAAATCAATGATTTATGATCAAAGAAAATAATACAAGCAACAAAATGTTTTGAGATCTTGACTAGATTTATCAAAATGCAAATATTAAATGCTATAATAGACCTAGACTATTGCCATGAGAGATTTGAGTTTGGAGAGAGCTTGGAGATTCAAAGAACTATGAAGCTCTACTCAATGACCAATGATGGCCGCTACTATTGTCATATTAATGATAGTCGGTGACCATCAACAATTATTCCATTTCATTATTATCGTTTGACCACTATTACTCGATCGCATTTATTCAACCTTCAACCACTATTGTCCACTGTTGTCACTATAATTCAACCATCATCTTCATCTCTACTACTATCACAATAAAAAAATGAGGTGCTAGAGTTGAGTGTATTGTTTTAAAATCTCTTCTTTTTAAATGAAGAGTAGAGCTTATCTTTATAATTTGAAGAACTATGGGCAGCCCTGATTTATTCTCTTTTGTGAATTTTTCTTAGAAAAAGTTTGATAACTTTCTCTTTTGTTTATTTGTGAGCAAGATTGTAGCACAAAACTAACACATAAAATATTTACTTTAATGTGGATAGTTTATGAATATATTTAGAACAAAATTTTTAAAATATTTGGAATATTTTAAGATTTGAATTTTGAAATGAATATTATTCCATGAGGATTTCTATGAACAATCAGTGCCATATGGTCTCCCAAGTTGAATGGTTGCGAAGCGTTTGGAAATCATGGCCATAGTCACCGATGGTCCGTCTCGAGCTCATATTTGTTCCTTCTCCCCAGCTCCTTCCACCGCACTTCCGCTACTGTTTCCCGTCTCTTCCTTTCCTCTTTACCTCCCAACTCTGGTTTCCCCGCGCAAACTCCGCTCTTTCCGGTGCTCTACTGGTTCATCGGACCGCCATGAATCCCCTCCCTTGTTAAAATCAGCTGTCAGCGGATTAACCGAGTTCCTTAGGACCTTTTCCCCGAAGAAAAGGAGGTCACCTCTCTCACTCTCTCTTTATTGATTTTACTAAATATGTAATTTATTCGTTCTTCAAATACACCGGGTATAGGGATGATTCTGGGTTCGATGATGCGCCTTTGGCTAGCAGCGTGGATGATGTACTTCGAGTTCTTAGTTTAGATTACAGCCGTGCTTATTTTCTTACAGGCAATACCCAAGAACTCTGCTTGATGTCTTATTTAGTTGTCATTGTACATTATTTTATTTTTCCGGTGTGATCTCTGGATGATTGATATTTATGTTTTATTCCTAGGTTAATACGAGTTAAATCCAGATGATTTTGATAGTTTAGTTACATGTATGGCTTTGCATCTCTACAAAATGGGAAAGTTATGTTTAACCAAGAAGTGAGTAGAGTTATTAGTGCATCGCTTTCTGTGATGTGACACAGCATCTTATTGTGACGACTGGTGAGACTCATGCAAAGTTGGCATTTATGTCAAGCACCAATACTGCAACAATTGAATACAATTCAATCCTATTGTGGAGTAAAGTGAGCTATTCGTTGTTAAACTAAGAGATTGTATTCGCCATATGAATTTTGGTAATTTTATGGAAAGGGTAAGGTGTTGGTAAATACATGATTAGAAGGCAAGCAATTATTTTGGATTTCAAAGAAATTGAATGGAAAGAAACTAATCTTAAACTTATACGGGGAGGTTATAAGAAATTTTGTTGGGAAGGTTGAGCAAAGAAATGAAGTATGGATAATGTGAAGAGGAATTTGAAGATAAAATTGTTGAAGCGAAAAAGAGTAGTGATAACATGGCTGTCATTAGTTTTTAATACTTTTAAATGTAGCAAGCACATATGCTCCTCAAGTTGAAAGAAAATAATGGTTAAAAAACTAATTTTGAGAAGAAATAAAAGAATCACTACAACATTGAAATACTGCATGATTATTTTGTGATGATTCATGATGGAAATGAATTATGAGCTATAAATATGAGGGGGAAATTTTACTTATTGTTGCAATACCATACCATCTCAAAAGAATGAATGATTTAAGGAGTTAAAAAAGAACACTTAAATAACTATAAAAGTTAATTTGTTAAATCACAATTACAGTTTTCTTTACTTCAAAAATATTTTTTGAGTATTGTAAGGTGATTCTAAATAAAGGTGTGATTACATAATATAGAATTGTGTTTATTGGGTACAAACACGACACACATATATGTGTGTATGTTGCTCTATATATATGCACATACATATATTCATAAAAGAATTACAATATATATATATAAAGTAATTGTTATGAATTCAAATTTCCCCAGATACATCAAAAACAAAAGGGATAGAAAAATTCCCAATTGGCTAAAGGATTTCACATCATAATCTGATATTACTACAGATATAAACCCATTAAATAACGAGAATAAGCATTATGATGACAAAAGATTGAGCGGCAAAAAAAAACAAAGCCACTACTGATAAAATTACAGGAGAACTATTTTCAAACGAATTAATTACAATAAACAATAGATCTGAGAAGATGAAGGTAGCATTAGAGGCAATCCTAATATCATCAGAGATCAGAAAGGAATTGTTCCACATTACGGACAAGTACTCAAGCATCACAAGAGGGGTGAATATTGCGGAGGTCACGTGCGAGTTTTTCCTGCAGCACTACAATAATCTAGAAGAAGCAAGCCACAAAACCAGGGATCAAGAAATCAAGAAGGAATCTTGACAACTAAGAGTAACAGAATAACCAGAATAAGCAAGTGTAACAGAAAATGGTTAGAACCGTGACTCCACCTGGTAAACCAAAACAGATCTAGGCATAGGAAGTTTTCAACTAACTGTATAAATAGGGTTAAGAGACCAAACAGTGAGATAATTTGAAATTTTGAAAAGAATCCCTCCTCTTTTGGGTCTCCTTCTCTTCTTCTCTTCCTTGTCTCTCTTTTCTTTGCAGTTCCAACTCCTGGAACCGCCTTCTTCTCCGGCGAGACGAAACCCTAGCTTCTTCCCCTCTGCTCCCTCTCTTCCCCTCAAAGGCCATCTGCGTTCGATCTGCCAAGGAAACAAAGTAAGTAAGGGATAAAGCGATAGCTTATCCAAGAAGATTCATCCAACGGCCCTGAAGCAGCCAGCATAGCGCTATCAACGGCTACAATTCAATTCCGGAAGACATTATCGACCCAGGCGCGCGTGGATTCCACCCCAAGGCATCCAGCGGTAATCCCCGAACCACAGATCCAAGGGGCGACAAAACCACGCCATCTACGTCATATTCAAGGCGGGAACCCGGTATTCATCGAAAGCAAGCGGTTGAGAATCCGAGAATGGACGAGTCAGCAAGCTCTATCAAATGAGTCAGGACAAAACAAAAACGCCATCCTACGGCTCATATTCAGGAACCGGTATTCATCGAAAGCAAGCGGTTGATCCGTCGGACGATTCAACGAAGCTACTAAGTTGAATGCGTCCGTCTAATTCTCGATATCGGTGTCTTCGTTTCTCCCCTGACTGTCGGATTCTGATCGGTTCCGGGGTGAATCCACGGGCCCCGTCTCGTTCATCGGTTTCTCGATAATGTCTTGAATTGTAGCGCGTTGATAGCGCTATCTTTGCTTGGCTGGATGAATCTTCTTGATAAAGCTATCCCTTACTTACTTTGTTTCCTTGGCGGTCGAGGGAAGAGGAAGAGGGGGGTTTAGTCATGGAAGAAGGCGGTTCCGAGTTGGGCGCAAAGAAAAGAGAGGAAGAGAAGAGAAGGAGACCCAAGGAGGATTCTTTAAATTTCAAATTATCTGTTTTATTTGGTCTCTAACCTATTTTATTAGTTGAAAACTTCCTATGCCTAGATCTTTTTGGTTTACTGGTGGAGTCACCTCTAACGCTTTCTGCATTCTTATTCTTATTCTTAGTTGTCAAGATTCCTTCTTGATTTCTTGATCCCGGTTTTTTGTGGCTTCTTCTTAATTATTGTAGTCGCAGAAAACTTCGAGACCTCGCAATATCTCACCCTCTTGTGATGTTTACTAGTACTTATGTGAACAATTCCTTTCATCTCGATATTAGGATTGCCTCTAATGCTACCTTCATCTTCTGTATCTATTGTTTATTGTACTAATTTGTTGTTTGTAAAATAGTTCTCTGTAATCTTATTGCTGTAGTGGCTTTGTTTTTTTTTTTCCGTTTTGAATCTTTTGTCATCATAATGCTTATTCTGTTATTTAATGGGTTTATATATGTAGTAATATCAGATTATGCTGTGAAATCCTTTAGCCAATTGGGAATTTTTCTATCCCTTTTGTTTTTTATGTATCTGGGGAAATTTGAATTCATAACAGTAATGGTCTGCATTAGTAAGATGTGGACTTAAACAGTGAGAAGTTGTTAAATTTTCAAGTCAATTTCTTAAGGCAGATCAACCAAAACATTATAATTGAATAGAACTTGTTGTAAATGGTTAGTTTCTTTAGTATTATTTTCTTAAAAAGCTTATTGTGAGTGTGAAAATTGGTTTGAATGCGGAGGTACACAAGACTTTTGGAGTTAATTAATTGGTTTTAAAGAATTTCAAGAAAATAGATAATGTGAATTACATATGCTAGAAATTTGGTAATTAGCAACAAAAAAGATTTAATTTTGGGTAATTTATATGTAAGATATTAGTTTTTAAGAATAAAAGACGGTGTTCAAGCTCATGTTAACTATAATGGAAGTTAACTTACGAGTCATATAATAAAATCATGTGTGAGAGAGTGATGGAATATAGACTTAGAAAAATAATATCATTTTTAGAGAACTAATTTGGCTCTATGTTAGAGAATGAGGAAATGATCATATAATTTTTATTGCTCTTAAGAAGGCATACAATTGAATCCTACCACAATTGAATTAGTTTGCATAAATGCAGAAAGATGTATGTCATAGGTATGTTGATATAATTAAAAATATGTATGATGATGTATTGATATGTCTTAGAAGTAGTTATGGAGTAATTTAAGAGTTTCTAATTATAATAGGTTTGCATCAATGATCAACATTGGGCTCATTTTTTTAAAGAAGATTTTCAAAATGAGGCAGTTTTGGATATACATATTGCAGATGATATAGTTATAGTTGGTAAGATATTAATTAAAGTAAGTGAAAAATTATAATAGTGAAGAAAATATTTAGAATATTAAATTCTTAAAATTAGTTGATCAAAGATTGTGTATGATATGTAATTTCAGTTGTACCATATTAACAATCGTCAATCAATTTTATTAAAATCTATGGTGATATCCAGCTACGATAGATTTAAGATTTTAGATTAGTTATATAGAAAAATGAAGATATACATTAGGATATAACTTGTGGTGTTAAAGATTGATGGTTAAAAAAAATGAAGAAATGCATCAAGAGTATTATTTGATAAGATATGTTGGGGATTAACAATAAATTTTTGAAAATTTTAATTTGGTTGATAATGTTGTATGAATTTGAATGTTGGTAGAAAAAGTCATTGATATCTTAATTGAGTATGAATAAATGAGAATATCAAGATTAATGTGTGACAAAACTAGAAGGGATAAATTAAGGAATGCTTATATTAGAGAAATTATCAACATGGCATTTGTTGATGATAAAAATAATTACAAATATGTATGTGCCTTGGACATGTGCAACAAAGGGTTATTAAATGCTTTTATTAAATAAGTAAATAAAATATTGTTTGAGGATATGTAAGTAGAATAAGTAAACCCATGACTACATTGATAGTTGTTCAAAATGATTTGCGAAGAATGGATTTAATATCACTATGATGATGATGATATATATGTGATTATGATATATATATATATATATATATATATATATATATATATATATATATATATATATATATAAGTTAGAATTTAGATATATTGAAGTTGAAGTTGATAGGATATTAGTTCAAGATCATGACATCAAAATAGGATGGAAATGCTATTTGGAGGAATTTTAGATGAGAATTTAAAGGTAAATATATCTTTAGAATAACAAAATGGAGGGAATCATAAAATTTACTATAAATTGGTTAAAAAATTGTGAAGTTGGGTTTGCTTTGGATAATAACATGTACAAGTAAATTTTTTGTTCGTATGAGATGTTTTATATTTAAAGAAGATATTTCATAATAAATTTATTTTTCAAAGACTTTGATATATGTCACTCATTTCCATTGAAAATAATTTATTTTAGTAGTTTTTAATTAAAAATTTCATTCTTTTGTTTGTCACAGGAAATTTCACTTCAAACATTTATGCTAAAGATTGCCTATTTGAGGACCCCACTATTAAATTCACAGGTAGGAGCATATTTTATTTACTATGTGATTTTTTTACATCATAAATCTTAGTATTCCAATTTAGCAAAATAAGAAGTTAAAATTTTCCATTCATAATATTTTTGGATGCCATTCTTCTAGAAAATGTTGTCGTTGTTTTTCATGTTCTTGCATATATTAAAATTCTACTCTACAATAGAACACAATTAATTCATTTAGATATGCTTAGGTGGTGTTGCCTTTGTCTTCCAAAGTGGAGGCTAAAAGCTCGTATCTCAATTAAAAGAAAAGGAAGTTGGTATTGGAAGAGGGAGGGAAATGTTGGGGCATTAAACTTTTCCATACGAAGTATGAACTTATATAACGAATCGAGATGGCATTGTGATCATGTTGGTAGCTCTGATTTTTAGGAAGACTAGTTTAACCCATGAATTAAAAGAGCGGCCTATCCTTTTGTTTATACACTCAACAGGTTGCATTAATTTTGGATTCTTTGAGCATGTCAATGGTCTCTCTCATTTTTCAATCATTTTGCATCTTCCATTGGTCTAGTTGAATTGGCTAAATTATAACTGTCGCTAGGACTTTGATGGTGGATTGAAAGAACTCCATTGGAATTAGTTCCTTTGTTTCAGAGAACCAAGAAAGTTGTGTTTCACAAACCATAATAGGGGGAGTGGTCATTCTATAGGCTCAGAATGTTGCCAAAGCTAGTCAACCCAAAGACCTTGTCTTCTAACTTTTCTAGATTATTGAGAATTACCTTGTTAATAGCTTTAATTTGTTTGTTTTTCTATGGGTGAACAATCAAAGAAAAAAGTTTTAGGTTAGTTATTCTCTCTTTGCAAACCAATACAACTTAGACTTTATGATGAAGGGAAGGCAAGAATTAGTGACAAGACTTCTTTATGGAAACTTGATATATACAATAGTGGATGATTTAGCCAATGAAATGACTTCAATCTACTTGGTAAAATAATCTAACATGTCTAACAAGAATCATCTTCTTCGATGGCCTAAATAATAGGCTCAATGATGTTCATCTTTTACTACAAATGTTCATGGTCTTGTTACCAGATAGACTTCATGGATTCGTTGATTGGTGATTGTATTGTAGAGAAGCAACTATGATATTTATTTGTGAGGTGTTATGCCTTAACTTGGGAAAATAATACCCCCATCAAAGTTCTTTCTTTGTTAGTATATGACCAGTTACATATTTACCACATTCATCTATCATTATGATTTTTTTATAACTCCTCATGGAATTAGTTATGTTGGAGGCATTTTTGACTAGCCTTGGTGTATGATTTTTGTTTGTAAATGACTCCATTAAAAAGAATCTATCTTGGATTGTACTTTCATATCCTTCTCACTTTGATGTGATTGTGTGGATGCTTTTAAGTCATCAAATAATTCAAGAATAAGATGCACCAACATTTGACTCGATCTATTTCTATCGACTCAGATTCATCAATAAATGGGATCTCCATCTCTTTGATGGAATAGGTTTGTGGATCACCATATCTCAAACTTGTGACCACCTCCTTGTCGTTACTTAGTTATCGCAATAAGGTTCACCGCTGATTTGGCTTATCACTAGTTCAAAGTCTTTCAAGACATGCAACTTCCTCACATAAATGTTAAGGGCTAATTAGATCCTAACGAAACTGCTTGATTTTTGGCGACCTTGAACTTTAGATGAAGAGGATGATATAAAACTACTTTCTTAAGCTGCTAATAACCGCACTCACTCCATTGCTATTAATTGTTGATGCTACATTGGTTTGCATACACTAACAATTTTTTTTATTCGAGCTCAACCTTTAGAAATAAGACAAAGTTGGCGACATGTTGGCTAACACTTGTTTGTGTCATGATCTTTGTGTGAGGTAATTATAAAGTTTATACTCATTTAGGCCAATTGACCACTTCATGAGTCTACTAGATCTTTACGCTAGAGTGGGACTTGGTTCAAAAGCCTATTAGTCATCAGTTGTATTTGATGGACTTGGAAATGAGGTCCAAGTTATTATGTAACATGATAAGCTACTTTTTTATGATTCAATAATTTAACTTGGTGGTCAAAATTATGCTAATGTATAAACATGTTTATGCTTCATCTACCCCTCTAGAATCAAAGCGTTGTTAACAATTATCTCTCTAACTTTGAGATACAAAAATAATGACTATCAACATAAGATTGGAGGTGATGCCATATGCTATTTGGGTTCTTGAAGAGATTTCTCACATTCTTTTATTTATTTGAAAATTAGACCTTCTTCAAGGCCTTGAAGAACAATGCACAATTTTTTGAAGATTTATAGATAAAATGTTTAAGACTCGTCAAATTCATTGAACTTGCAAAGATTGATCTAGATGAGGTTATCTCTATCCTTGTTTTGACCTTAGTTAAATGTTGTCTACTTGACGAGATGTGGTTCTTTACTTTAATTAAGTATAATTCCACTTAATGACATAAGATAATCTAAAAATTTCCTGAACTAGGCTCCAAAAGATATATTAGGATTGAGTTGCATGTTGTGATTACTTATCGCAAAGAAAGTTATCTCCAAAATTTTTAAATGCTCTTTATAAGCTAGACTCGTCGCTAAGAGATCATTGAGGTTCATTCTTTTTTGAAGTTGAAGATATGGTCCATAAGTCATTGGTATGTACATCGTTGCAAGTTTACTCAATTTGATTGCTCAATAGCAAAATGTGTCTTCATTAGATAGAAAGTTGGCCTTATCTTTATCAATTTGGTGCATTGACCTTTGTTTATCCTTAGGCCTACCTGCTTATCTTTGGAGTTATCAATTTTCTATTTTTGAATAAATGGGACATGCACTGGATTTCATGCTACTCTTTCCATCGCCTTATGCACTTGAAATACCTAGTTATTTTGAATTGTGATTAGTTTTGAAAATTGCCAAATTTGGGATGTAAATCAAATGATTATTGCAATATGGGTCATATAAAAAATGGATTTTTTGCTTGATGAAAATTGGAGACTCCTTCATATTTTCTTATGCATGCTTAATTTTGATGTTGATTTTTTTTTATTATGGTGCAAGTGCAATTATGAATTTTTGAAGAAAATTATTTCTTGTACCGATGTGCTGAATATATTTTCTATATTTGGTGATCTCTTTCCTTATCCTACTTTTTACTGCATAATTTATTATTGATTTTTATGAGCATCATTAATTTTAGTCAAATTGACTATAATTGAGTTACCTTTTGCAAGAAATTATTAGGGGCAGACAATGGACTTAGTTTTTCACGTGCATAGCATTGGAGTACACAATTGCATACTTGTGTATTACATTATTTTTTTAAATACATAGTAGCACACAATTGTGCACTCCAAAGAAATAGAGGAGAAAATATAGTGACGAGTGCATAATTATGCACTTCTACATTCTGTTCTTAGTGCTATGCCCGTCATCTACTCCTAATATTTTTTTGTCAATTGCAGTGTGAATTTCAATTGAATTGTAGAGTTTCCTTGTGGTTCAATTTATCAATATTGTTCTTTGGTTTAATTTATCATTAAATTATTATTTGATATGGATTTCTCATTTTTTTTCAGTTTATATCTAATGAGGACAAATTCTTAATGTAATTGGTGGCATTTGAAGTTGAGAATTCAAAATTTTGTTTTGTGTGATCTCTATCCATTGCATTATTTAGTGGCAAATTGAATCCTAATCCTATGACGTCTTACATTAATTGTTTTAGAGTGTCCCCAAATAATTGTGTGAACATAATTCCTGGACATTTATAAAAAATGTCTATTAGTATTTTCCTTTGCTGATTGTGAATTTAGTTATGTAGAATTTTCAATGTTGATTTATCAAAAGAAAATAGTAATTCATTTTTTTGATAATTTTAATCAAATATCCACCTTTCGAGTGATACTTGATAATTAACATGTGCTCTAATAGGGCTATCACACTTTTCTTTTGGCTGCTGACTTTGATTCATTCTTGATGTACCTTCCCTTCAGCTAATGAAGGATGGAAGAATTAACGCACTTTTTTTTCTTATTTCTAGGAAAAGATCAGTACTCACAGAATCTGGATTTACTTGTTCCTTTCTTTGATCGCCCTGCACTTGTTTTGCAGAAAATTGAGAAGGTAGTCATTCCTTCATGACAATATATAAAATTGAAAGAGTGAAAATCATTCCAATGTGCAATTACTTTTAAGGTCAGCGTTTGATGAAGTTTTACAATCGCATGTTATTTCCAGAGTTATTTAGACTTTTAAATTTCAGATTTTTTTTACTAGTATAATATCATTGATATGTCACCTTTACCAATATGCTACTCAATGAATTCATTTTATCACACTTTAACCTTAGTTGAATTAACTAAGAACAGAACGTAGAAGGTTTTATCACCCAAATCCATGTTCTATCACACCTTTACCAATAAGCCACACTCTAGTTTTGATGGATTTGGGTGATCTGTCAGTAAAATGATGTTTATACTTTAGAGTGGTACTCCAGTAAAATTTGCTATAAGTTGTTAGAGAATTCACTTCGCATTCATATGCTTCCATCAAGGAATAGTGTATAGGTTCACTTTTTGCTGAAGATGTGAATGATTTTATTTTAAGAATTTGGTTATCAAGCTAAAGAGCCCAAATAGAATGTCGGTTTATCATATTCAAGAAAGGCCAGTTTTGAATTCAAAAATATTATGATGAATGAGTTCACAAAATGGTGGATTTTGCTGCTCCAACTGAAGTGTAAGCAAGCGTGCTATTTGGCATTTCATCTTGAAAATACTTTCAGCATGGAAAACTAAAATTTATCTTTTGAGAATTCTGTTTTGGAAATATTTGTTTGATCCTTGTATCCCCTGAATCGGTGGAACTATGCTTGTAAATTAACCAGAGTAACTTTCGACTTCCAAGATTGTTTCAACCACAAAAATCCTCCCCAAGCATTTAGCAACTATCCTTGATAATATCTGAAAAATGGGACTTAATGCTATTTAGTGGTCCGTACAAATTTTATTCAGTTGAAGCTGATTTTTGTTCTTCTGTTGGCATCTTTGTCAACAACAATGGTAATAATTGATCATTCACTTTAATATCAGTTGAGTCCCTGGTTCGACTCACTGCAAATAGTTAACTCGTTTTAACTTATCTTCACTCATCTTAGATCAGTTGGTGGAGTTACCGGAGGAAAAGCAAAACATTATACTTCCTTTAGGTTGAAAGACACTAGCAAATCAAGGCGAGAGAAATTTAAGATCTGATTTGCAGACTCTAGTCGCTCTACAGTTGGACTTAGAATTCTCTATTGGCTTGTTTGATTTTGCTGTCAGCAGACTCTGCTAACACCAGTTACTACATGATGTAATAAGATGAAAATTTTCAACTTAGAATTGCGATTTTTTCTAAAGTCTACGTGAATTATGCTAGGGGGATCTCTTTAACATGGTGCTATATTTATGATAACCTCAGTTATATATGTCCTATTAACGATTATCACAAGGACCTAAGGTATCCATAAGCTTTATATTAAATATGTGGTGCCAATATGTTTAATAAACTTCCTTACGTAGCTATATATTAGGATTACATGGGAGCCTAGAGGCGTATAGTATAGGTGGCATTAGTTCTATTTCAAAAAACATGCACTTGTCCAAAAGTGTGAATTTCAGGTTATGTATCATTTATAATCTTTGGCCTGCTACCAGAATGTCTTGACATTTGTGATGATGATTGATGATTATCTTTGAAACACTAATGGGTTCTTAGTGTTATAGGGTAGCATAATTGTAAGTTCTTTTTCAAATTGTTTTCTATATTTTACATGATATGTTATGTTCTCGTGCTACTATCATAATCTTTTGTTGTATGTTTCTGTAGGGCTGTGACAATGGAACGAACTTTATCATTGCAAAATGGAAACTAAGGTAAAAGTTCAATTCTTACTGATGCATTATATGTGGTTCTGGAATTGGGCCATGTTGGAGGAAATAGTTTGGTATTTTTCATAATGCTTGTCTTGAACATCGGACTTCTAAATGAAGAAGTTAGAATTCTCTAAATATTCACATTGGCTTGTGATATGAAGTAACGATTTTGTTGACTATATTATTCTAATATATATAAAATTCCATATTCTGGCATGAGTGTATGGTATAAATGAATTGGTTGGCTTCACTACCCTGCACCTCCATGGAAGTGGAAGCGTTGTAAATATTATGGTGCCAAAGAAGTAACTGTTATCGTGTACATGTCTATTTATTTATATGGAATTTTTAAATAACTTAAGACGGAACCATGGAAGCAAAGAATAAGTTTTCTTTCTTGTTGTGGTGCAATTAAATTAAATTCATGACCTTTTACATTAGAAAATAAAACTCATATCATTTTGCTTATTGAAATCTCAGTAAGAAGAACCCACATTACTGGTTGTTATTGCGACCATTGATTAGTTGCTTGAATTTTGCTTCTGTTCAAAGGGTTCCTACTTCCCTGATATCATTTTTATCTTTATGAGTTAGACGTGCATTATCAGTAGCTCAATTAGATACAAGAAAATTCAACTACTTCTATTGCTCAACTTGATAATGTTTCGAAACTTGCATGTCACAATGCAATTGTTCAATCACAGCATAATGGTATACTACCATCATTTGCCAACTTATTAACAACATTAACATGCCATGACTTACATAAATAATGTGAAAATGTTTTGATGGGGTCATCATCATAATTGACATTGCCCCAACTATTTGGTGTTTGTTAGGTGAATTCTCTTTACCCTTTATTTTTGTTTGAGTGTTGCATGTGTTATGAACTGTGAATTGTGACTTACACAAGTTTTTTTGCTACTTCTAATCATATTGCATTTACTTATAATATCCCTCATCAATTCTAGCTATGCAATTTCCCACGTCATTTCATCATTTTGAATACTATTGCATATTTTATCAGTATTCTGATTTTTATACTTCCAACTTGATTTTTGCTGATTATTTTTTTTATGTTATCTCAAATGAGAAGAAAAACTTACTAATTCAATTAGAATGGTGCAATGAATGTAGATCACATAAAATAAATTATGATTCATAGATGAAATATCACTAATTATGTCAGAAGTTACTTTTATTGGGTACAAATTATAAAATACATGAATCCAATGATAATACAATGATCATATAATTTTGAAGAAATTAGAATTACATAAAATAAAATATCAATTGTGATTTATCTAATTTATGTAAGCTTCCTATGATCTTAAACTCGACTCAAACAACATAATAAAATTTAGGTGACCCACCAAGAGAGTTATAATGTTTGCTCATGGATAATAAATAACCAAAGTGCTTCAAGAACCAAATTATTATAATTTATTATAATACCCCTAGGGTTCTAACTTAAATTCATTCAATATTGATTTGGTTGATGAGGTAGATAGGCTAATGAGTTGAATTTGTTCTTGTAATCAGTTGAATTTGATCTTGTAATTAGTTGAATTTGATCTTGTTATCTCCTAGCCACTTTGTCCAAGGGTCTTGATGAGTCATAATCTAAATGTGTATTAATTGCACTACACTAAAAGCTAAAATCAAACAAAATTAATTAAATTAGTTGTCTTGCCCTTAGGATGAGGTTGTTAGACCAACCATATAGGTTGACCTGCCTACAAAGTGATGCTATAAGACCTACCAATTAGATCACTTTGTCCATAGAGCGAGATTGGAAAAACCACCATTTAGGCCATATTACCTATAGGATAATTCCAAAATGATCTATCATTGGGCTTTCCTCATAATTGAGATTTTAATCCCACTTATAGACATTCTAATGGATATAAGCCCAATTTCAATCAATTTAGGTCAACATAGAACAATTTATGTCATCATAGCATATACTTAATTCTTAGGTTGTCTAATGGATGTAAGCCCTATATTAACAAATTCATCTATAATTGCTAGACTTATTAGTTGAAACACACAGATAGCTAATGGTCATTCCATGCCACCCTATTCTTATCATTCTATTACTTTTGAATTGCATGAGACTATGCTGCATACATGTGAATTTTTCAATGAAATAGTATGGATGATCCCCTATCAGTGAATGAGTTGGTGTAATCATCAAAAATAATGTTTTCAATACACATGCTTTTACATTGGTTGACTTGGGATACTTGAGATGAGGAAATCCTCTAAGATGGGCAGCATGAGTCCATTAGTTTATTCATGGTGATTGATTTATTATAAGATATTTGATCAAATCTATATCCATCACCCTAACACTCCAAACTCAATTGAGTTCACACTTAAGTATCAAATTTAAGCCTAAATAAGAGCTTAAGCAACCTATTTAATTGAATGTTCTTGCATGAGTAGAAAGGCTAATTAACCATGCGAGATTGCATATAGAAAGCATCGAACCTAATTCTAAATAAATTTTGATTTAACTTTTGGGCAATTTGAATTAAATCAACATAATTTAGGTAGTCGAGGGTAAGAGTTGACTTTTTTTAAGTGACTAAGTAAAGAAAATTTAGGTCTCATATCAATACAAGGACAAACTTTCATTGGAATTAGGTTAATCATACTTACATGGCACTCAAGGAATCATATATCTAACTTGCATACAATAATGAAAATTGGAATTTGAAAATTATTGAATCTAAGTTAAATAATTTCCCTAAGACTCTATTTATAAACATCATAATTCTTAATATCATAGTCTATTGATTCTTTAGAAGTGCTGCAAAACTCACTTTACAACTGATAAGCAATAGAGGAGTGAGTGTCCCTTAATAGTTGAGAGTCTTGAAGTTGAAAGTTGTCTTACTTCCAAAGATATTAATTATTATATCAAATAGGAACTACTACAATGTCAATGATGGATATTTCACATTAAATAACTAGGAAGTAGATTTGATGGGGGGGTTATTAATTTCACATTCTTGGAGCTCTGCTACTGCCAAAAAGAGGCTTGTAATTTCTAACAACAGTTTAACAAAAGAATCTAATGTTGCTCTACCCTTATTATTTTGTGGATCCTGTGTTCCTAATTGAGGAAGTATTGTCAACTTAGCCCACAATTTTGCCTGTAGATCAGTTTTTTTCTAATATATAGCACTTATGTGCCACATTTGTAGCGTCGTGACATTGAGAAACAAAGGAGTTACTTTAGAGACAGAGAAGCCAACACCTTTGTGCTGGAGGTTAGTGCCTTAGCACCAAGATTTGTGGGATCTCATTAGAAAGATAGAGGAGCCATCGCCTTGGCGCTTTAGGCACCATGACGCTATGCAGAGGAGGCAAATTGATAGAGCAACCAGTGCTTAGGCGCTACTTCCGCGGCTGTATGAAGTGGGCATAGTTTGTTTTAAGCTTTTTTTCTGTATTGTTTTAAGGAGTATTTTTTTTCATTATTGGCTTGGGTGTATATGAAGTGTGCTCTAGAGTGAATGAGGCGAGGAGATCGTTATAGAGGTTTTGAGTGAAGAGTGATTTATATAATTTTCAAAATTTCTTCATAGTGGATTTCTTGGTTTGGTGTGGCTCCATGATTTTTTTCATTTTTGGGTTTTTCACAAATTCTAGTGTTCTTCTTGCTCTTTTGATTTTATTTGTTTTGTTCTAAGTTTACTTCTTATCCTTTAATACATTGTGCTAATGCTAGGGTGTTCTCGAGAAGCGATGCATTATATGGCTAGAATATAGTGAAAAATGTGCAAAGGCTGTTGTATTGACATCCAGGTGCAATGTTAAATAAGCAAGGGTTCCCACATTATGAATTGATGTGGACAAAGAAGTTAATCCATGAAAATCATAGTGTTTTTCTTAGAAGAGGATATTAAACATAGGTAAATGAAATATTTTGATAAACTTTTTAATGAAGGTTGTGAGAGTATGCTTGATTCTACCGACCTTAGTCCCTAGATGAAAATAGAGAATTTTATTTTTATCGTATTAGTAAAATCGAAATTTAAAGAGGCTTTAAAGAAAATAAAGTGTGGAAAAACATTAGGGCACAATGATATTCCAATAGAAGTGTGGAAATGCTTAAAAGATCGAGGAATTTTTTAGTTTACTAGTTTTTTAATATTATTTTAAAGACTAAAAGATGTTTGATGAGTGGAGAATGAGTTTGTTGATTTCTATTTTTAAGAATAAAGTTGATGCACAAGAGTGTATAAATTATAAAGGAATTAAGTTAATGTGTCATATATTAAAATTATGGGAAAGAGTAATTGAACATAGATTATGACGCGATACAAACGATTCTCAAAATCAATTTGATTTTATGTCGGGTAGGTCTACTTTGGATGCTATACATTTGTTGAGAGATTTAATGGAGATGTATAGAGAGGAAGGAGGATCTATATATGATATTTGTTGATTTAGAGAAAGCATATGAAAAAGTTCTAAGAAAAGTGTTTTGGAGAATTCTATAAAAGAAAGGAGTTAATATTGTTTATATTTAAGTCATCGAGGATATGTATATTGGTGTTGTTACTTGTGTTCAAACACAATGAGGACTGACCAAGTATTTTTCTATTTGAGGTTAACTTTAACCCATATATTTTTTCTTTAGTTATGGATGTTCTTACAAGACATTTATAGGAGGATATACCTTAGTGTATACTTTTTGCTGATGATATTCTTTCTATTGATATGACTAGAGAGGGAGTTCAATAAAACCTTAAATTATGGAGGTCAACCTTAAAATCTAAAGGCTTTCATTTAAGTAGATTTAAAAATGAATATATGGAGTGTAATTTTAATTGTAAATGATCTAGTGGTGGGTTGTGATATTGGGTGATCAAGCCGTTAAAAAGAGTGAATGTTTTAGATATCTCGGGTTGATTGTTCAAAATGATGGTGAAATAGATAGGGATGTTATTAATAGAATTCAAGTTAGATGGTTGAACTGGATGAATGCTTATGACTTGTTGTGCAATAGAAAAATATCGCTTAAACTTAAAGGAAAATTTTATAAGATCATGATAAGATCTGCAATGATTTATGACGCAAATTATTGGCTAATAAAATAGAAGCATAAAATTAAGTGTTGTAGAGATGAGGATGCTCAGGTAGATGAGTGGGTTTACACTTAGAGACAATGCGAAATGAATATATATGTGAAATGGTTGGAGTAGTTCCAGTGGCAAATATGATTCAAGAGAGTTGCCTTAGATGGTTTGATCACATAAAACGTTGGTTGTTTGATGACCTAGTTAGGAGAGTAGATGTATTAGATTTGATCTATGTTAAAAAAGATAGAGGTATACCTAAAAAGACTTGATTAGGTATTATAAAAATGATCTTATTTTATTAGAGTTTGATACTTAATAGAACACAATTTAGAAGGAGGATTCATGTAGCCAATCCCATGTAGTGGGATAAAGGCTTGTTGTTGTTTTGAGTTTGCTCATATTTTTTTGATTCTTCTCCCAACACTTGTACGTTTAGCTGTTCTTTGTAAGAGATGGCAAGAGGTTGAATTCCCATGAAATATCATTATATAGAATTTCTATCATGGATTTCAAACATTTGACTCATACAATTTGTTGGCATACAATTATGAACTATATCTTCATCATTGAAAATCATATATATGTGAAAAGGTTGGAGTAGCTCCAATGTCAGATAAAATTAGAGAGAGTTGTCATAGATAATTTGATCACATTAAATATTGATCATATGATGATCCAATTAGGAGAGTATATTTATTAGGCTTGCCTATATTAAAAAAGGTAGAGGTAGACTTAGATGAGTTGGTTAGGAAGTATAAAAATGATCGTATTTATTAGATTAAATGATAATTTGATACTCAGTAGGATACAATGAAGAAGAAAGATTCATGTTGTTGACTCTAATAGTGTGACATAGGCTTGTGGTTGTTGTGTATTTACATACCTTTCTTCTTCTAATGCCAGCTTCCATTATTCCTCTACAGGACATACTTGAAGTTTCCATGGAGGCCTTTCATTTCTATTCTAGGGACAAGCACATATGATTTGAATGAAGAGTTTAAAGTGCAGCCATTATTCTTTGTCAACACTGTCTGTTTAGTACTAAACCTACAAGTGTATTGGTTGACCGAAGTTCATCTCTTTGCAGATTGTTAAGCATTCTGAAAGTTGGAATGTATCTCCATTGGAAGCAATTCGCCAAATATTTGTTCCTGGTTCTACTGAGGTTGACGAGTAATATGCCCACATTGGAAGGAATTCGTCTAACTTCTGCTTCTTCTATAGAGGTTGCTGTGCAAGTATTTTTGGTATGACTCTACATTTGATTTGATTTAATGCATCCCTCTTTTTACATTGAATATTTATTATCATCTGATGGTGGGGACTACATAATTTCTGGTGAATAGTATACTTTCTAAATCAATCCACACTTAAAATGGGGCCACATACAACTGTTGTGAATCTGATTTCTGATGTGCTCATCTACAAACTTGGTTGTTAGTGCTATAAAAAGATGCTAACAATAACTTCTCATGAATCCGCATATTTGAGCTGACGATGTTTTATCTTTGTAAAATATTTTATATCTGAGTCGATGAGCTTATATCGATCAGAGTATATGTTGGGTAAAATTTCTTATTTTCAGATAAAAAGAAAGTTGTGTTGAAACTACCCTTCTTTTTTTATATCTATGGCAATGATCTTGCCTCATAAATCCTTCTATGTTTGTCCAAGACCTTATATTTGAATTAAGCACTTTATTTTGATTAAGGCGTTTAATAACAACAACAACAACAACAACAACAAGTCTTAATCCCACTAGGTGGGGTCGGCTACATGAATCCTTCGTCTCCATTGTGTCCTATTATGTGTCAAATTCTCATTTAATTCAAGTATACTAAGATCATTTTTTATACATCTTAACCAAATCTTTTAGGTCTACCTCTACCTTTCTTAACATAAAGGCAAATCTAATGCATCTACTCTCCTAATCATCGGACGTACTGCTTTATGTGGCCAAACCATCTAGCGACTCTCCCTAATCTTATCTACCACACTGAGCTACTCCAACTTTTTCCAACATATTCATTTTGCATTCTATCTCTAAGGGTAAAGTCACTCATCCACGTGAGCATCCTCATCTCTGTAATATTTAGTCTTATGTTTCTCTTTTATTGACCAATATTCTGTATCATAAGTCATTGCAGGTCTTATCATCTTATAAAATTTCTCTTAAGTTTAAGTGATATTTTTTTATCACATAATAGGCCAGATGTATTCCTCCACTTCAACCATCCAACTTGAATTCTACTAATAACATCTCCATCTATTTCACCATCATTTTGAACAATAAGGCGTTTAATAAATGTGATGAAAATTTTAAATTTGTTAAGAAACCTTTGGATTAATTATGTTTATTTTTTATGTTGATGGTGCATACTACTTATATATTCTCTGTGTTTTCAAAAATTACATTTATTGTGTTGGGAGAAGAATTGAACAAATCAGAGCAAGTTCAAAACACAACAAATAAAATCAAAAGATCAAGAAGAACATTATAATTGATGTAGAAAACCCTAGAATGGGAGAAACCACGAAGCCACACCATACTAAGGAATCTATTATGAAGAAACTTGAGGAGAATAATGCAGATCACTCTTCACTTAAATCTCTATTAATTTCTACACTTCTCTCAATTTAAGATGCACTCATTTGACTTACACACAAGAAAATGAAGAAAGTCATATTTAAAACTGCATAAAACTGCTTTAAGACAGGTTTTGCCACTTCGTAGTGCTGTGATAGTAGTGCTTATGCACTGGTTGCTCTGTCAATTTGCTCTTCTGCGCCGATTCTAGTGCCAAGGTGCTAACTTCTCTGCCTTTGTAACGAAATCCCATGAATCTTGGCGTCATGACATTGACCTCTTAGGGTCAATGTGCTGTCTTCTGTCTCAGAAGCTAAATCTTTCGTTTCACAACTCGATCGATAAAATTGTGGGCTGAATTGATACTATCCCCAATTAATTGGCACAATCAAGCTCCACAAAATAATAATCGCTCATTTTAGAACTCCAGTTTGATAGATTGGGGTTAACATAAACTGTAATATTTTATATCACGGGGGGTCTGTATAATTTCAGAAAATGAATTGGATTTTCTATGTAATGCTATGTAATGTTATGTTTGATAACAGGGGAGGGACTTGCAATTTTAGAAAACACAAGGTAGGCATATGCCATCCTCGCTATCTATAGAGGAGGGAAGTTTAACATAGCCAAAATCTTGTATATGGTGAGAAGTATTGGGAGGGATATGAAGCATCTTTTCTTTCCATCTTTTTTATATCGTTAGTTACTTGTATTCTGATTTAAATTTCATTTTATATGTGAATAAATTTGGGTACTGTGCAACACTTCTATTTTCACTTTCTGCATCACCTTATCTTAATGAAACAATTTAACTTTGGGACTGTTTGGATCACTTTTATCTTTTTATTTATAGTTTTTTTTTTTATTTTATTTTATTTTGATTTAAATTAAAATATATTTGATGGTGATAATTATTTTTTAAAATATTTAAACATATCTAAAAATTATTTTAAGTATTTTTAAAATAATATGATTTATTTAAAAATAAAAATAAAAAGTGAGTCCAAACAAGTACTCGCTCTTGGAAATGATTGCACTCATAACTCGTATGTATTCTTTTTAGATCATTTGAGTCATTTTTATGATAAATTCATATACCAATGTATTCTCCAAGATTCTGTTCTTTGTCAAAGTATTTTATTTCATATATATATATATATATATATATATATATATATATATATATATTTCTCTTTTTTCAGGTTATTACCAACTTGAGCTTGCATTAAAGAGGTATTTTGCTAGCCTTCTTTTCACAGTTGTTTCCAAGCTCTGATAATTATAATGGATTGATGCCTACTAAGGATTTATTTGGGACAGCTGTAACAATTAAAAAAAATAATGATGAAATTTATTATAGAAGGTGTTGTTATCTAAGAAGTTATGATGGATATTATAATTTTATTATTAAAAAAATTAGACTAACTTTATAGTCATTACATACTATCGAGTTGAAAAAAGAAACTTTTTGATCGCAGATGCTTTAAAACTCAACGAAAATATAATTTTTTTCGACGCTCATGCGATGCGATTTGAAAGTTGCCCTAAATGCAGAGTAGATCTTATAATGTGATGAACCATTATAAGATGAAGAAAGAATGGCAAGGTTGGAATCAATCCCTCTTCTTAGGAGATATTGTGGTGTTAAATAAAAATTAAATATAAATTTTAGATGTATAAATACATCAGAATTGTGTGATATGTAAATTTTTTTTTAAAGAAAAGTAACATGAAAGAATTAGTCAAGCGGTAGCGTTGAAATGATTTGGAAAGATTAGTGAACAAGTTATCCAAGTGAACCCTAACTTTTCGAAAAATTACTTTTGCTGTAATAGTTTGACAATTACTATTTCAATTGGCTGCACTGGTTTAGTTCTTTTTTTAAAAAAAATTAAAATTTATCATTATGCTTTTAACTTTGCATGAACATATTATAGGTTCTTAGAGTGAGAGATGTTTGTAAATATGCTCTTACAAATTTGAAGTTTTTTGACAATTAAATTTTATAGATAGTGAATAGAATTGGCATCTGCTGAAATTTCGAGGATTTTAATGTAAATCAAAAGAAAATGGGCACCATCAATAACTTATAGGGTTGTTCTTGTCACTATTATAGTTATAAAAAAGCATATATTGAAGCATTCATCATCAATGATATATAATATTTTAATTTTTTAATATCACATTAAAATATTATGATCACTCTTTTTTTTTTAAATAAAATATATATTTTCTAAGTATAATAAAATATTAGATAAATAAATATCTAATTTTAGATATTAAATATATATAAAAATTATTATTGTTATGTAAATTTTCTTAGTATTTACTTAAAATCTTAATTATGATGAGCCGAGGGAGATTTTCTCTTTATGCGTGAGATACATATTTTATTGGAAGATTTATATATATATTATATAATTTTTATGTATTTATATATCTAATATTAAAAGTTAGATATTTATTTATCTAATATTTTTGATGATTAAAAATGAGAATTTTACTTTTAAAAAGTAAATAATAATGATATTTTTGATGTGATATTGAAGATTGTGATGTTATATATATACAAATTGAAGTTTAAATATTAGATATATAAATATATAAAGTATTGTGTGGTATGTACCTAAATGCTCCTTTTTATTCTATTGCTCTTCTAATTTAATTGAGCTCAATTCTAAGAAAATTAACTAAGGGTCCGTTAGGGATCGTTTTTATTTTCTATTTTTTATTATATAATTTTATTTTATTTATGTTTTATTTAAAAATAATTTTTTTATTATATTTATTATTTTTAAAAATAATGAAAATAGTTAAAAGATATTTTGAATATTTTTTAAAATAATATTATTTATCTTTAAAATTTAAAAATAAAATTATATAAACTAATATTTTAAATAAATATATTTTTAAAAATAATAAATAAAAAATAAAAAATAAAATTAATCACAAAGGAGCAAGATTTTTTTGATATGAACTAATTAAAGATTTATATTTACATAAAATTTATATTGATATTTTTTGATATAATATTAAAAATTAAAGTATTATTTATATAAAAATTAAAATTTATGTATTATATATAAATAAATAAAATTTTTGTTATATATATATATATATATAGATATATATATATATATATATTATTACGCCATGTCACACGTATTTCATGGAGAATTAAAGAAGCGCGTGGGTACTCGATCCCTTCCGCGATACTCACTCCTCGAGTGGCCCTTTCAACGTCCTCACCACGCCTTAAAATCTCTTCTAAAATAATATTAAGGGATATTTACAAAATCTCCTCTCTATTATTGATTCCATTTTATATTTGGGGGAGGAGAAAAGGGTCAATAGATTCGAGATTCCCAATAAATAACTTCGCTCAGGTATTTTTCTTCCTTCTTGCACTGTAAAGGAGCTGTCTTTTAAACAGATATTGGCAAACGTGGAAGGCAATGCCTTAATAAGCGTTGTAGAAATCAAGGGATTTATGCGTGACTATTGTGGCGAAGAATTTGATTTGAAATTTTTCTGATTTATGGTTGACATTAACTTCGGCGAAATTCGAAGAAAAGAGCGATTTTGAGGGTTTCTTCCTTGGGATTTTGATAAATTTACGGAGCGGTGGTATTGGATTTGAAAGAGAGAAGCATTGCATTTCTCTTATTGCAGGCTTTTGTTTCTACAATTTTTTTGTTTTGTTTTTTGAGTTGTATATTGTGATTTATTTGAGTCTTCTGCGTCAATGATGGACCAATAGATACATTTTTTTAAATGTTGCGCAGGTAATTGAGTGATCTCCAATGTCTGCTGTGGGGAAGGCCACAAATATCTTCTGGCACGAATGTTCGGTTGGAAAGTTTGATAGGCAGAAGCTTTTGAATCAGAAAGGGTGTGTTGTTTGGATCACAGGTCTTAGTGGCTCAGGTTTGAGATCTGTAGTTATCTTTCTTTATCTTTTTTGACGAAAGTGAAACTTATGCGCTCTTATTTTTCTTTTTACTTGAGTTTTTTTTTTTTTCCTGTTCTTGGTCGGCACTTAATGTTATTTATTGTTTTTTTTATGGTATGATTCATATGAATCAGTATGTTGCAAAAACATGTCGATTAGCTTCAATGAAACATAATTTTGGGACTCATGTTATTTGGGATTTATATATATACTTTGCAATTTTTTTTACGATTCATCCAAACTTTAATTTTACTTAAATAACACCTAAATCTTTATTATTACATCATACCATTGTTACTTTTTTTTTATGAATTTTGAGCATGAAAGAGTAAATATTGAAAAAATGTCGATAAGAATGATAATGTTGTAAATTTATGTTATTTTGATAAATCCTGATTTGGCCCCATTTTTGGCTAAATTTAGTGTTTGTTGAATCCCATAATTCACAAAAGTTAATTGATTTAAAGATTTGTTCTCTCACTGATCTTAAATTCTGAAACAAGCTTTATCTCATTATGAAAAAATGTTAGCATTACCTTAGTCTCCATTACGGAAAGTTAGAGAAGAGTAAGTTTTTTTTTAATGCTGCTTTTTTAACTGATCAAAAACCTTTCATATCACATTATTAGTTTGTGTAAAATCTTGCAATGAAAACACATATATTGAGCTTTCACCTACTCAGTAGCTTAACAATTCTGGGAGAGGCACTTGAAAGCAACTCGTCCATTTATGTGGAAGCAGCGGTGACTTTATTTGTACAATGCCACAAAACTGTACCTTACCAAATGCTGGTTTTGAACACAAAAACATGCTCCTTCAAAGGATCACAAAATGGCCAAACCATACATGTTCTTCAGAAAAAAAACCTTAGATCAGAATAATCTTAAGCTTTTAAAATATTCAATATCCAGTCTATCTCATTAACTTATGGCCAGGGAAAAGCACATTAGCTTGTACTTTGGGAAGAGACCTGCATGGTAGGGGAAAGCTCGCTTACATCCTTGATGGGGATAACCTCAGACATGGGTTAAACAAGGATCTTGGCTTCAAAGCAGAAGACCGTGCAGAAAATATTCGTAGGGTTGGTAAGTATGGTTTTGATTCTTGGCATCTGCAACTATTTCTTCGATCCTTCATTTCAAAATGAGGTTATCCAAAATTCTAGTGTGTATTAATTATGAAAGGTTTTATTCTTCTTTCACAAAGAAGTATTTGTGTAGTCTGAATATCATCAATGGGCAGTCATTTTCTTGATTTTATGTCTTTTTTCTATGTAGGTGAGGTAGCTAAGCTCTTTGCTGATTCAGGCTTGATCTGTATTGCGAGCCTAATTTCTCCTTATAAGAGGGACCGTGATTCTTGCCGGGCATTGTTTGCAGAGTCTAATTTTATTGAAGTAGGTGCTTTATGAATATTTGAAATTACTTGATAGTGTCATTGATTTCTGAAGTAGTTAGTTGATTCATTGAAGCTTTTTTAAAGGTTTTCATGAACATACCTTTAGAGATTTGTGAAGCCAGGGATCCAAAAGGCCTTTACAAGCTTGCCCGTGAAGGAAAGATAAAAGGTTTGGTCTGAGAGCTTTAGATTTAATGAAGAATGCTACGCCCAAAATTTTAATTTGATTTTGATTCAAAGTTACTTTTGTTTTGGCCACTTCAATGAGATTAATGCCTGGGCTAGTGATCCTTTCTTGTTGTACTTAGGATGCCTATATTGGTTAATGTTAATGATGAGAGCTTTTTTTTTTTTTTTCTTCTGATAAATGTAAGTAGATGGGCTCAAAATAGCGTTCTGCAAATGTGGAACCAAGCTAGGTGTTTTAGGACGAGACAATGGGAATAGTTGTCAAGATGATTGTAGAAAAGCTTAAGATGCACTTCCTTCCTCGTGCTTTTTTTTTGTCTCTCACTATTTCAAGTATTTGGGCCATTTTAATCTGTAATAGCTGAGCAATATAGAATCAATACAATCCCACAGGGATAACATCTTACTAAGTCCAAGTAAAACTTAAAATTGATGCTAAATGATTGTATACAATGGTTATAGTAAAAAAGCAGTAGGCAGTTAATCATAAAGCATCTACGGCCAATTGGTGAGTTGAAGTACTAACATGTTAGCTCAAATAAAGCAATAAAGATATTCTAGTTTTTATTTGTAAATGCTATGATTAAAAGAGAACCTAATAATTGTTTGGAACAGCTTAACAAATGTTATACAAACTGCTAACCAAGTTATGAAAAGGAATGGATTTTGCAAGTGCGAATGTGAATTGTAGAGACCAAAAACTTACAAACCAACAATGAAAACTGATATCTACTGTCCTTATAGTTGTATTTTGTCATCATAGGGTTTTATAGATTGCGAAGGTTTGTAATAAGGATATTCTATCTTTATTATGTAATATATTCTTTTAGTCAAGAATATCCCTAATATTAATTTTTCTATTTTTTATTGTATTTGCATGCAAGTATCAAATCTATTTAGAAGTCAATCAGGTCATTCTAAAACACTTCTTATCATCTTTTCTCATTATTGAGGGCTAGAAAATTTACAAAAATAGAATAGATTTGATGTAGAACATGCTATTCTCAAGCAAATTCTTTATATTGTCTTTGAGATATATAAATCTTGTAAAAAATTCATTATATTACAATTGAATCTTTGAGTAAGCAATACAAAGATACTACTCTTTATTGTAACTATGGTGATTTTGATCCCTCATGAAGCTACCCTTATGAGGTTTATATATATTTGATTTTTTTTTTTTTTTTGAGAATTTCACTATTTGAGATTTTTAAGTGATACTTTGAATAATATTTTCTTCTATGTCCTTAATATACTCTGGTGGTGATGGTATTTTATTTTAAGAATAATAGAAATCTCTAAAACCCTCTAATTAAATTAATCAAATTAGAGAAGCATATTTTTCTTCTAAACACGGAAATGAAATTTTACTCCATTAATTAGACTAAATAATATTAAATTGTGTAGTATTTTCAACCTATAAATAAAATGAACCATAGTTTTTGGAAGATTTACATACATACTCAATTCTTATGTATTTTCATATCTAACACTTGAAGTTTGATATTTACTTTTATAATATTGATGCATGAAAATATGTATTAATTTTAAAAAAGATAATAGTAATGATATTTTTGATGTGATGTTAAATATTTGAGTGTAGTGCATGTAAATATCAAAGTTTAGATATTTGATATATCAATATCTAAGAATTATGTGGTATGTATGCAAATTCCCTTAATTTTTTTTTTTTTGTTTGATGTAAAAAAACTTATTTTGCTTTCTTCTGAACTAATGCATCCATGCATTGAAGAATTTCTAAGAAATGGTGCTCATGATGGTTGGAGTGAATTAAGTTTAATGAAAGATAGCGAATTATGAATTTATGTATTGTATTCTTTTCCTTGATCTTCGAACACCAGGCTTAAGAGATGTTATATTAAAGCTTGTTAAATGGTGCTAATGATGACATTTTCCTTTTATTCTTATAGGTGCATATTTTTACATTTATATTAGTAGCCAGATTGCATGAATATGGAACATCGCAATTTTCTCAAACATTAATATTTAAACAATTTCAAAACTTTTATTGGTCCTTGATTAAGGTTTAATACTTTTGTAGGTTTTACTGGGATAGATGATCCATATGAGACACCTTTGAACTGTGAGGTATATATCCAACTTAATTGGTTGAGTTCCTCTCGAACACGTAAATTGATAGATGTGGTTTTGTGAACTGACTTATCCTTGAATTAAACAGTATCTATCAAATCTAATACATTTCTAAGAACCAATTTTATGAACATTATAGGACGTTTAAACTTGTTTTGTTAGAGAATTTGTGATAGCCACAGTCATGCATGTGCTAATTCAAGTTGGAAAGTAATGTTTCATTGAACTAGTTGGATTCTATCCTATGTGATTGGCCTATGTTTCTTAGACAAAATACAAAGCATAGGATGGATAATGAATAAGGGGATGCATGTCACATGCAGACCCAATGCACCGTATCAAGGTTACAATAGTTAATAGATTTCCCAAAATATATTTTGGAAGAAAATTTCTTTCTTTTTTCAATATTCTCAAATATAGTCATTTTTATATCATCAAATGCATAATAATTTGAAATATCAATATTTTTCATTCATCTTTTTAAGCTATACAACAAGAAAGATACACACAATAATCACGATATAATCTTTCCCAATAAAATATATATCGTCATGATTGACAAAGGAATAGATCTATAATCATAGACATACCTAAGCTCAAGATCTCAATAGTAACCAGAAATTTTTGACTCAACTTGAGTATTTCACTTCCCTGAATAATACATATAAGTAAAATAAGATTGAACCATTTAACAGGTTACTCAAAATCTATTGTAATTATTAATACATAAAGTAGAAATAAAAATACGTACGTTAGTATAACATCACATTAACAGATTTATATTCAGTAGACTAAAATGATACCTTAATTTATTATGTGTAACACCTATAAAATATAATGTAAATATGATAGCTACTGGTAACAATAGGTATGTATTGGAAGTAATAATACAAAATAACATCAAAAAATTAACTTTTTTTTTTTTTCATATTAGACTATTTTATAATTTTTTTGCCTCTTGTACATCCATTTTCACTTATATTTCCACTTAGTTATATTTTGTTCTTACCTCTTATATCTCCACTTGTTCGCATTTATTCAAGCATATCATATGCATTGATGAATGATTACATAAATGCACAAGCCCTTATACTTTCACTTGTATGAATAAAAGTATAATTAACTAGCAAGTTGTACTCTCTCTCTCTCTTTTTTTTCTTTTTTGACACATTTTTGATGCATAAGCACATAAATATTAACAGTCTCAACATAACTAAATATTATTTCATCTGTTATAATAATTCATGAAAAAATAACATGTATGATAAATAGTAGTATTTACAAGGTAAATTGATCTCACTAAAATATATAAAAATGGCACACAACATAAAATATCTAGTAAAAATTTAATTTTCATATGTCACTATAAATAGCACAATCTATTTTATACAACAATCTATTTTATAATCTACAAAAAATTTTGAAGTGAAAACTTCTTAGATTTTCTTAGATCTGAGTTTGAATGATATCAAAAATATATACAAATGCAATGACATTGAAATTTAAAGTAGGAAAATTATAACTTACCTTGAGTTAGATAAGTTTTCAAACTAGACTGACAAGCTAAATTATTTATATGATCTCTGAATCGAACTTTTTTTCTCTACCCTCTATCTTTCTCTCCCTCTCTCTCTCTATAAAATTGTCGACAAATTTGAGATGGGGACAAACATAGTTTGGAATGGGATTTTAATATATTAACTTGTATATAAAAAATACAATTAGGGATATAGATATAATTTTAAGAATTATTGTATTTTAATTATATATTTCATATAAATTCGTCTATATCTTGAAATACAAGACTCTAAAAATTATGACGAAATAGTAAATAAATAGCATATTATGTCTAGAACACATTGGTGAAAGTGGTTAATAAAAAAAGCATTAAATGGTTCCAAAAAAGCCACTTTTATAAAGACGAGCTGATTTTAAGAAAGTATAATAAGGAACCTCTTGTTTTTATGCCTATAATGTTCATAAAATAGATAAAAATACAATTTAAATAAAATTTTGAATGTTTTATGATGTGATAAAGATATTTGTAAATTAGAGATAAAATAATTCTAAAAAATTTAATTGAATATAATAAGGTCAATTTCAACATATCAAAATTCTCATCAAATTATAACCACAAAAAAACCATCAAATAAAGCAGATATAAAATTAACTCTAAAAATACCTGAAAAATCAGTAAACATAAAATAAGCATGCAACTCTTATCAAATTTAAATCAAATCAGTATTAAGTAGATCCAAATACTGTTGGAGCAGTTATTACAATGCAAACATTCTCAAGAAAATTGTGCATATATATATATAGATGGGTGTGGTGAAGATTAAATGTCGATTAAGGGACTCATTCATAGAAAGAAAGCATGGAAACATCAAAGGCATAACTCTAGCCTTCTGTCTACATTTCACTCCCCTCTTTCATTAGAAGATGTCGCTTGTCCTACATATATTTTATCTGACATGCAACTTGAGATGCGCCATGCCAGTCCTTCAAAGTTCTAAAACTTTAAGTATTCAACTGTTGTTGAAGTTATTAAATTGCTTCATGTCAAACTGTTCAACATGGTACCTATGAGGCGTCCAAGTATTTTGGCAGTATCTAAGCAATGGAATCCCATGCAGAGGTATCCTTACTTCATTGATAGCAGCATGTTGGAATCCCATTGTTCTCTAATAAAAGTGTCACAAAGTAAGCACTACACATTTGGCAAATACTTCCTTGATAGCCAACCGAACCATTACAGTGACTTGTTTAATCTATTTTTGTTTACAAGTGGCATAAACCATAATTTGAGTTATGGTGCTTACTTTAAGTTATTATTTGGAATAAAGAATGTATTTTTTGGTTTCTCATCAAAATAGATAACAAATTATGATCTTTGACATGCTTTTATTCAATTTATTCTAGATTTACTTTAGAACTCTTCATTCTCCTTTTTTTTCCTTGATTTTACCCCTGATATTCTGACTTATCTACTCTTCTAACGTGACTCGATGATTCAAAGTACATTATTGTATAATAAGGTAATTCAATGAATCTTCATTTCTTTGGAGGCTCTCCATGAACTGTTTATTAAATGACCTGGATAACGACCATGGCTTTTATGCATATATCTATCAGTAGCTGTACAGTGCTTTCACATGCTCTGCACCACATGCTAGTCTTGTGACGTGCTCCATGGCTACGTCTGCCAATTTATTGAATTATTACAAATCTTTACCAAATATTGTTGCTGCTCCTATCTGTATAAGATGCCAAAAAAGAAAAAAGAAAGGGGTATTTACATGGATAGCATACAATTCTATATATTTACTTATTTAATACCTCAATTTTAATATTTACAGAAATGACATCTAAATTTTCAATATTACAACAAAAATAGCACCATCATTAACTTTTTAGAGTGAAATGTATATTTTCAAGCATAGAAAAAAGTATTATATTTTTAAATATCAAACTTGACATGGCTACGGGGAAACGGAATCGGGACACGTCTACTTTTAAAAAAATAGAACATGGATACACATGTGATACTACATTATAAATTTATAATTTATATAATTTAGACATTTTAAAATAATATATAATAATCACATAAATTATGTAAATATTAAATAAGTCAAAAAAATTTCAATAATTTAAGGACAAATAATATTGACATTTAATAATGCAAGAATATTAATAAAAGCTTAACATATTATTTATAAATCATGATAGTAAGTAAAGAAAGTAAAAAATTATTGAAAATAATAAACATAATAAAATTATAATAAGCAATCAAATTCTAATAATAAATTAAAAAAATTAGTTATCAATAATTTTTAGAGTATTACATATAAAAGTAAATGTAAGTATTTGGCACAATATAAATTATCAAAATATAATGTATAATTATTCATTTAGTTAATATTTAAAGTTTAAACTTAATTATTCAAGACAAGCAAGCCTGAAATTAAAATTTTTTTTTTTTATATTGGACACGCCACAGGCGTGTCTGGCATGTGCCGTACACATGTTGTTCCCGATACCTATCGAGCACTATATACTTCTTTCTCATGAAGTGTCGTGCACATAGCTGCTATGGATGTAAATGTTCCAAAAAGAAAAGAAAAATTGATCACCAAAGTGTTGTTATCAACTTCTTTTCTTGACCATGTCTGATAATTATGAAAGCTTGATGTCTTATATTTACATTAAACTCGAAGCTGGAGTTCTTTTTTTGGGCCAATGCAGATAGAGATCAAACCAGAAGGTGGGGTATGCCCTCCTCCATCTGCCATGTCAAGCAAAGTTGCTACATATTTGGAGGAAAGGGGGTTTCTGCATGCTTGATCAGATATAGACATATATCACAAGAGTTGCCAGAAAAATAGCAATTAACTTTTTTTTTCTAACCAATCAATCAATATTTACCTTTTAACCATATGAGGTTTTATTCAATTGTTAATTTGCAGTGGTTATAGTTATCATTTTTTTCCTTTACTGCAAGTATATTTTCTGTTAATTTCTGGATTTTGTATTTGTTTCTTCGCCAGGGAAAGAAATTTCTTTTGTTTTGTTCCCCTGTGTTATGAAATTTGAAGTCATTAGATTCTCCTTTGTCCAGCGTTCATGAGAATTTGCTAAAGCTTTCTTCCATCTGCATGCTCGAGTACAGTTGGACAGAGGTGTCTGACTGAATGTATAATTTCAAGCAATTTTTTTGTTTGAAAGCATTGGTTCCATTTTCTGACTCCTATTAAAAGGTGGTGTGCTGCGGGTAAAACTTTCTTTTTGCACATATAATAAGAAGTCTGATGCTTAAATGCTATAGCTATGCTCTTCCCAGTAATGAAAACGAGGAATAAAACAAGAGATTCCAAAAAAATTTGACTCGAGAAAGACTCATCTTTAACTCTACTGAACTCGACTGAATTGAACATGATCTGAGTGAGCTATTTGAACATACATTTCAGGTCAAGTTTGGATCAAATTTTGATTTGCGTCAATCTGAACGTGGCATGAGAAATTAAACAAGCCAGACTTTTAGGTTTCGTTTGGGATGGCTTTTTTAGTGCGTTTTGCGTTTGAAAATGTGAATTTTTAATTTTGATACTCGTTTAATTAATAATCTTTTGAACTGTTTTAGTTCATTTAGTTCATTCTTTTGTAAAAGATCTTTTGAATACTTTTAAAGTAAAATTTAATCAAAATCTTAAACGAGCCTTAGTCTCTAACGACACAAGAATTTATCTGGTCAACTTAAATTTGAATTTTTTTGAGTCAAATTTATGTCTGATCAATTATTGGCGTCTCTAAACAAAATGATATTAACATAAGGTGTCAAGTCTGGTAATAAGGTCCTTAGAATTATCCGGTAAATCAAGGCTTCTCATATTTTCTTTGATAGTGTCCACTTTTTTACCTTTCAATTGTACATCTTGAAGCATGCAGGGAGACGATGTATAGATGCTGCTCACTGCTGATTATCGTCTGTTGCTCATTGTCACTGTTATCCATTGTCGATGGCTGCTCTTTATTATTGTCGACGATCACTTTCGAGATTTACATTAATTTTATTTTTTATGTAAATCAAATCTGAAAAAGTAAATTTTTTAAATTTGATTTACATCTATCCAAACAATCATAAAATATTTCAAATATATTATTTTTTTCATATTTAATTATCTTATACTATGAGTTTTTTATCCAATCAAATAGTCTCTTAATCTTCCAAGTAATATTTGAAGTTATATAATTTTACTTCAGATTCATTCAGAATTTTTACTCTCTTCTGTGCATATTCTTGTTTTGGAAGAAGAACTTCTCTATCTTAAAATGTTAATAGTAGAAAGTTGTGAATTAATAAGGCGATTATAACTTTTAGTAGGTTTATAATTAACAATGAAATCTTTCTGGGAAACTCATGAAGTCAATCTTAAAGCCATCTTGAACTGCATGTGAGCTCCAGGCTGCCATACACCTTGGCTATGTCAAAATTTACTGAAGTTTATGTTGCCAGCTGAACTATATGGTTCTCTAAGTCATTTTAGTTGGTCCAGTGGAAGTATAGTTATAACTTCAGCACTTTTTTCTAATTAAGTTTTAAAGCCATAATGAACTATAGTATGCTCCAAGTCTCTCCAGCATATAAATATTTATAAGAGAGACTTACATAAATATTACTAAATTCTTATACATCAATATATTTTATGTCTAAATCTTTATATTTATTTATATATAATACTTTAATGTCTTAGTCATGTCAAAGGAGGAAATACCCCTTGCAACTTAAAACCTTCACAAAAGATGAGAGTGACATCAATAAATTGATTACTATCATTAGACATTAAATTTGGTACCAATAATTCATAGGAAGAGAAGAATTGATTTGCACAATTACTATTGTTCTTAAGGGCATTAATCTAGAAGAAAAATATGCATTGGAGAATGTAAATCAAGAACTTTCAATCAAAATAATCGAAAGCCCTTTCAAAATCAACTTCAAATATGACATGTTTTTGTTTCTTCTAATGATGGAAGGATAAGTTTAAAAGCTATTGCAATATAATTAATAGTGCTTTTGTTAGACATGAATGCAATGCACATAGGGAGATATTAACAAACTTAGCAATAAAAATATAGCCTTCATTAGAATATGTAAAGATCATAGTGATCATACCTACTTCTACGGTGGGGTCTATTGATTGACTAAAGTACTTAACTACTAAATTCATTAGCGCTTGATCTATTTGGTTTGGGTTAAAGACATTTAAGGAGTCTAAAATACTTGATCAAGCTCTCAAAATAATCAATCAAAAGGGAATTCTCAATAAATTCTAATTTGCTCATCAAATACTTCTAATTCACTTAGCACTTAATAAAAAAAAGTAATAAATCTACACTTTCAATTTTATCAACCATCTAAATCACAAAAGGCATGACAAGTTTTAAGCACACAAGTATTACATGCAAGTTGTTGATGATAACCAATTGGCTCAAAATTAATCTATATCTCAATAGTTAATTATTATGTATCATCGATTTTTATCAAGACATAGGCTATAGAGGATTTAGAAAATGATGTTGCCATATGATTTACTTGCAAAGGATTACCAAATATTGAAGGAATAGCTATTAAGATCATAAGATGTCACTAGCCACATTTTGAGTAGTGAGGAAGCAACTTGAATAGGAGCAATGAGAAGCTCCTCATTAGCTTTGAAAAAAGAGCTTTATTAAGTGATCTCAATGAGAATTCATTGACATTATAAATCTAACAAGAAAATAGGATATAATATCCTTTTTAGAACCTAGACTAATAAGAATGCAAAGAAAATCTAATTAATTAATGGAGAAAGGATTAGAGAGCATAAGGGCATAAGTTGTTATTATTATTATCATTATTATTTGAATCTCCTCCAATAGTAAATGAAAAATTTTAAGCCAATGCAAACTTAAAAAGATTTACAAGAGATATCACCTCATCATCATATAGTAAAAAAATTAGGATTCCATTTAGAGTAAATAGAGGTTTTATGTCAATCAATATTGAATTGATCGGTAAACTCTCTTCTAGACCTTCTAAAAATGACTAATTAGATAAAGAAATTGCTCTAAGAGCAAAAACATAGTTTGGATGGACATTACCAAATGACTCAAAAATCATATTACTATTATAATGTGCCTCTACATCATTATAACACGCCTTAACAAAGAAATCATCATGATTATGGAGCACCAAGAAGGAGGTAGCTTGAGAAGCATATTTAAGAACAACAATTCAAACTAATAGGGAGACAAGCCAACAAGCTATGTGGAGGCTTGAGTTCAAGATTATGCATTTGATTTATTTAGATGGATCGGTTGATGGATTTTGTTGATCAAAATCTAGATAACCAAGCTAAATTAAATTTTACTATATTTGAATCAAATCAAATCTAAATGCAGTTAGTTTGATTTGGTTCATATTTGATTTAAGTGAATTTTGCAAAGATAAATAAAAATTTGATTTCAATAATACAAAGACAAAAATGAGATTGTAATATAAAAAGAAAACAAGAAACTAATATACATATATATAAAGGATATTGGCATTTAAGTTTTTGATTTAACTATTTTTTTCAAGAATATAACCAAAAATAAAATTCAAATAAAATTTATTTCCAAATTTAAAATGAAATTATATTTTAATAAATCAAATCAAATCAATCAAATATACTCTATTCGATTGAATTTTTAAAATTAGTTAATGCACACTCCTAGTTAAAACTATTATGGCTATGATGAAAAACATTAGTTAGGATGGGTTAATGGAAAAAAGCCAAAGATAGCTGCAATGAAAGGAATAATAATAAGAGTGGGGATCGACAGTGATGAAAAGGAAGGATAATGAGAGGGGTGGGAGCTACATAAGCTAAGGGAGTAAGATATAATATAATAAAAATACTATCAAATAATTAAAATATTTTTCATATTTTATATGACCAAGAATTCAAAGTCTATGCATGCACGTGCTTATTTAAAATAATCATAATAATAATAATGAAATCACATAATAATATATAAGTATAAAAGAATAAACATAAATATTAAATATGCAATAAATATAAACCAGCTTATGTTCATGTCTAAACTCACAATAGTATTCCATTTGTATAAATAAAAATAACATAAATTTCTTAGGCATGGTGTGCACAAGTGATTCATCAATATTAGTATCAAACTAATCTTGATTAATTGGGGTTAAATCTCATTTTATATTCCTATAATTATTCATGTTGGGCCTAAACTTTGAAGTTAACACTAGTTAACACTAATTTTTAAATAATTTTAACTATGCTTGATGTAGAACATCACGAGAATCCAAAAATTAGAGTTCAAGGTCCATTTACAAGATCTCAAGCTAAAGCCTAAGAAAATTCAAGAAAGAAGAAGACTTAGCCTAATAGCTTGCTAAGACCCATTTTATGATTTCTTCTTTTTTTATTTATGTAATTTTTAATTTTCTTCGAGAAACTATATGTTTGAAATTTTGCATTTAAAAATTCAAAGCATGACATGTGAGGTGGTTGAATCCACTTAAAATAATAGCATATGAAATTGGTGGATGATATAAAATAATGAGGCAATTTAATGCTTCACAATGTCACCACTTTTTCCTCCATATTTTGAATTCTTTTCTTTTGAAAGATGCTTGTAATGGCTATAAATAGCTCCTCTTATTATATTGAAGGGGATCTTTTGACAATACAAATTATTGAGTTATTCTTATGGTTTGAGAGCTTGGTGGCCAAACCTTGGCAATTCTTGGTGGAAGCGCTAGTTATCTAACATATCTTCTTCCCTCACCTCAAATACCCAAGTTCTCTCAATCTCATCAAAAGAAATAACGGCCACCTCCATCAAATTTGGTATCAGAGCGAAGCCTAGAAGGAGCTAAATTGGTCAAAAGTTTGCTTCAACAAAGGGAGCATCTCAAGTGGTGGACTTGTCTTCAAACTTGTGAGTTTTTCTTGGACTTATGAGGTTAATTAATTTTCTTTTATATGATAGTTTAAATACATATTTATAGCTTAAAAAGATATATATTACTTGCAAGTTTATGGTGATAGTATAAAATTTCAATTAGTAAGTTTCATTATATATTTTAGTCATTTTTCAATTGTGTGAACTTCCAAAAAAAAAGAAAAAAAAAGTCGAGTGAGGTAGTGCTTCACCCTAAAAACAACCTAGCCATTAGTGCAAATCAAAATTTAATTACTTATTTTATTATCTTTGTTATTGTTTATGGTTAATTTTAGAAGTTTCTTTAATTAATTTATGATAACTTGATTTCTCAAGAAAAAAAAGAGGCTTGATAAATTTGAGCATTTTTTTCACTGCATTAAAAAAAATATGCATGCATAATAATATAAGTGTATTAAACCTAGTGATTTTGAAAGCTAAATAGAACTTTATCAAAAAGATCTAAACTATCTAAGGAGAGCTTAAGCTCATTTTGATTGCACAATTATATTATACTTGTTTATTTTTATTCATTTCTCTTCATTGATCCTTTTTCATATATCTTTTTTTTTTCTTTTAAAAAAAAATCTCATGGCACCAAAATCTATCTCTCAAGATCAAGTTAAAAATTTGATTAGATTAGTTGATGCCTTAGATCTCAGGATCCATGATAATGAATTAAAAACTCAACAAATATTATAAGAAAATAAGAATCAAATGCAAGAACTTAAACAACAAATGCAAACTCTTATAGCTCATCTACAAAATAATAAAGTACCAACTCCTCCTCAATACAATGTGCCAATAGGGATAGATGAAGAAGATTCATATCCAAACCATGAGAAAACAACCACTTAGAAGACGATCAATTGCTAGAAATTGTAGAAGAGGAGAAAATTATTTTAAGACTATAGAAGACTCTAATGATCCATCTCGAAGAGTTAAAATAGAAGCCCCAACTTATGATGGTATACATGACCCAAATAAATTTCTCGATTGGTTAGTTCAAATGGATGACTTCTTTGATTGATATAAAATAGATTATTACCAAAGGGTTACTTTTGTTAAAATAAAATTAATAGGGAATCTTAAAATTTATTGGACAAATACTTTAGCTAAAGAACAAAGATTAGGAAGGATAAACTCACTTAGATAGAAATGAAAGAAATGCCTATCCTAGGCATCATGATAAGAAGCTACATAGTCAATTATTAACTTTGAGATAATGTAATTATCTTATAATTGAATACTTAAATACTTTTGAAGATCTACTTTCTAGAACTGATTGTGCTGATAATGATTGAAAATTAACCAATAAATTTGTTATTGAACTTATGACTGATATTAGAAATGAAGTTGAATTATTTGACCCATAATCTTTAGAGTAAGCATTTCATTATGCATTATTGGTTGAACAACAAAAAAAATTATCTCCCTCTCTAAAATTAAAAGTCAAGTACCTTCCATTTCATCCCATAGATATATTATTAGACTTGCCCATCCAAATGGCCTGACTCCTTTGCCTAAAACTTTAATTGAAGGGAGCTATAAGAACGCTAGGGAAGTAATATCTTTTAAATGCCAAAAAAGGGTCATATGTAAAATTAATGTAAAGCTCAAATCTTATTTTTAGAAGAAGTTAAAAATCCAATAGATGGTAATCTATAAGATGTTTATGATGACAACCCATTATTTGATGAAGAATTGGAATTAATTGGTGACCCTCATATTAATTTGATGAGATGTCTTACTGTAATTAAAAATGAGACCGAAGATTGGAGGAGAAAGAACATTTTTAGCATGTATATTTTTTGTAATGAAAAGAGATGTATGTTAGTTATAGATGGAGGGAGTGCCATGAATGTCATTTCAACACACACCTTAACTCAAGCCAACTTAAAATCTGAACCTCACCATGAACCATTTCATGTTAGCTGGGTAAATCATACATCTCTTCTCATCACCAATTGATGTTTAGTTCCAATTAAAATAGGAAGTTATGAGGATCAAATTTGGTGTGATGTTCTCCATATGGACATTGCTCATATTCTCTTAGGACGACCTTGGTTGTATGATATGAATGTTATTCACTATGGTAAGGAAAATACTTATATTTTTAAACATAATAATAAGATTATTAAGCTCCTACCAATAAAGCCAGTAGAAAAAACACCCTCCATAACACCACACAAAATAACTTCTGACTTGCAACCTAAGCCTCTATTGAAAAAAAATATATCAAATTTCAACTAATTATCATAGAAAATCCTACTATTATGCTTAATACTATCATTTTTGATTCTTACTTTAAAACATCTACTCTTCTTTCTTTAACCCTAAAGATATAAACAATATGTTTTAGAGTTTTACGAAAAGAATTTTCTGATCCATTTCTTCTTCACATATTACATGTAAACAAAATCATATCAGACTCTAATGAGGCTCACATACCTGCTATGGTATCTTCTCTTATTTTTGATTTTAAAAATATTACACCCAATGAGCTTCTTGATGAGCTACCTCCTCTAAGAGACATTCAACATGCCATTGAGTTCTTACCAGGTTCTCAACTTCCTAATCTTCCACATTATAGGATGAACCCTACCGAGCATGGTGAGATTAAAAGACAAGTTGAGAAATTATTAAAAAAAGGTTTTATTTAAGAGAGTCTTAGCCCTTATGTAGTCTCATCATTATTAACTCCAAAGAAAGATGGAACATGACAAATGTATATTGGTAGTTGAGCAATAAATAAAATTACTATCAAATATAGGTTTCCTATTTCACGATTAGATGATATGTTAGATTTAATCTCAAGAGTAATTTTTTTCAAAGATTGATCTAAAAAGTGGATATCATTAAATTGGGATTATATCAAGGGATGAGTGGAAGATGACTTTTAAGACCCCTGATGGACTTTATGAACGGCTTGTCATGTTCTTTGGACATTCAAATGCTCCTAGCACATTTATGAGCTTAATGAATACTATTCTTAAACCATATATAGGTCAATTTTTGGTGGTGTATTTTAATGATATTTTGATTTTAGTCCAAGTGAAAATGAGCATCTACAATACCTACAAATAAAGTTTTTGAAATCCTTAGACAAGAGCAATTATATATTAATTTTAAAAAGTGTTTCTTTTTGTAAGCTGAGGTAATCTTTTTAGGCTTTATTATATCCACTACTGGACTTAAACTTGATCCCACTAAAGTGAAAGCAATCTTAGATTGGTCATCACCTAAAAGTTTTACTGAAGTTTTAGTTTAGCCACTTTTTATCAAATATTTATCAAGAATTTTAGTACTATTGTTGTTCCGATAACTAATATACTAAAATTAGATAAATTTTGTTAGACTCCTAATACACAAAAGACCTTAGAGCAAATTAAAGTTCTTATCACTTATGCACTAATCCTTAGGCTTTCTGATTTTTCAAAAGCCTTTGAAGTGACAGGTGATGCTTCAGGTATTGGGATAGATGAAATTTTAAGTCAAGAGAATCATCATATAACATTCTTTAGTGAAAAGTTAAATAAAGCCAAGCAATGATATTTCACTTATGATAGAGAGTTTTATGCTGTAATTCAATCATTAAGGCATTGATGATACTATCTCTTACATAAAGAATTTATACTTAATTCTGATCATCATGCCTTAAAATTCATTAATACTCAATGAAAATTAAGTCAAAGACATGCAAAATGGGTTGAATTGTTACAAGATTACTCTTTTATTCTAAAACATAATCCCAGGGCAAACCTAATGATTTCCTCTTTAGAATTGAGAATCTCAGGATTTGATAGTTAAAGATGATTATATTGTGTGCCCTAACTTTCACCTAATTTTTTCTTGAACACCTAGATAAACCAATAACTTTACTAGGGACATTCTTGATAACAAATGGATATTTATATAAAGAAAATAATTATGCATTCCTCGATCTCCTCTTAGAGAATTCCTTAACACTGAGCTACATGCTAAGGTTGTAGCTGGTCATTTTGAAAAGAATAAAATCATATGTTTATTAAAAAAATAGATTTTATTGGCCTTCATTAAAATGAGATGTTCAAAAATTAGTGACTCAATATTTAATTTGTAAATAGGCTAAAACTATCAAACAAAGGTCTGAACAATACACTATCTTACCTGTTCCTTATAGGCCTTGAGAAGACCTATCAATAGATTTTATTTTAGGATTACCTAGGACAGCTCGAGGACATGATAATATTTTTGTTGTAGTGGATAGGTCCTCAAAAATGGCTCATTTCTTACCTTGTTCAAAAATAAATGATGCTTCTTATATAGGTATCAAATTTTTGTCTCATATTTTTGGAAAACATTATGAAAATTATTAGGTATCAAATTAAAATTTTCCTCTGCCTTTCACCGACAAATTGATGGATAAAATGAAGTAGTTAATCATACATTAGGAAATTTGCTTAAATTCTTGATTGGTAAAAGTTTATGAAATTAGGATTTATATTTACCAACCTTAGAATTTGCATATAATAGTACTATTTCTAGAACTACAAAAAAATCATAATTTGAGATAGTCTATAGTAAAAACCCACAACGACCAATAGATGTAGCAAACCTACCATCTAATGTATTTTCTAACACAACATTCTCATTTGCTAAAGATTTTCAAAGCCTCCAAGAAGAAATAAGAATGCAAATTACTATAAGTAATGAAAACTATGCTTCTAAGGCAAATCATAATCGTTAAACAAAAGAATATAAAGAATGTGATTATGTATTGATTCGCATTCGACCTGAGCGTTATCAAACCACTAGATATAAGAAATTACATGCACGAGTGTTGACCTCATTTTTAGAATGAGCCCTTAACACCTCCATCTTAGACATAGGACTCCTCTTAGGCTTTAAGAGTTCCTTAGTCTTAAGACATATCTAGCAATTAGGTGGACACTCAACCTAGCCCTAGAGACTTAGAAGAGTTAGCCATAGGAATAGTACATGCCTTAGGGGTGTTAAGAAATTTCCTGCCCTTAGCTTAAACCATTCCTCGCTTTCCTTCCTTCAAGTCAAACTCCAAATCAATCTCATTTGATTTTCTCCAAACTCAAATCAACTCCATATGATTGAAATCCATGATTGAAATATATGATTAAAACCCATCATCAAAATCCATCAAAATTCCTAACTCAAATTTTCTTAAGTCCTTAATCCTCTCTTAAGGACTTAGCCAAAATCATGATCAAAACCTAATCAAATCTTTGAGATCTTCTCATGATTCATTTATATTCTCATTTATATTCATATATATAAATAAAATACAAATTCAAACCAATCAATCTAAATCCAAAATTCAAAATCAATTCATTGAAATTTTCCTAAGTTCCTTAATTTTCCATTAATTGACTTATCCAAAATCAACTTTAAACCAATTCAAACTCATGAGATTTTCTCAAAACTTATTTATATTATCATTAAATAAAATACAAATAAAAAAACTCATCAAATCAAACCCAAAAATTAAATTCCAATTTTAAAAATTTTCTTTAAATCCTTTAAATTCCTTTTAATAGATTTAACCCAAATCATGATCAAACCTATTCAAACTCATACGATTTTCTCAAAACTTATTTATATTCTCATTTATATTCACATATATAAATGAAATATAAATATAAATCAATCAAATCAAATCCAAAAATTAAATTCCTATTTAAAAATTACTTTAAATCCTTTAAATTTCCTTTAATGGATTTAATCTAAATCATTATTAAACCACTTCAAATCCTTGAAATTTTCTCATGATTCATTTATATTCTCATTTATATTCTCATATATAAATTAAATATAAATATAAACTCATCAAATCAAAACCTATTTGACTTTAAACCACTTGCAAATGGATTTATATTTCAATTATAAGTCCATATACAAGATCAATCAACTTCAAATCTAGCTTTGACCAAGTCATTTGACCCACTTAGGCTCACTTGACCCAAAGTGACCTAAACTACTCTTATGAGCCAAATTTTGTTCATAACCAAATTGGATTGAACCAAACTCATATATCCCTCTCATCATGATCATAAATCATCATGGGATGATCAATAAATGAAATTGGGTCAAACCAAGTCAAACCTAAGGATTGACCAAGTCAACACTTAACCCAAATTGAAACCTAATATAACTAAATTCCACCATAGGCCAAATTGATTGAAATCATTGATTTAAGTTCACTCATGACCTATGTTTGAACTTGACCAAGCCAACATTTGAGCCTAACCTAGCCCAATTGGTCACTTGACCCAAGTTGACCCATTTTGACCTAAAGAGTCAAAATGTGTTAAAACTTGATCTAAGCCAAATTGATCTAAACCAATGGGTCAAGTTCATTCCAAATCACTTGTTGAACTTGACCAAAGCCTCAATTGGCCAACTAGACCTAACCTAGCCCAATTGGCCTTAGACCCAATATAACCTAAAGGGGTCATGTTGAGCCAAATTTGAACATAACTAAAAGTGATTGGAAATAAAGATATCAATCCACTCCATATGATTAACCTAACCTAAACCTACCCTTGACCTACCTCAAATAGGTCAAATGGGTCAAATAGGTCAACTTGACCCATTTGACCTAAATGAAGTCATATGAGCCAAATCCAAAACTATACCAAATTGAATTAAACAAAAGCCACCAAAATATTTCAAATGGTCATAGAAACTTGATCTAACCCTTAGTTTGACCCAATTTGACCAATTGGTCAACTTGATCCAAGTCGACCCATTTTGACCTAAATGGGTCAACATGAGCCCAACTATCAAATGGATTTCAAATCCAATGAAACTTGGCCAAACCTAGTTTCTCCACATACCCAACATATCCAAAGTAGAAAAATAAAAAATGACCATCCTACCTTAGGCCATAGAACAAATTTTGGCTTAATCCATGCATAATTTGGTCATGCCCTCTTCACATTCACTTGAGGCTTTCCTAAAGATCAAGGGGACCTAGGGGAGAGTGATGCACCTAACCCAATGGGTTTGGGTCAGCCCACTTGGTCCTTAGACCAAACCCGACCCTATAAGTCAAAATGCAAAATTCAAACTCCCTCTCAAACTCAGATTAAGGCACATGGGAGGTTGTTAATCCACTCCTTGGCTCAAATCGACCATGTGCACACTCTCAACTGATTAAGCAGCCCTCCTAATATGATCAATTGGATCAAAATGCCACACAAGCTTGCGCCCATACGATCCTTCAAGGGGAAGATATACTCCCCCTAAACAAACTCAAATGCATAATTCCTGAATTCGATTGAGTGCTAGTGAGACTTAGGAGCCATCAGAGAGTGATAGCAAGCATCCTAGAGCTCTTTTTAATTCTCCATTCTCGATTTTCAAATAGTGAAAATAGGGGAGCTCAATTCATTAGCCAACTTCTTCCACACTACAATCCATTGCAATTGCTTTTGCAAGCACACTTAAGTGACCAAGTCGATCTCACTTAAGTTCATTCCCAAGTTCTAAAGGCAAGGGAGGATTGAATTGGATCAAAGTTGAACTCAAGCAAAGGAGGAGGTGACCCATAGGAAGATCCACTCCATCTCAAATGCTCAAAATTACAGTAAGGCTTCTTCTTAACTAGATGAAGCTTCTCAAAGAGAATTGAGCGCCGGTGATCACCTCCGATGAGGTATGAGATTTTTCGACCATTAAACTCAATGTGGTGTGAAGCTTTATGAAAGAATTTTTCACCCCATCGATTTTTGACTGTTGGATTTGCCGCTCTCTGTCTTTAGATGGTGTGGGTTGAGTTTGATTGGAATCCATGCTAAATCAAGCTTGCATCTTCCCCTTGATTATGGACGGTCTCTATTGATCAAGGGGAAGAACTTGAGAGATCTCAATCGTCCATCCGCACATTTTAGATGGATGGCTGAGATAAGCCCGCACGTTTAGAAATTCTTTTACCCATTTTGAAACGCGAGGAGATCCCTGGGCGTCCAATCTTTGATCGGACGGTAGAGGATTAAAACATGTGCGCCACCAGCCGCTTTGGGATGTGATGTTTAAGTAATCCCTCATGACATGACGCATGTAAAGCGCATTGACCGCCACCGCCACGCGTCGCGCCGTGAGCCAGGATTACTTAGGATTACTCAAAATACTTAATTAGTTTCTAATTAACGTAGAGATCTTCTAAAATTCATAACTTCTAGAAAGTTCAGAAAAATGTGAAATAAAATTTTATGGAAAGATAATCAAATCTAGAACATTTTAAAATTAATTTTGAAGAGTTTTGAATTATGCTTTTCTTTGAATTTGGGTTTTGTTGAAAAGTTTATTTTGTTAATTACTTTTTAATTAGGCATTGTTGACCTCACTTTTGGAGTGAGCTCTTAACCTCCTCTTCTTAGACTTAGGACTCTTCTAGACACTAAGAACTCCTTAGTCATAAGATACTTCTAGTGATTAGGTGAACACTTAACCTAAGCCTAGAGACTTAGAAGTGTTAATCATATGATTAGGCTATGCCTTAGGGCTTAAGAAAAATACCTATCACATAGCCTAAACCCAATCTAGATACACTTTCTCAAATAAAACACAGATTCAATTCTCAAACTAAATCTCAAATTTTCAATCCACTTACAAATTTCACTCCAAATGATTGAAATCAGAAATCAAATTTAAATCCTAAGACCCTTCATAAGCCATATGAACCACATTCACAAGCTTAGCCAAAACCTCCTTTAGATCAAATCAAACTCAATTGATATCTTTATAAATCAATTATTCCTTCATTTATATTCACAAATATAAATGAAATCCAAAATCAAATGACCAAAACTATATCGAAAATCAAATCCAAACTCAATCTAAACTTTTTAAGCCAATTCTTTGGACTTTGCCAAATTCTATTCAGATAGAGTCAAAACCAATGAATTTTCTCTTGAATCAATCATTTCTTCAATTACCTACCCAAATATAAATGAAACCTACAATCATCAAATCAAATAAAAACCAACCCAAGTCAAACCCAACCTAGCCCTTTTAACTTGAAAATTTCAAATAAGCCAAAATCCCTTAGACTCTAAATTGATTATCATTGAATTTATATTTCAATCTTGGCCTCATATACAAGTTCAACTAAACTCGAGTCAAACCAAAACAAAACCAATTGATCCACTTAGGTCTACTTGACCCAAAGTAATCTAAAAGAGTTATTTGAGCCAACTTCTAATCCAACCTAAATTGATTGAACCAAGCTCACCAAAACCTTCCAGCATGATTTTTGATCACCCTAGAATGATCAATGATAATCAATTGAGTCCAACCAAGTCAAGTTAGTCATTTGACCAAGTCAACCCTTAGCCCAAATGAACAAAAACTAGCCAAAACTCATCATACACAAAATTGATTAAAACTAATGATTTGAATCAACCCAAAATCAATATTTAAATATGGCTTGATCACCAATTGAGCCAAACCAAGCCTAATTGGCCATTTGATCCAAGTTGACCTAAATTGGCCTAAAGGACCAAATCGGGTCAAATCATGATCTAACCAAAATTGATTGTAACCACTAGCTCAAGTTCATTCCAAATTGATTATTGAACTTGACTAAAGCCATAATTAAACCCAATTTTATCAATCGAGCCCAATTGGTCAACTTGACCCAACCTAGCCCAAATTAGCTTAAAGGATCAATTTGACCTAAATCCAAATTAAATCTAAATTAATTTAAATTGAAGATCACATTCATCTTCAATTAGCCAAATTAACATGAATCAACCCATAATCCAAGCCAACTTGGCCAATTTTGGTCAAATTGGTCAACTTGACCCAATATGACCCATATGACCTAAATTGAGCCAAATCCTTTAAAACCAAGCCATGACCCATTGGGGGTTGATCAAACCTGACCCAAACCCATTTGAGAATAGCCCAAAATTAACTTAACCTACTTAAATCCCTCATGGATCCTCTCCCACATAGGATTCCATCCAACCTCAATTAATTCTCCCCCATCACATGCACTTAACTCCTCCCTTACATTTGCATTGAATAGAGCTGATCATATGACAACAAGAGAGAACTTTGGAGCAAAACTCTAAAGTCCTCAATCAATCCATCATCCATCCCAACCACCAAAGTAAGATGACAATCAATTTGGAGCCAAAAAAGTTCAAAATAGAATGGGTTTTTGACCATTATAAAAGGAGGGGGAAACGAGGCTTTACTCCTCTTCCTCCCACCACCATTCAGCCCCAAGAGTTTCCAAAAGCAAAAAAAGGAACCCATCTCCCACCTCTTTGAGCCATTTTTGAGCTCAAAAATACAAATAGAAGCTTTTTTGGATAGACGATGGTGAACATTGAAAAAGATGACGTTCCAAAGAGAGGCAAAGGTTAAAAATCATTCTAAAACTTCCTTACATACTTAGGAATTCACTCGAATCTTCATCGCTGCAGGAAACCATCCCCAGTGAGGTAAATTTTTCCAAACTTTAGTCGGCCTTAGGACTTCTCATTTTTTGTGTTAATTTTTTACGATTTTAGAAATTTCTCTTAGATAAATCTTACATTTTTAATTTTATTTAATTCCAATACGAAGTAGAAATTTTTCAAAAAAAAATCAATGCAAAAATGAGCTTAATCAGACCTCATTTCACATTTTTTGCATTTTTTGTGTCTCATGGTTAAAATGCCCTATCCCCATTCCTGGATCGGCCGGGATCGCTGACCTCGGCCCTCGACCCCAAAACACACGATCCGCTCTCTAATCTCGCAGATCAGATCTGGACTGTCCGATCCGCGATCGGATGGTCCGGATCGAATCACATGAATTATCTGATTTAAAATATTAATTTAAATTACCTGAAATTAAAAAAAAAAGATTATAGAAAATAAAATACTTAACTAAAAATTACAAATAAGGGCTCGTTGGATTCGGCTTTCTAAGAGAAATATAATAAATTAAAATTCCCCAAATTTCACTAAGTATTTTGAGCTTAATTTGAGTTTTAGTAAAAATCAAATTTCATTTATTAAACCAAAAACACATATTAGATTAAGTTGAAATTTTTAGAGATTGAAATTAAAGTTAAAGCACACCTGCAATAAAAATCTCAAGTGAAAGGGACTTCTGTATTGGGAGAAATTAAATTTTGAAGTTCAGATTATCTATTTTAATAAAATTAATCAAATAAAAATTCAAAAAATTACAAAAATCTTCAAAATGACTTAAATCACTTTAATTGACATCTAGGACTCTTAAAAAAATAATGTGATATTCTGAATCCTAATGAACCCCAAACTAACACTTAAGATTAAAATTTAATCAATTAAAGAGTTAATTAAAATATAATCTAAAAATAATTTAAATATCAAATCAAAATCAGAAATGAAATATCACTTAAACAATTATTAATCAAACCTCAAATCAGAAAATTATCATCGTTAGAGGAAATTAAATTAAATATGATTAAACCTATTTCAAGTTAATAAAACTCAATTAAATAATTAAATCTTAAATCAAACTTAAAATTAAAGAAATCTAGGAAACTTTAACATGGGTCAAACTAGTATAACTAAACCTACACTAAGCATAGAGTCTTAATCATATGAAACTCCTTAATGAATATAAATAAATTGAAACTAATTAATCATTAAATAAACTAAAAATCAAATTGATTAACAAACCAATTCAACATAATCATTTGATATTAATCAAATTAAACCAAATAAAGTCAAAGTAAACTTAATTAACTTATGATTAAATCACACCCATTTGGAATAAGTTAATTAATTAGTCATTAATACATAAACCTAACAACTAAATCAAACATGAATGAAATCTAATGAACATAATAAATGAAGAAAATCAAACCTAACTATGATTATGAATAATCAAATTTAATTAAAAAAAATAAACAATTAAATCACTTAATCTAATCAAATAATAATAATAATAATCCTTTAATCAAATCAAACTTAAGTAAAACACTTAACTAAATCAAATCACTCATATGTGAGAAATTAAATGATTAACTAAATAAATCTTTGATTAGTTTAATGATTTAAAAAATTTTAATTACTCTTAATCAAGATTAATTAATTAAATATTTAATTAATGCAAACTTAATTAATCAATCTATCATCTTAATGAACCAAATTAATTTTATAAATCACATTAAAATTAATTCAAATCAAACACTTAATTAATCTACTAATTAATTTAATCACACCTCTTAAATAAACTAATTAAGTTAATCAAATTAATCATATTAAACTCAAGCTTAATCAAACATAAAATACAATTAAATGCTAATCAAATCTTAATTTAAACTTAAATCATTAAGTCATTAATTACATCATTAACCTAAATAAATATGAAATCAAATTAAAAATTAAATAATCTTTATTTAATTTAATAATTAATCACACCCCTCAAGTAAACTAATTAAGTTAATCAAATTAATCATATTAAATCTAAGCTTAATCAAACAAAAATGTAATTAAATATCAATCAAATCCTAAATTAAACATAAATCATTAAGTCATTAATTACATCATTAATTTAAATAAATATAAAACTAAATTAAAAATTTAAGTAAATATTTATTTAATTTAATAATTAATTTAAACACACTTCTTAATTAAACTAATTACCCTTAAGCTAATCCAATTGAATAAACACCTAATTAATGCAAACCTAATGAATTAATCAATCATCTTAATGAACCAAATTAACTTTTTAAATCAAATTCAAATCAAACACTTAATTAATCTTCTAATTAATTTGATCACACATCTTAAATGAGCTAATTAAGTCAATCAAATTAATCATATTAAACTTAAACTTAATCAAACATAAATGCAATTAAATATTAATCAAAACCTAAATTAAACTAAATTATTAAGTCATTAATTACATCATTAGCCTAAATAAATATGAAATCAAATTAAAAATTAAATAAATCTGTATAATTAAGCTAAACACACTTCTTAATTAAACTAATAATCACATTAAACCTAAGCAAACCCATATACTAATAAAGTTAATCAATCAAATCAAATCAAATAAAGAAAGACTCTCATCAATTTAATATGTAATCAAATCAAATCTCATTCAACCTACTTAAATAAGATAAAATAATTAACTATTTAATGTATGAAATCAAAATACAAACCAAACTTTGATAAACATGATAAATATATGAGATTAAAAATAAAATCCTAATTACAAAAAAATCAAACTCAATTAAAATCAAAATAAAATCTCAATTAATCTAATCCGATCAAATTACAAATAAATGAATCATAATCAAATCAAATAAACATGAAGTTAAGTCACATAACCATAATCAAAGAAAAGAATTAAATATTGATTTAAAAGGATATTGAATTATCAAGAATTAAACCAAAACATCTAATCTAAAATTAATCAATCAAAAACACATGAATTTAAACAAACTTAAACTTCATTAGAGATCAAGGATATTGAATTATCAATATTTAATTAAACCAAAACATCTAATCTAAAATTAATTAATCAAAAATATATGAATTTAAACAAACTTAAACTTCATTAGATATTAAGGATATTGAATTATCAAGATCTAATTAAACCAAAACATCTAATCCAAAATCAAGCAATCAAATACTTAAACAAACTCAAATTCTAAATTCTGAATAAAATCAAATAAATCAATCAAATGAATTACACAAATTCAAATGGGATAATTAAGATACTTAAGGACCTTAGTTAGATTCTTTAGGTGTTAGGATGTAGAATAGGGTGAGTTCTCTCTACAAATGGAATTCATTTTACTCTTCATTCTTAAAAATCTAAACATCATTTTAACCAAATAAAAGTAAAATAAAAAAAAATAAATCATTAAATCATTTAAATTGGAATCACCCAAAGGTAAAATTTAAACAAATTCAAATTCCAAATTGAAACTTAAACTAAAGAAGCTAGTAAAGTCTTACACAAGCCTTAAGCACACACATTAGAATACTAAGTCACCACTTCTAAAGTTAGGTATGTATGATGTTGTATTTTATTTTGTGATATAATATTTTAGAATGGATGGTGTATATTTTGTAGACTGATGTGTGTTATTAGCCTAATTATATTTTTTTTGTGCTTACGGGCCTGTAATAAAAATATAAATATATTTCCAGGTTGCTCTAAGTATAACTCACGTTAGACAGGGCTTGGTTACCCATGTGTGGGTGCTAAGTCCAAATTATTCATATAACGCTTGAGGTGTGTGTTTAGCTAACATTTATTTTGCTAGATTTACTTTTCTTATTTTTGATGTAATTTTGCATTAGAATTATGATTAGTTATGGGGATTAGGATGAGCCGAAGGCTTAGTCCTGGGTGCCTGTGATGCCCTTGGAGAAAATAAAAGCAAATATATATATATATATATATATATATATATATATATATATATATATATATATGGTTGTATAAGGGTAGAGCTTGACTTCTCATCTTTTTTTTCTTTTTAGGGTGTACAGTGGAACCCGACCGCACTGATCTTTTATTCTTTTACGGTAGTCTATAAAAATTATTTGATGTTGTGTTTAGATTACACATTAAAACATCACGTTTTTCATAATTTTTTATGTTTGATTTTTGAATGTGTGGCCTGGATGTGGTAGGCTCTCAGGATAAAATTAAATTTTCTATCCATCCAACAACTCATAACTAAAATTTTAAAATAACTCATAACCTCACATAAAAGCTTATGAATTAAATTAAGATAATAAAATTTTTAGCAACTCATTAGCTGATTGAATGAATATATAATGTCATGCATGTCATATTCTTTCACTCTTGTTAAGAGGTGGCTTCTATCTGTGCCAGAGAATGAAGGCTTAACCTGTGAGAGCATTTGATGGAAGAACACACCTTTCTCTTTTGATTTGGCCTATAATCACATTCTCATGTATTTAGGCATACAAAATCTCATAGCCTGTGTTAAAATAAAGAGTCCAAAAGAATCAAATAAACTTGATAAAATTTGTATTAGATTAAGCCATGAATTCATATCACTCATGCTCTAGTCTCTTAGGGAGTGAGTTTAAGGACTTAGTTTCTTCTCTAAATAAATAATAGCCTGGCCATCTTGTAAAGCGTAAGACTTGTCTACATGAATTTAAAGCGTAGGAGGAGTTAGCTGGCTGCCACTCCAGGCGGTAATAAGTCCAACTGTTTAGTGATTTATTCTCTCTTATGGAGGTAAACCATATACCCATTTTTGCCTTAGATTTAGGTCGTGCTTTGACCCTCGCTAAAGCTCCCTAGCTAAGGATCCGAGGTAGCTATTTCCTTCGGGATATAAGCATAAATCCTCACATCTTAGGCACTTCCGCAATCTTATGTTGTGGAATCATAAGTCCTAGTATTCTAATAAAATGTCAACTTAAATAATTAACTCTCTTCAATTTCAAAAATATAAAACCCAATTATAGGGTAGGTTGGAATGCTCACTAGGCTTTCTAGTATCATGAGCATTTCCTACTTTCTCTCTTTGGTTTCCAAAAAATAAGTCTTCTCCTTGATCTATCCCATTTGATTTTCTAAAATAGTCAATCCTTTGAAATCTTTCAAGAGCCTAATTGTCTACTTTAATCGAGAGTATTCTTAAGGAATTCTCATTCTTTTGGATGTAATTAACTATGGGGGCTTGCCTCCAAAGGGAATTTAATGAACCCAGCTTAAAATAAATCTTACTTTACTTTTTCATATAAAGTAGGGAAAAGATCTCTGGTATATTTGAAGACCCATCATGCCTTAAGAGTTCTTATTAGGTGATTAGGTCCATTATAAGGTGATGATTTTTATCTTTCGAGATAATACATCATTCCTTAATGTCGTACCCGATCACTTTAATAAGTACCCCCTAAGATCTGCGTGGTGTCCCACATCTCAAAAATAAACACCACGTGCCTCTGATTAATCCCAAATTTCTTGGGTATGATTTAGGGGGACTTCTGCCTCCCCTAATTTTCTTGGGATTTATTAAAGGCTTGATTAGAAGAATTACATATGGTTTTCCTAATTACCCTCCTTATGTAATTAAGCATAATTAGGGTATGATTATTAATTTTAACCTATGATTAAGGTTGATTAAGGTCAGATCTAATAAATAGAAGGTTTATAGAAATTTTTGGGACATTTCTCCTAAGTTATTCCCTAAACCCCCTTTTCTCTCCTTAATCTCTTTTTAATTAAGGGTTAATTCATTAATTATCCCCTTAATCAATTTTCAAAAATTCTAAAAAGTTTTAGAACTTAATTAATCTATTTTAGGTAGATGCTTAGGTGTTTAATAACCTAAGTTAAATTAAGAAAATTAAAACTCAATTCACATGTGTGAAAGGGTGTTTTGAAATTACTTAAGCTAAACACCTTAGCTTAATTAATTTTTAATTGTGAGCCAAATTGCATTAGGCCTTTTCCTTATTAGGTGCATTACAAATTTAAATTTTTTGTGGGTTTTATGTCATCTTATTGGCTCATAATTATTTGGTTAATTCTTCTAAGGTGGTGTAGGTAAGGGTTAATTAAGTTACTTAATTCATACCTTAACCTAATCATTGCTTAAAAATGGATCTAATTACCTAAAAATTAAACAAAAAATATCAAACACATGTGAGAATGAGTTAGAAACAACAAACTCATATCACCTTTTTAAAATTAAATCAAACTTCAAACTAAATAAAATTCACATTGAATTCACTTTGATTTATTTTAAGCTTTCTTATTCTATGAGAATGTCTTTAGGATTTAGTTAAAGTGAATTTGTTTACATGCTTTCATTACTTTGAATCTTTCTCCAACATGTTAAATTAATATATCATGTGGTTTCATGCATCCATATTTTTCAAATTCAAATTCAAAAATGAAATTGTTTACTTTATGTCAAATTTGCATGTGTTGGTTAAAGTAAAAATATGAATAGCTATTATCACTACTAAATACAAATTATTTTTAAAACATATAAATCAAATATCAAATCTGAAAGTGTGTTACTTATACTTTAATTATGAGTTTGCATGCTGAAGATTATAAAGGTATGCTTAGCCTTAGTTTCCTTTCTCCTCTATGATTAGCATAGTTTTGAATAGGAATTTGGGGAGATATATGGTTCATTTGAAAAGGACCTAATACTCATCTAATTCCATATTCTATTCATCTCTATGCTATCACCTAAGAAGGGTTACCTACATTTGCATACATAAATTGCATAAATTAAATGAATCCATTAATGCAACTTTTGCATTTCTTCTTTTCCATTTCATTTCTTTTATACATATGTTTGTATTTAAGAAAAATAGTATATTAGTCTGGACAACTCCGAGGTTGCGAGGCTTTAAGTAGCCCTAAGTAGGTTTTATACCTTACACGTCTGGTTAATAATGACGCTGTACTCACTTATGTCTTTTTTACTTTCATATATGTATATGAAAATTTGGATAAAGAAACCCTTTTCTACTAAAGAAAATTATACATATTCAACTTTCAAATTTTCTTAAATGGATTACTTAGCATCCATCATAAAGTATGTTAAATACTCTCATTTGTATGTATATATATGCTTATGATTCATTCATATGCATGTTATACATGTTAGAAAAGAAATGAAGTAATGTGTGTTATGTGAATTTTGATTCATTTTTAATCGTAAAATATCTTTCTTTTTGAATAAGTTTATTTATAGTTCATCTAAACTTAAGATTAATTAAAAATTTAATCAAAATATTCACCTAAATAAAATTAAAATGTGAACCTACTTTAGAAATTACTTAGGTTAGGGAAGGAAAGAGAAGTTACTTCTCTTTCCCTCTCTTCATAACTTAGTAATTAATTGTAGGATTCACTTGAACTAAATCAAAAGATGAAATAAAATCAATCCAAATCAATTAAACAACTTAAATGAAACCATCCACTAAGTTGAACATGTTTTCACACTTAGAAAATTTGAACTTAAAGCTATAGCTAAGCATACCACACAAACCTTCAAAGCATACACATTAGCCTAAGTCACCTCTTCTAGCCTTAGGTTAGGTCGGAGCATGGTTTGATGCTTTATTTTATTTTGTGATATATATTTTATATGGGATGTTAGGGTGTATGCTCATAGAATGAATGGTGGGATGATTTTAGTCTAACTATTCTTTCTAGTGGGATTGTGCTTAAGTTTATCAAAAATAAAAATATAAAATGCTTTTGGTGTTTTATACCCCTAAGCATAATATATAGGCCAGGTGGACTTAGTCACTCATGTGTGAGGTGATAAGTTCAATATACATGCTTGGGATTTGTGTGATTTATTTTAGCTAATATCTATTTTGGAGGTGTTAGCTAGATTTACCTTTTACTTTTCAAGTAAATTTATGCAATTAGGATTTTGTAATGATTGTTATGGGAATTAGGATGAACATTGGTCATAAGATCCTATCTTATGAACCAAGTGAAGCCTTGGAGCATCTACCTTTCAACCATCCAAAAGGAAGAACCAAAAGAAGAAAGAAGAAAGGAAGAACCAAAGGAAGAAAAGAAGAAAGAAAGCTTGAAGACCCCCATAACAATGAGTTCCTTGCTTAATTATAATATAATTCATTTGTAATCCAAGTTGTATAAGGGTAGAACTCGGCTACCCAATTTGATATTTTTCGAATTTGTGCGGTTGTGCCCGACCACAATGACCTTTTAATCTTTTTGCGCTTAACTTTATAAATTGATTGATGATTTATTTAGCTTGTGCATTAAGTGACATTTTTTTCCTAGTTTCTTTCTTGATTTATGTAGGCCTGGATGAGGATTAGACTCTTTAGGGAAAAATAAATCCTTTACCCAACTTAATAACTCAAAATAAAAAAAATAACTCATAATCTCACATAAAGTTTAGGTTTAAAATCAAGATAAAAAAATTAACAACCCCTTAGTTGGATAGCATTTCTTTTGTAATATCATGCACAACAGCATCTTATTGCACTCTTGATTGGAGGGCTTCCACCTTTACCAGAGAAACTGGGCTTGACCTATGAGAGTCATGGTGGAAACTCACCTCCTCCATTCTTGCTAATTTTTGGTCCAAAATATTTATTTCTCATGCATCAGGCATATGAATTCTATTAGTCTGAGTCAAAAATGATTGTCCAAAATATAAATAAAATGAAATTTGAATTGTATTAGATTTAGGTCATTTGAAGCATACCTTTACATGATCTAGTCTCTTTAGGGAGTGAGTTTAAGGACTTAGTCTCTTCCTAAATAATAACAGACTAACTATCTTGCATTAAGCATAAGACTTGCCTACATATATTTAAAATCGTAGGAGGAGTTAACGGCTACCCCCAGGCAATTGTAAGTCCAAGCTATCGGGTGGTTTATCCTCTCTTGTGGAGGTAAACTAATTACCCATTTTTCACCTTAGATTTAGGTTGTACTTTCAGCCTTCGCCAAAGTTCCCTAGATTTAGGTTCTGAAGTTACTTCTCCTCTTTGTGGGCCATAAGCTTAAATCCTCACCTCTTAGGCATTTTCTTAATCTCATGTTAAAGAATCATAAGTCCTAAATTTCTAATGAAAAATATAACTCAAATAAACTAAATCAATTTCAAAAATATAAAGCCCAACCATAGGATAGTTTGAGATGCTCGCTAGGTTTTTCTAGCATTGTGAGTATCTCCTACTTATTCCTATTTAGCTTCAATAATAAATCTCTCTTTGATCAATCACATTTGATCTTCAAAAATAAACTAATCGAATGATAGTCCTTTCTTATTGAAATCTTTAGAGACAACTATCATTTGCCTTAATTGAGAGTTTTCTTAAGGAATCCCTATTCCTTAGGATGTAATTAACTATGGGGGCTTGTCCCTGTAGGGAGCTTAACTAACCAGATTTAAAATAAATCTTGCTTTACTTTTCTATGTAAAGTAAGGGAAGAGTCTCGGGTACACTTTGAAGACCCAATGTCCTTAGGAGTCCTTATTGAGGTGATTAGGTCCATTAAAGGGTAGTGACTTATGTCTTTCAAGATAGTATACTATTTCTTGATAACGTACTCGATCACCTGAATAAGTACATCTGCGGATCTGGGTGGCATCCCAAAAAGATGAATTTTTATAGGTCTCCTCTTTCTTTTCTTGCCACAGATTTGAAAGGCAACTCCTATATTGAAATTTTTCTACCAATAATGAGCTTGTGGTCCATTTAAAATTCTTAAGAAAATTAGAACTAAAGCTTATCACCTTGATTTGCCTGTTGATATGCTCATTCATCTAGTTATTAATATTGAAGATATTCTATCATATGAAGGAATTAGCAAACATCCACTTATTCAGTCTGACTCTTTAGTAGGAGATATAACATCGTACTTGCAAAAGCCCTCTTCCTTTGAAGTTGACTATATTATCACTGAGGAAGCACCAACTAATCCAGCTTCTGAACATCATTTTCTAGTTCGTTGGAAGATTAAGCCAAATAAGACACATGGTTGACGATTTGGAGACTTTAGCCCCACAATTAGTAAGACTTCTTAGATTTCAACTCTATGGGGCAGAGTTCAATTGAGCCCGGGGGAGTTGATGTAGAACATCATGAGGATCCAAAAATTAGAGCTCAAGGTCCATTTATAAGATCTCAAGCTAAAGCCCAAGAAAATTCAAGAAAGACAAAGACTTAGCCCATTAGCCTGCTAAGACCCATTTTATGATTTCATCTTTTTAATTTATGTAATTTTTAATTTTTTTCAAGAAACTCTATGTTTGAAATTTTATATTTAAAAATTCAAAGCATGACATGTGAGGTGGTTGAATCCACATAAAATAATACATGTGAAATGGGTGGATGACATAAAATAATGAGGCAATTTAAGACTTTACATTAATGTAGCCACCCACCTTTCCCTCCATGTTTTGAATTCTTTTCTTTTGAAAGATGATTATAATAGCTATAAATAACCCTTCTTACTAGAACGAAGGGGATATTCTGACAATTACAAATTATTGAGTTATTCTTGTAGTTTGAGAGCTTGGTGGCCAAACCTTAGCAATCTTTGGTGGGAGCATTAGCTATCCAACATATCTTCTTCCCTCACCTCCAATACCCAAGTTCTCTCAAACTCATCAAAAGAAAGAATGCACCTCCATCAATGCTAGTTTTAGCTCTATTTTTCATGATAATATTTTAAAGGAAGATTTACATACATATCACATAATTCTTATATATTTACATATCTAACACCTAAAGTTAGATATTTACCTATCTAATACTTTCCTATGCTTGAAAGATACATTTTACTTTTAAAAAGTGAATTATGATGATATTTTTGATGTGTTATTGATGATTGGAGGGTTATATATGTAAAAATTGAAGTTTAAGTATTAGATATATAAATACATAAGAATTGTGTGGTATGTATGTAAATCCCTCTATTTTTAATTTTAAATTAGTTCTAGCTCACCATATTATTTCTTCCTATCTTCATTTTAATTCTATTTTTAAATCAAGGTTCCATGTCAATAATTTTAATAGGGAAAGTGAGACCTTTCTTTGCCCTTTCATCCATAAATATAAAATATAAGCATTAATAAGTCATTAAAAATATTCAAAAATTAAATAATCTACACACAAAAATAACAGAAGAACAAGTTCATGTCCATATGAGAAGAAGAGTTAGGCATGGGGAGATGAAACATCACAAACTCAAGTTAGGGTTTTAGTGAATAGGGGTGGCAAGAGAAGTGAAGATGACAAAATCATTTAAGCTTTAGATTTTACATTATTATAATGATTTTAATCATTATTGCAATTAAATAATGCAATTGTTTGTGACAGTTAAAACACTAAAAATAGAATTTATAAGTATTATTTAAAACTAAAGTAACTTTTTTTAAAAAATTATGAATTATATTATACTCCTTATCTTAGTGAACTAACCTTTTATTTTATATTAATTGTGTTTGTATCACTCTCTCCTATTATGCTCATCATTAAATCGCTTAGCCATAACTTGTGCCTCTTTCTAGCTATCTCCTTTGTTGTTAGCACTCTTGTCAGTTATGATATCATCCTCACTTGTTATCATTATCTTTGCCTTCATGTGAAAGATTTCAAATAAACAAAATTTTTTTTAATGCATCCTTTTATATGCAACAAATATGTTAGTTAAATAGAATATATTATATTTATTTATTTACTCTATATATCTAAAATACATTCATTCTCTTTGATGATTGACCTTTATTTACTTGTTGCTCTAACTCTTGTGATTGTATTCTATATTGCCTATGTTGCATTATAATTTAGATGAAAATAATTTTTTATATTATTTTAACTTAAAAAATAGAGGAGAAAGAAGGAGAGAAAAAGAGGATGACTAGTCTTGCTTGAAAAATAATAAATATATTGATTAATTCATTACATGATTGTCATAAAATAATTAATAATTTCTCTTATAAAATTAAAAATTCTCAAATAGGAATAAAACATTATGCCTAAGTGAAGTCATCATAAAGAAAAAAAGTATATAACAAACAATTATTAATTTAATTACATATTTTCATGTTTTTATAATTAAGTTATTGCTTTGACTCCTTATGATTGAATTTATGCTAGCTAGATTGTATTATAATTTCTTATATTATTTTAGTTTTAATAAATTTTATAGCATTTAATATGTATTTTAAATATGTCTCTTAATTAGAGAAAATATCAAAATAGTTCTAGTATTTTTTTTAAGAGAATTTAAATACATATTATATAATTTTTATGTATTTATATATCTAATAATTAAACTTTAACTTTTATATATATCACCATAATTTTTAATATCACATCAAAAATATCATAATTTATTTTTAAATATAAGAAAATATTAGTTAAGTAAATATCAAATTTTATATATTAGATATGTAAACTTATAAGAATTATGTGGTATGTATGTACAATTTTTTTTAAAGAAAAAAAATCTCTATCAGCGATGGACGGCCCAGATGCCACCAGTCTCTGATGCGGACGATTCTGATTGTCCAGATGAGCTGCAAGATATGTGAGACATCCTCCCTCTTCTATGAGGTCTGTTCTCCGTTTCCTCAGGCCACAAAAACTCGAAAACGCTCCTGAGCTAGATTGATTTTCAATGGCTCTCTCGGCTATCAGCCAGTGGCTCGTGAATCCTCGAAAAAACCCTTTGGCGGCAGTGCACCAGAGGGTCATCTCCAAGCGCCTCAGGAATTATGGTAATTGATTCAACCATCAACCTGGACCGGCTCTAGGGTTTCTGAATCAAATGCTTTAGAGGTTAGCAGTTGAATGAACTCTTTGTATCATGTTGACATTTAGGTTTACGGTATGATGATCTGTATGATCCGTACTACGATCTCGATATCAAGGAGGCCCTAAGCCGTCTCCCGCGCGAGGTCGTGGACGCTAGGAACCAGCGCCTAAAGCGCGCCTTGGATCTCTCCATGAAGCATGATTACTTGTCCGAGGAAATGCAGGTTCTGCTCATCTCCCTGCTCTTGATTATGAATTCGTTCATTTGCTTCTTTCTGTATATCGCTCTGTTTATTTACTTTGTAGTTCCACAGTTTTTTTAGGTGATCTAATTAGTTCTTAAAAGAAAAAAAGATGGAAGCTTGATTTAAGTTTTGTAATGTTTCGGTCTGGGGGTTTGAAAGAGTTGATCATGCGGTTTACCATAGTTTAAATTTGAGAGAGAATCATATCTAGGAAGATGTGGATGTTTGTTTATTTGATAATAATGCTTAATCACTTCCCTTTTGAATAGGCATATCTACTATTGTATTGAGGGTGGTACGTCTTATTTGTTATTTTTTCTGATATGTTACATTGATTCCAGATGATTTTAAGAATGAATAAAAGACTTGTTCTACTATTCTTTAATGTAGTTCAGACCATGTCACCATGCTCAGCAGTATGATTTATGAATTTGTTTGTTGCTATACCAAAACTTGTATTTTGTTTCAGCATTAAATTGATCCATTAAACCTTTGGAATTTAAACTAGAAGTTACTGTTATTTCTTAAACATGTGAAATTGTTTTTGCATCAAGTGCTCATGACTTGGTGAATTTATGATTTTGCAAGTATTCAAGTGCTCATGACTATCTGATATGATCACACAAATGGCAGCCCATAAATAAAGGGTGTGACAACTTTACCAAAAAAGTTTCTAAAAGAAATGAGAAATAAATACTTCATAGCAGTGCATCCTTCTCTAAACTCTGCTTTTTTATATGAAGTATTAGATAGTCCAATGATAATTTCTTAACTCCCATTACCATATATTGAAAGGTTCTCTTGAACTTTGTACTCTTATTTTGCTTTTTCTTGCTTTTTCTTGCTTTTATTCTTGCATAAGTTGTTTATGTAAGTAATTTGTGTAATTCGAAAAGTATGATTTTGTTTTGAATGATGTTGAAGATGTGTTCAGTTGGTTTCATTAACTAAATGAGAACATAAATGTACATTGTTTCGATATATATAATGAATAATTTAACAATCATTTGTTCGATGTTACATTATAAAATAAAAATTATATTATATTATATTATATTATTATTATTTTATTATTATTATTATTATTATTATTGTATTACTATTATTTTTATTTATTACTATTATTATTACTATTATTATTATTATTATTTTATTACTATTAGTATTACTATTATTTTTATTTATTACTATTATTATTACTATTATTATTATTATTATTATTATTTTATATACATAAAACACATTTATATTACAGCAAGCGACTTAAATTGCTAAAACTTTGTTATGCAAAGATTAGCGCTCAAATCCTCTCTAAAAAAAAATTTATTGTTTATATAAATATATTGTCAATAAATTGCTTAATTAAACCAAACATAACGTATTGCTCGATATATATAGTGCACCAAAATAAATTTCAAAGTTTAAGAACAATATTTGTGTTGTGTACACCCTAATTACAAGAATACAAAGGAATAACAGTTAACAAATTAATGGCTAAGTTCTATTTGTTATGTATTCTATATAGCACATATGTTTGTATCATCGTTAGTCAGCTTCGTAGAGAAAGAGCCCCATTACTTTACTCATTCTTTGTGATTCAACAAATGTCTGAACTTGAGGACACATCTACCTTACTAATTCATAAAGTTTTCTATCAGTTAGTAACATTGTTTTTTTTTTCCTGAAAGGATTGCATACTGAAGGCACAAAAATATGGGATCAATTTTTGTCATGAAATCTTAAAGGTTATACTAGAAACATAGGTTTCATAATATAGTAGGCATGACATTTATATTGTAATGTTGTATTAAGTAGGTGACTTGGAAAATTCCATGATTGGAATCCTGATTCTTTTTTTTTAAATTTAACAATGAGCATAATTATAACGTCTGCTTCACTGGCTTAAACCAATGCTTGTAAGTGTTAACAGGCATTATGACGTGAGTAGATTATGATTTTTTCAAGTATTTTCATAAAATTATGATTTTATTTTATTAGCTTTACTGTTATTATTTATAATTGTTTGTTTATAATTTAAGGTACATTAGTCGAAGATACATGATGATGAAATATTCTCTTTAGAAATGTCTTACCTTTGTTCTTTACTGAGAAATGTTAAAGTAATGTAAAAATCAAGTTACGGGTGTTTCTAAATTAAAGGGGATCCATATTCTGTGTATTCTTCTTGCCAGAACTTATGATTCTAGAGGGGCCATGAATTTTCTTTTCAATGAATATTTGTTGATCCTTTCATCAAGATGACGCCTCTCTAAAGGTAACTGATAAAATGAGATAGTGTCATTTTTATTAGCCATTTCTTTTCTTTTTCACAATGTCTTTATGGAATAGTCTTCCATTTTAATTTTATTACTATCTCTCTCCTTCATCAGATTTTTTGTATATTCATAAGATTTTGAGGTTAAGAATACTAAATCACTGAACTTATGAAATAGATTACAATGTGTGGTCACTGTTTCAACTCATGACTCATCTGTCTCAATTGTGGTTTAGTTCACAAACAGTGTGGATTTTGGTGTAAAGCAGTTTGGGTTAAACATCTCACTAATCAATTCCCTATGTTAGCTGAGAACACACTACATCCTCGATGTACAAGAAGCACTGGATGTAATTTTTATATTTATGCTTCTTCATCAATTTGGGACACAATGAGTTTGGTAGTTTTGGTTGGTCATATTGGTTCATAATTTGGCATTTTCGAGGCAATTGATACTTGATTTATTTTTCAATAAATCAAGAATCCTGGAGCTTGATCTGCCTTTTACCAAGTCTGATGCTTGGCCTGCCTTTGCATAACCTTTAGTCTAAGGTCTTGTTGCTGTTTGATGGGGTAGTCCTTTAGGCTCTACCAGGCTTAAATGTAAATCCTTCTCTTTTAATTAGCTATGAATCATATTTCTGTAGCACAGTTTGTTTAGATTAATGGAAGAAAAACTTAGTATGGTCTTCAAATTTTTGTCACTGTCAAAATATCCAATTTTCTCCTCAATCTCTGCATTAAATTCCAGTGCTTGATACAAGATTGCAAAGATTATCAAAGAACTTGGAATATGTTTACATGATTGTGTTTTAGCTGCATACATGTAGGTTGCTAGTTTTATTCTTTTTAGTTTGGATTGAGATGATAGGATGTTTTCATGATTTGTTGCTCGCATGATGCCCTTTGTGTTATATTTAAATTTGTGCTATTTTTTCATTGTTTAACATGTACATTTTTTTGTTGGTTTTCATTTATGAATACTCATGTATTAATGCCTGTTATGAGGCTTATATATAGTTTGAAAAAAATATTATTGTTCAAATATCACATAGGTGTCTCAAAAGATGTCATTTATATGGTTATATATATTAATCATTCTCCTTTGATAATCAATATGTTAGCCTTACCATATGTATTTTCTTATGTCACAGAAACTGCAGACCCCGTTTAGAAGCTATCTTCGGGATATGTTGGCTCTTGTAAGTTTTCATTTTTGTTTGAATTGTTTTACTTGTTTGTGCAAGAAGCTCAAAGGAACAATCAATGAACTAAATACGCTTCTGGATTGTGCATTTTGCATCAAAGTTCTTTTGAGGCAATTGATCTTTATTTAAAGATGTCCGTGAATATAGCTTTATGATGGATACAATGAAGCCTTATTTTCAAGTACATTAATGTCCAAGGTGTTTTTTTGTTTTAGGTTGAGTTACTCACGTTTCACATCATGTTTTATTATTTTATTGAAGTTGGGAAATTACATAGGTTATTAGTGTATTATTGGGACGTTTTGGATAAAACAGTTTGTCTTTACAAGCCCGAGCTCTATGATTTAATAACAATGTGCTAATTTTGCATTGTAATAAATTATGTTTGTGTGCATTTGCGTTTATGTGACTGATAACTGAACAAAGGTTTGAAACATGGGAAAATGTTATTCTCATATGTTTCCTAGCTCTAACTATGTTTTTGTTCCTAAAAAATGAAAAATATTTTTTTCATGACATTTAAATTTCTTTCTGATGTCACTTAGAAAACAGAATAGGGAATCAATGTCGTTAGATTTTATCATCATTATTTTGTTCTTTTAAACTTATAGATCTTTTTATTAATTTATGTAACAGTTTAATCAGAACATTAAGCAAAAAAATTTTTATAAAAGAAGAGCAGAGTAATTAGTATTGGCTTCAATGGCTGAAGAAGATTGGGTTAGTGAAAGGTTCAACAAGAGTGGACTGGTACCAGTTGATGGCAAGTTGTTTTAAATTGATGAATATAATTTCAACTTTTTACTCATAAATTGATCTATAATTATTATAGTAACAGTGCAAAAATATGAAATGATTTTTTAAATAATAATGATTTGTTTCAGTTACATAGTAGTCATCATCATTAACATTATTGTAGTTTTATCCCAATTATTTGATGTCAATTTTTTGAATCTTAATTCTTCATTGCCTTTGTTGCGTGAGGTGTTAAACCCATTTTGCGGATTTTTTTTCCATAGTTATTGTCCAAATTATATTTAGTTTACTCATTTTCTTCATAACCCAATTTATATTTGAGTAATTTAGTGTGTGATGTATGACATCTTAAATTATATTCCTAATGCAACTATATAGTTTCTTGACAATAAATTAAACAGAAGTTCACTTATTTTTTATGAAAACCAAAAAACAAGTAAAATTCAAGGAAAATATAATTTAATCGTTGCATGATAGAAATTTAGCATAGAATTTTAGGATTGATAAAAATTGCATGATTGGAAATCCCATTGTAAACAAGTAGGCCAACTGCTAAAATTATTGAATATGAAAGATCAAGGAAAGGAATCATTGAAATATCTATTTAGCTTCACTTAGGTTCAATGAGATGATTTCTTACCAGAATTTAGTGGTCACCACTTGTGTGTTGCTAGAACAAGCATAAGTGGAAACAAAATACTTTAAATAAAATATTGTTGAAAACTATTTTTATATGCTTAAGGTATTCTTTATTTATAATCATTGAAATAACAAAAAAATGAAAGATAAAGTCAAGAATTTGAGCTAATTGAATGACTCTGACCCAAAGCACATCGAGGATTACTATTGCATCAATATAGGCCAGATGCCCCACTTAGTGGGATAAAGGGTTGTTGTTGTTGTTGTTGTAATATAGGTCATATGGTTTGTGCACGAATAAACATGCATAATGGAATGACCAAATATCTCAAGAAACTTGTGAGCAAGGGAGGTGTGGATAACCCCATGTAGATCGACATGTGAATTGGAAGGTGCAATAGGATAACCCTTGGGTCTACCATGAACTATTGGTTGCAGGTTTAAAGTTGTGGAAGGGATGAAGGGTACAATCATGTTAGTTCCACATCATTCTTTACTTGTCTTTGAAATTTGTCTTTGATGACTTGTTCGATTGGTATTTTGTTTTTACATCATGTTTTTATTGTGAACATCATTAGCATGTTTATGAAAATAAAATATTAAACTACTAAAGAAAACTAAAGGAAAAAAAATCATTGCAAAAACTTTAAATTCACTTGTCTAAGCACACGTCTTGGGGTTTTTATGAGTTAAATATGTTGAAGATTGGGCTAATGCTAATACTTCATAACTTTTTTATCTACAAACATTCATCTTAATGCATTGCATATTTTATATGTTCCTGTTTTTATAGGGGTTAATTTCTAGAAGGTATTTATAGGCAACCTTTTAGAATTTATATATGCCATTACTCTATCAAGTGGCTTGAATATCATAGGACTCATGTTCACATCAATAATAGAGTTATAATTGCTATAATTAACATTCAATTTTTTTTATTATTTTCATTCAAATTATGCATACGTTCTGCAAATTAATTATGCAAATTCATAAGATTTAATACTCAAAAGGAAGTTTAATAATTTCTATAGGTTTTCTAAATTCAAATTTGAAACATTATAAGTATCTTAATGAACTCATGCATGTACCTCTCAACTGATGAAGCGTATACAATCTCAGTTATAGATGATGCTAAATTTCAATCAAATAAATGCTCTTTAATTAAATATTATAATAGATCAACTAAACTCCTATTAATTATCTTAGCTCTATTGGTGATAAATATTTGAAAATTTAGCTAATTTTTATCTTTTTTGAAGAGTTTTTTCTAAAATAGTTTATGAATTTACATCTCTATGAATACAGTAGTTTTAGGTAAGCTATGCATTTTTTTTTTAAGGTGGAATGTTGAGCGATAAATCTCTAAGTATGTGGGTTGAACCTGTAACTTTTGAGAAACAAGCCTCTATTCTAACTGTTAGGCCACGAATCCTTTAACAATTTATGTAATTTAACAACTTCATTGAATATAATTTGATGATGTAAGAGACATCTACACATTTATTGCGTGGAATGAAAATAGTTATTTTAGAAATATAATTCATCTTAACAGAGATGGAGTCATTTTTTAAGTTCATGATAATCGTAGCACAAAGTAAATGCTAATATCTATCAAGGTTTATAAGGAATAGATGAAGGAATATCTTCTCTAGTCTACATAAGACACATCTGTACTATGAGATAAACTAATGTTATTTCTTTTCTCTTTAGCCGTCTGACCAATTTTGTGTTGTGGAATAATTTGCGCGACATCTCTTTTTAAGCTTGGTTAGTTATATCCATCTTTGGTAATGGCTATGGTTTTATCTTAATCATTATCTTGGATCACCACCTAAATGTGATTCTAGAATGAGGAAATCTCAATTGTTTAGTGCAAGAGTTTATTTGTAGGAATTATGTTTCAATTGATTTTGTGAATTTAGATATTTTATTTTTCTATGATCAGAATATAGGAAAAATTCATTAGCAAAAATATAATATCTCTAATATTGAATTTGCTTATTTGCTTGTACAGTTACAAAACTTCGTATTACTATTTGAATATTTTTGCTTGACTTAATTCAATTCTTGTTACAAAAGTAGCAATGAAATATTTGTTGCATCATAATTCATAAGAAACCCCAAATATCTTATTAAAATAGACAGTTTTAGCATTTGTGCATTTGTAAGCCTCTTCGTATTCTTTTTAAAAGTGCTATCAACTAATTTTGTTTATTTAATTTCTCTCTTGAGAAAAATTAAAATTGGTGTCATTATAATACTAACTCCCTTAATGTACTGTTTATAGAAAATAGGTATATCATAAAATACTAAATCTCATAAATGTTAATTAGTATAAAACAATTATTAATTTATATTATCAATATTAACATATATTCCATCATTTGACACAATAAATCCCAATAATACCACAAATTGTGTAAAATAACACATTTTCATATTTAAGTATAACTTTAATTTGCAATATTTGTAAGTCTTTTATAAGATGTACTAAATGATATTTTCTTGTCTTTCTATAGATCGTAAAACTATCATGATATTCAATTAGAAATTTTTTAATGAAAGGTCAAAAATCATGATTCTTGGTTCATTATTCTCATACAATTTAATGCAGGACGATCTTAATATAAATTAGAAAAAAATCTAGAAAATGAAAAAAAGATAGAGATTAATAAAAGTTATAAGATAGTTGATAAATTAGTTACTTGATTGTTCAAGGAGGTTATTTCTCTTATAAGTTTTCAAGTATCATATTTGATGAAAGATAAATATTTTGGAATAGTTGAAAAGTGCCTCGACATCCACAATAATAATTTTATTTATGCTATAAATTATCTTATATATAAATTTTATATTTTTTGATGCTAGAAATAACAAGCTGCTAACAAAATGTTAATAATCTACAAATAAACTAGCAACTACTAGTAAAATATCTGATTGTGTTATAAGAAAGGTTTTGGGATAGATTTGAAGACTTGGGTGGTGGATGACTAAACTTAAAATACGTTAAAAATATAGTGGATGATGTAGGAGTGTTTATGAAGAGATTTTATGAGGATTAGAGAATACTTACAAGATAAACAACTAATTTCACCAAGTAAAGGTTGAGTTAGGCCACCAAGAATAAACATAGAGAGAAATAGTTTTTCCAAAGAAATTTCATTATGTAAACATTGAGAAATTATATTACATACTAGTCCTATTTATATTGATTACAATGACTATCATTCAAGAGAAAGTAGAAGAAAATTTTGGAGGGAAAAAAGGTGGGTGATCATTAATGGATGAAGGTGTTAATCACATCCACTAATTCATTTTATCTTCCATTATAAGTAATGATCAGTCTATACATATTCTCAAAGTCCTAAAATAAAATTAAAAAATTTAAAACTATATTATTTTTTCTGATTGATTTCTTGTGATGAGCCTTGATTACTCTTTGTCGAGCTCTTATATTGAACTTTCTTTTTGTTTGAGTGTCTTGATGTGCTTAGGCTCTTGTTTGGATTCCCATAATTGGGCCTAATATATATTGATCATTTCGTATTATACTTCTTAATTATTCTTTGTATAAAATATATTCTTTATTTGTATAAATAATCAGACAATGTTCAACATCAGTAACCCCTCTGTATTACTGCAGTTGGTCTTTGTTCTAAATTAGGGGAAATTTTAGATTTTGTTTTTACAACGTTGGTTCCAATTTCTTCATGCCTAATAGTTCATTTTGGTGTTCTGTTATGCTTTGTAGTGTATGTTGACTCCCTAACTCTTTGGCTTCCACCTATGCCCCTCTCACAGTAAATACGAGCTCCCTTGCACATTGATTTTTTTCTTCTTTTTAGCGCTTATATAATATTGATCCCATTTTTCTATTCATTTTTCATATTCCTAGTAAAAAATTATTCTCAGAGCTATAATAAATGAATGTGTTTTTTGTGTTAGGTTATTTAATATTTTCAAAAACCTTTGTAACATGAGCTTTTTTTACTCATGTTATTTCATTTGTTATGCATTTTTTGATGGCTTTACCATCCATTTATCAACAACAACAACAACAACAACATCAATCCCACTACTGTATTACTACATGAATTGGTCTTTGTCTATTATGTCAAATTCATTTAATTCAAGTTTTTAAGATCATTTTTTTATACATCTTAACCAAGTCTTTTAGGTCTCTATCTTTCTAACATAAGGCAAATCTAATATCTACTCTCCTGTCTCATGACGCTTTATATGTACAAACCATGGCACTCTCCTAATCTTATCTTCTTTTTACTCTAACTTTTCCCAACATATTTATTTTTTTCTATCTCTAAGAAAAAAATTATTCTGAGCTATAATAAATGAATTTTTGTTTTTTATTACAACATTTTAATAAGTCATGAGATCTTATCACCATCTTATAAAATTTTCCATGTTATTTAAACTTTTCTATATGCATTTTTCAACTTACCATCCATTTATCAATGAAATTAAATAAACCGTTTGTGATTTATCATTATGAGACTCAACAATATAATTTTCTTTCTCTTTGTTAATACATTTTCTACGCTTAGTAAAATTAGTAATGTTATCAAAAGCAACTCGCATTACTCGGCTAGATTTCACCCTTGATGGACTTAACAAGTTCTGTAACACCAAAAGTAAGATTTTCTGTGTTCATGGTGAAAACAACAACACTTAAAACTTTACAGAATCATCATTTATATTACCATTTGATTTTCTGATAATCACAGCAATTTTTGAGATACCAAATTCATTATATTTGGCTTAGAATAATGACTTAAGAGCCTTTATATTTGATCATTCTTGATTGTTTTTTTTCGTCTAGTGGTTTTAAAAGTTGTGGTGCTGTTGCAGGTCAAGAAGGAGAGGGAGGAGAGAGAAGCACTCGGAGCTCTGCCCCTCTACCAGCGCACTATTCCCTGATACTCTCTCAGCTATGTGCCTTCTTTGCATTAAATTATATCAAATAATAAAGGACTCTTTGAAGACTTCTTCTCTCTTGTTTTGCCTTGATCTGTTTTTACTGTAAGGTTTGGTTTCGTACTTATAAAACAGTGGGTTTCCAATTTGGAATGCCCTGTTTACCAGTTATTTGGTATAGCCTAGTCTCCGTAATTTCATTTTTTCGAACTATTTTATAAGGATTTTCTGCTCTCTTGTTAAGACTTCATTTTGCTCTTACGTAATGTGTTCTTTGGGCTTTTAATGTTCCTTTGTCTTGTTTTGCTGATGGGCGATACATATTTTTGAATTTCTCGTTGTTTCAAAATTCAGAAATTATTATGCGTGAGTACGGATATAGCTTTACGTCTGGATTCCAGTATTATAGCGCCCATTCAATAAAAAGTTGTTGTGTGCTGATTATGAATTACTATGTATTAATGTGTATTACTTGTACGATAATACATAACATCCATATATGCATTAATACATAATAGTTCACAATCAACACGCGACAACTATGTATTGATTGAGCGTCATATGACGTTATGTTATCAGAGTTTGGATATAGAGCTATATCTGGACTCCACATATAATATAATAATTTCTCTTGAGAATTTGTATTTTTAATAAGATGAATAGTGAAAGTAAATATAAAGCTGATATCCGTTTGGGATTTGGCAGCTTGGATGGTGGATTGGAAGTCTTAGGCTGTCAAATGAGGACAAGAATAATTGGTTTTCTTGTTCTTGCATTGTTATCTAAGGTTTGTTGGAATATTTGTCAATCCAAAGGTAGAAGTGTTTCATTGAGTTTATGAACAATCCATTTAACGAAGACCTTTGTAGTTTTTGTACGCTTTCATGTTATTTGAATATTCTTATACAGCAATTATTAAATTATTTATTACAGTAGCAAGAATTCAAGATAATCTGAGCATGATTTAATTTTCTTTAAATTTCATGAAATATAAAGTATCTATTAATTTTGTGGATTAAGATGGATTAATTTGCTTTATCAATTAAATGCTACATAATTTAAGAATATATTAAAAATAAAATAATGTAAATGTTCTATCAACAGTTAATGGGCCATCATGTAAGATTGCTCCTCTATGAAATATTTCATTTTTGGCCACCCAAATTTGTGAAGTGAAACACTATTCTTTAGGAGGAATTTAAATTTAGGATCTTGAGAATAATTTTTAAAAATTCTTATCAAGCAGATTAATGGGTATCGATCCACATAACTGTTATGAAAAATTATAGAGGTTATAATGCGAAAAGGGGCTTCATTATAAGGCCATTGATTTGATTCTTCCTTGATGTTATTTGCATGAAGGATGAAGATTCCTTCTCCTCTTCATTAACCTTTCTCCATTGTTGTGGCCTCCCCCTCTTCAATAATGCAGGTTTATCCCTCTGTTTACTTTCATTTTGAAGATAATATAAGGAATGTTGAATGAAATTTTTGCATATATATGGGGGAAAAAAGAGAAGCATAGAAAAGTTATCACTGTCAATTGTGAAACATTATAATCTAATATATGAGATAAATATATGATTATTTTTTCTATAAAATAAAAAATTAAGATCTGGCAACTGAAATATAATAAGATTTTTAAAATATTTTATATAATAATCATAAATATTTTAGACATTTTGAGGGGGTTGGCCCTCAAAATGTATTTATAATCAACCATCCAATATGTATATGTATTCATAATGTAATATTTTTTTTATTTTTTAAATTATTATATTTATATATTTATATGTGTTACAATTTAATTACTGAGAATTTTATAAACATTAAAAAATATATATAAATATAATTTTTTGTTATTAATATCAATATTTGATTATCAATTTGAAAAATTAACAGTATTACTAATAGAAATACCCATCTTAACCATAATATGCAAGGAAAAATAAATAAAAAAATAAATAAAGAAGTTAGTAATATGATAATCTTGGATTAAAGATACTGATTGTTAACATGAATATTGAGAAATAAGAACTGTATTTTCAGTATTGTTTCTTAATAAAATACAAATGTCTTTTATTTGGAATTTTTGTGTGCTAGAAAATTCACGTTGGTGTGGTGGAGATATTTGATTATTAGTTTTGTATGAAGATTCAACATATACATAGATAATTAGAGAGATGGAGTATGGATAACACCATAATTTTACGGAAAAAAAAAAATGGAATAAAAAAAATCATTCTCAGCCAAGATAGTAATATATTTTGATTTACAAAGTTTTACTTTTCTCAAAGAATGGAGAAAATGAAAAAAAAATTTACAATTATGTGTATAGAAAATCAGGCAATATAGCTTTAGAATGATGTTACAATATTAGTATATTTATAACAGAACAACTATTAGGTGGCAATTTGTTACAGGTGGATGATTACTACGTAATGGAATTTTCTTAAACTTGCTCTTCACATCTCTTTCAAGCCTCCTCTTAAGTTATCTTCAAGCTTCCTCTTCCCCATTTCATGACAAGAATGTGATACTATCCATAAGATTCTCAGAGAAATAATTTAGTAATTGTAGCTAAAATCCAAAACACTCAATCAGAATGTTTATATTAATTCCTTAATCACAAAATAGTTTCATGATATTTTGACTATCTTAAAATTCCGTGATAAAATTAGATTGTCTTAAAAGTTCGCTACAAAATGCAAATTGAAAAAGTTATCTAATTAAACTCATTTAGACTTAAATTGATTCATTTTTGATGTCGATAGACTGGTCTGGCGAAACTTTAAATTTGCTTATAAATTAGAATTTGAATTATTTCTAAATTAATTTTATAAAACTAAATATACTTATTACTTCAATATTCATGCTTGATTTGATAAATTTTAATGTGATATATCATAAATTATTGAAGTATTCACATTCTTAGAAAAAAAAAAAGGTGAATTAAGCCTTTTAAAAAATAATATTAGTAAGCATATTGATTCATTGAATGCAAATCCGTGGCAAACAAGCATTTGAGTTAAGCTATAGCGGTTAATATGCTTATTTATATGTTGTTAAAGAATCCGAATCCCCATTGCTTAAAGAAGATAGTATTTTAAGATTTATCACTCGATTAATAATAAATAAATAAAAATTTGTATACATAACACACAATTCTTATACATTTACATATCTAATACCTAAAATTTGATATTTATAAATATAATATTTTATTATGCATAAAAAGATATATACATTTTAAAAAATTAATGATATTGTTATTTTTATGTAATATTAAAATTTTAGATCCTATTTATATAAATATTAAAGTTTAAATATTATATATATATATATATATATATATATATATATATAAAGCTTAGAGTTCTTAAAGAAGTTTAACACTTTTATTGAAAAATTCAAATGCTCTAATCTCCTATATGTCCAATTTGGGGATGTTAAACAATATGAAAAAATATTCCGCTCACTGAGCGCAGCTAGTTTACACTCTAGCTCATTCTTTTCTTGGAGACTGTTAATAATAATGTGCTTTTGAGAAATTATGAGATTCCCTAATAAACCTGGCTCACATGAAGCTCTGACAGCTTTCTGTTCACTGTCTCAGACGATGACAAACTACAAGCCCGTGAACTTTATCTGTGGTCGCATCCTATCCATGCTTAGCATCAAAAAATAATTTACAGTTCCCAGCTTCATTGTTTTCTCTATTCACAGCAATGGCGAAGGCAGAAAACCCTCTCATTTCCATCTTCTGTTTGACATTTTTGCTTCTTTTGCCACTCGTTTATGGTATAGATTTGCTTCCTCTCTCATTCTATCTGCTCCATTTTTTAGCTCTTAATGCTAATTTTTTCTTTCTAATTTGGATCTGATCATTTCATTACAGAAAATGAATGCAAGATGTTTTCTTTAATGCTTCTTATTAATTTGTATCTGTTAATTCTTAGGAGGAAATGTGAAGGTGTTGAGAAATCAGGTACAAATCTGACACTGTTTATGGATTAAGGAAAAAAAAATTTGTTCTTGATTAGAACAATGCCTGTTAGAGATATGAGTGGAAGAGGCTGGATCCCATTTTAACTACTAGGATCAGGCGTTTGGCAGGCAAAAATTGTTTTTTTTTTTTTGGAACTTAATTTCATAAAGGTTATAAATGAGTTTCAATTATGAAGACTTCGATTGAAATTCACCTTAAAATTTATTTTTTACATAGTAATGATTAAAAACTCATATAGTTTGTAGAAAGATAGGAATGATTTTAATTTAACGCATTATAACAGTTAACTTCAATTGGAGGATAGGTACGAGATCGCAGCTTCAATCAAAACAAATAAACACCACCAAATGTTTTTTTATATCTTATTTTTTGCATGATTAAAGCAACAATTAGCTTAAATCTTAACAAATTGAATTAAGAGTTCTTCAGATCTCACTGTTTTGATTAATCCAGTTTTAGCTCTATTATTAGTTGAATCCACAGGATTTAAAACTTTCTTTTACAAGTCTTTAAATCTTGAAACAAAGAGCGAAATAAATTATCATAATTTAACAAGATTTAATAGTTTTCATGTCGATCAGTTTGCAGATTATAATCCTCGAAAGATTTTCTAAAACTTAATTCAATGAAACTAATTATTGGAATTAAACTTCGATAATCAGTTCTAATTACTCACATTAAGCGACAAGCTGACCCATGAAATTAAAAATCCATACCTCACTCAGTACTGTTCCTGAGAAAATTGTAGAAAACTTGGTGTGTGGCAAAACCTTCAGCTGATGATGCCAATCTCTTAAATATCCTCCAATATGCCTGCTCGATGACAGGCTGCAAGTCACTGGAGAAAAACAGCCCTTGTTTCGTCCCTGATAATCTGATCTCACATGCTTCTGTCGCCATGAATCTGTACTATCAAGCCATGGGGAGAAACAGCTGGAACTGCCACTTCAATGGCACTGGCTTGATAGTTATCACTGATCCAAGTAAGAAGCCAACTCAAATTTCCTGGAAATCTATTGTTTCAGAATTTGGTGATTTAAGTCACTGAGAATATGCTTTCATCTATCTTCTGATCAGGTTATGATAGGTGCAGGTACGAGTAAGAAAGATTGACTTCTGAGGAGAGTTGAGATTCAAGTTTCTTTTGATTTTGACGTTATTTAGTTTCATTTTTGTGTGTAGGCAGAAGTTTTGAACAACTCCATCTGTAATTAATCTGATTTATGATTGTGTTTTTCAGTTTTTATAACCTTTAACTGCATCTAAGAATGCTTTAAAATGACAAACCATTCAATCTGACGACCGAACTTGATAGACTTATTGTCTTATTGTTTATCTTCGTTCCTACTGAAAAATAGTACCGTTGGAAAGCTTGAACATAATTATACCAGTTTATTAATACTAAGGCGAACAGGTTCTCTTCTTTAATAGAAAAAAATTCAGTTCTTCCACGCTTAACTTCTTTGTCAGAAAATTTTCCGTTAAGTGTTTCTCCATTCTTAGCATGGAGAAGAGATGACGATGCAGGCGACAACACTTGCCATGGCCAATGCGTCGAGATGTGAGTCTAAGAGAGATTGATTTGGCTAACTCTTAGGGGAGGAATCACCCACCTGGCCATAAGGTGAGTATGATGAGTGACTAATTAAACTAAGGCAAGGAGAAGCTACTTGTCTTCTATTTACACTACGTAAAGGGTTCATTTGAAGTTGTATTTTCATTGATTTGCATTTCAGATCGCTTGTTACACTTCTATTTACACGTAACTTTTTGGTTGATTTTCTAAATTTTTTATGATGTGAAATAGGTTTTTACAATTAGGTCGGTCAAAGTATGGTATTTATCAGAAACCTATCATCCACTTGTTCAAAAAAGTTAAAAAAAAAAAAAACCTATAATATTCATATCATATTTCTAAAAATTTCTTTAACACAATCTATACAACTGTTTTATAAATAATTGCACTCCAAAATGACACTAAAACACCTTTGAACATTCTTTAAGCTTCATAGGTCCAATTTGACAATAAAAGGGTTATTGATCTATTTAATTAATCTCCATTAGAAGATGAAACACCAATTTTTATTCTCTATGAGGCTCTTAAATGACAATAAAAGGGTTATTGATCTAAAAAAAAGATTACATACTAATAGGCTTGATAATTGTAGCTGGTTGGCATGATTAAGGTGGCACGTATGATAATTGAGATAAATTTGACAAGGGATGTAGATTTGTTAAGGGTTTAGGTGTGGTTATTTTAGTGGTAAGTTCAAATTTGGAATTAGATATAGTATTTGAACTCTTTCTCTCAATGCTATAAATAAGGAAGTTGTTCTAATGCCAAGCATTTTGACTTTAAAATATTTTTTTCTTGAGTTTTTTTTATTCTCATTGTGTGCTTTTCTCACAAGGAAATGATTATTTGAGCATATAAGTTCACAACCTTTAGAAAAAATTTTTTAAGGAACGAAATTTCTACAATGACAAACTATTTATAAAGGTCAACTTTAAATTATCTCCACCTTAGCATTGGTTATATTAAATCTTTCGCAAGTTAGATTGTTCAAAGCTTCTCAACTGATTTTTTATGCTTATAAGAATTAGATCTCTATATGATTAATATAATAATAGTTTAAATCATTTGAAGCTCATTATGTTTCCGCTATTTTGATTGTGCTCAATAAAAATAAGTGTTTATCATTACTCATTTGTAAAAACTTAAGACTTATTAGTATAGCCAAATTCATATCATCGTAAGTTATACTTGTCATGCATCACTACCCTTTTCTACGTTGTGAATATGGACTACAAAGTCGAATCATGCAAAAAGATGTCTTCATATGTCTCTTTTTTTCTCTTATCTCTGTGTCTAAAAATGCTATAGGATAACGATTATTATTCTTAATTATTGGACTTCATTATAAAAGTAGGATGATGATCTATCTAAAGCTTGTCTTTTCCCCTTGATCTTAGAATTATCTTAGTCTAGTCTGAAATCATTCTCTCTCTCTCTCTCTCTCTCTCTCTCTCTCTCTCTCTTGGGCACCATCAATCACTAGACTGTCAAGAATTATGGTTGAAGGAGAAGATGAGAAGGAGCAATATAAGTTCATTATGATGTTTCAAAGATGATTATGTTTATCTGAAAATTAGCTCTCAACTTATTCATAATGAGAAAACAAATAATATAAATAATGATAAATTTCATTAATTTTTTAAAATATAACGAAGTAATCAAGCATTATTTTTGAAAATAATGTGCATTAATATCCAATGGAAATAAGATACATAATGCGCTTGGGCTCTAATGCAATTTTTTATTCTTAAGTAATGCAAGACATCTTGTCATTAACATGGATGAAGTTGCAAAGTATATAATTTAATAAAAATATGATAACGCTTCTAGATTCCTATTGATTAAATATAGGAGCCTGATTCTTACTTGAAAACTAATTTTTGTTAAAATATGCCTTCTCCATTGATCTCAAACCGGTTCTATCATTGAACTTCTTATTATATGGCCAAAATATTTATTTGATATTTGTAATTCTGATATAAAAAAGTTGAGTGTCCATTGCCACAATGCCAAAATGTTGCTACTTTACAATGATGTACGGACATAAATATAGATATGACATGATATAGACATATGATCCATCTATTATTAAAAATATAAGACACAAATACATATTATGCATGTCAATATAAATCTATATCTTAATTAGAAATATAAGAATCTTATAGGGGGCTTTGGCAAAAGGGGAAGTGACACCTTAATTATAATGATAAAAGTTAGAGAATTATTACATCTGTTCAAATGGGGCCTTCTCAAATGGGGCTTTGTAGAAGGTCGAAAGGGAAAGATTGTCAAAAGAGGAGAAGACAATGATCTTCCAATAATGGCGATGAAAGTGGTTGAGGCAATTGACGATGGTCTATGATCACATGAGAAATAATAACAATACTTTATGAAGGAGTTGGAGTTTCTAACATACATGCCATATATTTTGAGATTATTATTTTATTTGTACACATCAGAGCCGTGTAGAATAATAAACGTCACTATTTTTAAAGTGTCAGAGATACTTTTAAGCATTTAATTTTTATATTCAAAATAAAAAAATTTGTTTCCATGTATATATATTCATAGTTATTTCTTTATCCATCTAAGCTAAAAACTAGCAATATTGATGAGTATATGAGGAAGCAACGTTGAAGTTCGTCAACTAACAAAGCTGTCTCACTGTTTTCGTTATTGTATTAGTAATCAACTAACTTAAGCCACAGATAAACCCTGCAGGAAACCAATAAACTTTCTTCAAGTTGCGAAGTAAAAGGCGAAAGAGACTTGCAGAATGAGAACGAAGACGACAGCTTTGGCCTAAGCTGCAGTTCCGTGGCAATTTTGTAGGAGAGATCCATGAAGTTACAGTTTCGTGATACCTTTGCAGAGCCTCTCTCTCTCTCTCAAGAGATATTTTTAGGTGTTATATAATTTTTTTTAATATGTGATCACTGATCAGCAATTCTAATTTATTTTGTTTCGTATTCAAATCAATATATAATAGTAATCTAAAAATATAAAATGCAGAAATTGTTACTTTTAGGGTGGAATTATACTGCGTATCGTATAGGGTTTTAGGGTCAGATGGCACTCCGATGTTTTTGTTAATAAAGAGAGGGAATGTGATTGCTTGCTTGAACTAAGAAACGAAACAATTATTTTAAATATTTGAATTTTAAAATGATATTTATTTTTAATATAAAAAATCATCATTTTTGAAAGAGACTTGAGAAGTGTTGCGTAAAACCTATCAGAGTAAAAGTTTTACGCAAACTATAAACAACAATAAAGATTTAAAAGCAAAACAAGAAAACCAATTTTTACGGAAAACCCAAAAGAGGGAAAAAATCAATAAAAAAAAAAGCTTCCACTACATGCTCGTGAGTAAAAGATCTTCAAGGGATTACAGAATCAGATAAAAGGACAAAAGCTCAAGTGCAATTGACGACGATATCGACGACGATGTTAATAAGAGCCGACAACGATGAAATAGTAGGATGATGACCAAATGTGGTCGACGACGGCGAGGATCTGGCGATGGCGATGTGTGGTTGACAACTGCCGAGTGGTGGCTAATCGCTTTTGAGGATCTTTAGAGCTCTCTCTCTCTTGTTTCTCCTCATACGAATAAGGGCATTTATAAAGAGGATGGCTCTCAGAATACATGCAAAATAACCACTCCTCCAATCGGACGCTCATGATGATTCCTCACCATATGATCTATTTTGTGTATTTGAATGCTCAAATGAAATCGAATTATAAGATCTTTGTTGTTAACTCGTCAGACGCTCGATTTGACTATAAACACTCTATATTTGAGAGCTTTTAGAATTTAACCGATGCTCAAAGTTTCTAATGATATTTTAAGTGATTGATCTCAAGCCAATTTTGATTAGCTTGCTTTCGATTAAGATTCGTTGATTAGAGGAATTTTCGTATATCGTTTCTCCTATTTTTGATGATATTATCTCAATCATCAAAAAATATATCATTCAAAATAGTAAATTCTTCAACAAATCCATGTCCATTAACCACATATTTTGAGAGAAACGATCTTTTATTACGATTACGACGAATGATGCACAACCACAAATATATGTGCATATGCGGAAAATTGAGTACGACTCACGCATTTACTGCTTGTGACGAGGTTTCGTTGGATTACGAGAGCCGCAAGAAATGCTGTTGGCGAGATATCAAGAAATGTTGTGGTTTTGTGTGAGTCGAATAGACCGAACGGGTCGCGAAAAGAATGCCAGCTTTGGCGACAATGAAGGGTCGCGAACAATCGCGAGGCATGAACTGCCGTGAGCTGAACGGGCGCTGGTCTCGCTCGGACGCTCCTACTCGTCGAATCTCCACGGATCGCTATATCATGAACGCTGCGCTGGTCGCTGAACGGCGAGATATCGTGAACAGCGGACGCTGGTCGGCGACGGCAATGACTCATACGCCCATAACTGGCGCTGTAGGACGCCGAACAGCAAAACGTCCGTTTTGGCCCGTTTTTACCCGTTTTGGCCCGTTTTGAGCGGTTTTGAATGATTTTGAATGATTTTGGGCGGTTTTGGACGTTTTTTACACTTTTACCCCTAAAAAGGATCTATAAAAGTCCCATTTGGTATTTGCTTTACTCAGATTTGAATCTTGTAAAGCTGAATGGTAAATGAATAAGAACGAAATTTTATATTGTTTGAGATTTACAAACATGACTTTAGATTTTGTTTATTGACAAACGAATGAAAGAATCAGGTGATCGGCCTAGGCGTTATGGTCAGTTGATGCAGACCGGCCATCATGGCGGCTGGCATGGCAGGCAGTAATGGCTGGTATGGAACAGGGTCGCAAAGTGGCTTGCCGGAAGGACGGCGGGCTGGCAGGCCCATGGCGGCCGCTGGCTGCGGCCATGCGGCTGGCACGAGCGGCTGGCAAATGGCACGCAACGGCGGCGGCTCGGGCGGGGCGGTCATAACGGGCGGCGGCGTGGCGGCTTAGCCAAGATAACTTTGATCAGATGGAATTCCGATGGAATTCAAATACACTCATTGTTCTAACGGTATTTCAAATGCTCAAATTACACTCCATTTATTTTACTCCATCCAACAACAAAAACGAGCTAAACTAATTACATTGCATTAATTTTACAAAGAACCAAACAAAGGGGAGAAGGCACATTCTCTTCTTCTTGAGAGAAGGTCGTTCGGAGGCGATCAAGACCCATAATTCATACGATAAGGCTCTAATTTTCCCTCGAAAGAGGTGTTAACTAACCGCCGACCGGATCGGAGGCGATCAAGACCGTAGTCATACCGCAGGCTCCGCTTTTTCCACGAAAGAGGTGTTAACTAACCTCGCCGACCGGCGGACGGAGGCGATCAAGACCGTATACGGTAGGCTCCGCTTTCCCATGAAAGAGGTGTTAATTGACCTCCGGACCGACCGGGTTCGAGCGATCAAGATCCGTATCATACGCAGCGCTCCGCTTTCCCTCGAAAGTGGTGTTAACTAACCTCGTCGGATCGACCGGGATTTGAGGTGATCAAGGAGACGATAACCGGAGACTGGGGTTGACGGCAATGCTCGACGATTGCGTCCGGCGACGGTGGTCGGTGAGGATAACCAGCGACGATGGTGGTGACCGGCGGAGATTACCGATGGTCGCGCGACCGGCACGAATGGTGATCTGCGGGTTGGCTACCGACGGGGTGTATTAGAACAGCGAACCGAGATGGCGGGCCGACGGCATGACCGGCCGATAAAGGAAGATGCCTACGATGGTCACGGTGAAGGACCGCAGCAGCCGGCCCGGTGACTGCTGGTTGGCGTACCGACGGGGTTGTCGGCAGCGAATAGTACGTAGTCTAGCATCGGTAGTCGATGGGGATGACCGACGACGTTGCTAGTGATCGGTGAAAATTGCCGATGGCGGCAATAGAATTCACGTAGTCGATCAATAACCGGCGTCGGTGAATCGACAGATGAACGAAATGGTGATGATAAAGATGCGGCGATGGTAGCGATGACCGCGACGAATGGCCAGCGGACCGGTATGGCCGACGGGTTGTTGCAGAGCGGTAACCGGAGACAGATCGACGACGCGATCGGCCAGAATGGGCGATGACCGCACAATGGTGATGACCAAAAGATTGTGGCGATGGTACAGAAGGGGGCGACGGCGACTAGCGTCGGTAGTCGGCGCGAATGACCGGCGATAATGGTGATGACCGGCGATGGTCGGCGGCAGTGACCGCGACTAGCGCGGACCGGCTAGGGTTGGGCCGACGGGGTTGGCGTAACCGAATCGTAGCTGACGGCGCGATCAAGCGCTGAGATTTTGACCTATCCGGGTTGTTGTCGAGTGTTTGTTTCAATGATGTTAACACGATGATGTTAACCTGTGTGGAAGAGGTTGAATTGAATCCGCTGAGATTTTGACCCATTCGAGGTTGTTTGTCAGAGTGTTACCTAATGACGCTAACCTGTATGGAAGAGGTCGAATTGAATCCGCTAAGGATTTTTGACCCATCCGAGGTTGTTTGTCAGAGTGTTACCCAATGACGCCAACGTATGGAAGAGGTTGTAGAAGTCCACCAAGGACCTTTTCCCAGTTGAGTGCTTCGATGCAACTGTATGGAAGAGTTGAATTGAATCTCTGAGAGGATTTTGACCCATCCGAGGTTATTTATTGAGTGTTAACCAACACGATGTATGGAAGAGGTCGGGAAGTCCACCAAGGGACCTTTGACTACCCAGGTTTTTGTCGGAGCCTTTGCTTCGACGCTAACTGTATGGAAGAGGTTGAATTGAATCAGCTGAGGATTTTGACCCATCCGAGGTTGTTTGTCAGAGTGTTACCCAATGACGTTAACCTGTATGGAAGAGGTCGGAAGTCCACCAGCGACCTTTGACCTATCCAGGTTGTTTGTCGAGTGTTACCCATGACGTTAACCTGTATGGAAGAGGTGAAGTCCACCAAGGACCTTTGACTATCCAGGTTGTCGAGTATTAGATGACATTAACGTATTATGGAATTAAAACATTCATTTGGTTGTAGCCAAAGTTGCTCCATAACCTTGGTCTCGTTTTCCATGAGTATGAGTGGAAAACATAATTCAAAAGCTATATCTCTTCTCAATGTTGAAATATCCTCCAACTTTGACTTGTTTCTTGGGATGGAAATCGATTAGATGCTTAATATGGGTGATCTTCTGAGATTAAGAGTTGCCCCCTCGGCGAATCAAGGAACAAAGTTTGATGAATCTTCATTCTTCGCTTGCGCACTTTAAAAGCTTGAAATGCTCCACCTCGATGGTGGTTTTGATCTTGTTGGGAAACTTGGTCGCCATACAAGATGAAATAATGTGAATCTTCACGATGGCAAACCGCTAAAACCAAATTCGAGAGAGTAAAGTTTACTTAGCTTCTTTGGAAATACAATACTGCGTATTTAAAGAGAACAAAGAAAACTCAATTTTACGCGAAAATCTCGAAAAGAGGAAAACCACTGGCCTACCCAAGAAAGCTTTACTATGTATGTTGATACAAGATCCCGATACCGGATTCTGAAATGTAAGAATGATTAACGCAATAACGATATCGACAATGACGCATGATATGTTTAATGATGACGATGACGTCGACGATAATGGCCGGTGATGACGACCGAAGCCGACGACGGCGAGGATCAGCGGCCGGCACTACGGCGTGGTTGACAACCGTCAGAGTGGTGACAATCGCTTGGAGGATCTTTAGATTTCTCTCTCGCTTCCCTCATGAGGAATGAGGTATTTATAGGGAGGTGGCGTCAGAAATACATGCAAAATCCAACCACTCCTCCAATCGGACGGCTCATGATGATTCCTCGATCATATGATCTATTTTGTATTTGCTCAAATGAAAACGAATTGTAAGATCTTTGGCTTGTTTAACCGGCCATCAGACGCTCGATTTGACTATAAACACTCCATATTTGAGAGCTTTTAATTTAACGATGTTTCAAAATTTAATGATATTTTAAATTGATCTCTCAGTTTCAATTCGATTTTGATTAAGATAAGGCTTCGATTAGAGAAATTTTCAAAGTCATATCAAGAAGATTTAAAATTAATAATAATTTTAAGAACATCATATTAATTGATGAATTTCTCAATATATATATACACACACTCAAACATAGGAGCTGCTGCACTTTTAGGCAAACATGTTTCATGATCATAAAGTTTGGCATGATTGTATATTTAATATACAAAATTTTTTGTACATACTTTATTCATAAATAAAATTATGACACTTTAAATTAACAAAATAAACAGAAAAGATACTCTAACCACTAATTCATAGATTATAATTATCTCAAAAAAAGACTTTAAAGTTCATTTTGATCAGTTCTTAATATAAATAAATATATATATATATATATATATATATATATATATATATATATATATATATATATATATATATATATATATATATATATATATAAAACTTAACTCAGGCCCACAACCTATCAAATCTGTCGGCTTAGGCTAACTTTGCACTATCAAATTCATTTAATAGAATCAGTAGCTATCCCCATCCATTAACCCAATTTATCAACAAATATTCTTATATCATTCTATTCAGTACGATATATAATAATAATAATAATAATAATAATAATACAACAAAATCATATATTTATATGCAGGAAGCCATATAAACCATAAATAATCAGAGGGCATCAAAGCAACCACCGAAAGATATTTTCGCTGGTCGCATCAACGTTGGGGTCCCCCTCGCTGCAGCCAACGCTTGGTTCAGTCTGCTCGCCTGTTCGACCACTCGGCTAACACGCTGCAATAAAATTTTAGAATATTTATTTGCATTTATTTAATAAAGTAATCAATAAATTAACTAATAAATATATCTTAAAATATAAAAATATAAGAGAGATTTACGTACATAACACACAATTTTTATGTATTTATATATCTAATATTTAAATTTAAATATTTAATTATCTAATATTTTTAATGTTTAAAAAGATATATTTTATTTTAAAAAAATGAAATAATATTATTTTTGATGTGATATTGAAAATTAAAATATTATATATATATATATATATATATATATATAGAAAAGTATATGGCTGATTACTCAGAATCAGATATCTTCACGCACACGCAAATTATTCGGAGCAAAGCCTGCTCTTTGAGCATACAGGTTTAGAAAAGAATAAATAAATAAATAATATATAATTTTAAATTCATTTTACACCATAATTCACTTGAAAAAAATGGTCTAACTTGAGTTTAATATTATTATTAGAGCTATAAGTAAATTAATGCACTTGATGAACTATTCATATCCAGCTTAATCTATTCGAGTTAATAATCTAATAAATTTGAACATTTTTTTAAATTTTAATGATTAAATGAACTCAACTTAAATAGAATCTAAAAATATTATTTATTTTCACAAATAACTTATATGTTGTTCAACAAAAAAATTGTTTAAAGCTTGATGTTAAATTTGATGATGATTTGTATATAATTTAATTAATTTTTAAAAATAAATGGTATTTAATCATTTTTTATATTAATATTTATATATTTATTTACTAGGTAATTCTACTTTGGTACTGACCCATCTGACATAAAATCTAAAAAAATTTAAATAAATAACCATTCCTCAGAAACTCACCTTGTCTTCATCCTGAAAATGGAACTGAACGATATTGCTCTGATGCCGGCGACGGCACGGCGACTGATTCGCCTCCCGTCCGCCGAGCACAACCACGCAGATGGTAGCAGCCGCAGCCGCTCCAATGGAAAACAGAGCGCCAACGCCAATAAGCCTCCACCTCCATATTCCGAACCCAATCCCTTCCCATATCGCCTTTTCCTCCTCCTCCTCCTCCTCCTCTAAGTCTCCCTTTTCCCCCAAAATAACCTTCTCTTCCATCAGAAAGACCGAAGGCGGGACCTCGATCTCCCGCACAACCAACTCCGCTATACTCTGCTTTGGCTCAGAGCTAGGTATCGTGCGCTCTATGAGCTCCTCATCGACCTTGGGATTGATCATCTTCAAGAAGACATGGGAGATGCTGACATCCTTGAACTGCAATTCTTCTTCTTGATTATGAGCTGGGGCTTGTTTGATGAGCTTCGGTTCTTCTCTGAAATAGTCAGCGTAGATGATTTCGTTGGAGGTTAGATCTTCGATTTCGTCGAGACCGAATTGAAGGAAGGAGGTGTTGTCGGGGAGAAATTCCCATTCTTCCAGATTGGTTTCGAGGGGATCTTGAAGGGTTTTCTCCATGGTAGAAGCTTGGGTATGAAGAGAGGAGAAGGGAGGAGAAGGCGAAGGGGGATTGAGGAATCGGTGTAGATTTGGGGGAATTGAGGGACCAGCCATTTCAAGTTACTCCCTTTGCTTGATGACGAAGACTTTAGTGCGGAGAAAGAACGGTGGCTCGGGTTGTCTTTATGTATTTTTAGTGTGGCAATTATATACATAATATCTATAACATGTTTATTTACATTGAAAAATATTTAGTGACATTTATGTACATATCATATAAATATTATATATTTATATATCTAATAGTTAAATTTTAATATATATATTGCGTACTAGAAAATTAATTATAAAAATAAAAATTTATGCCTAAATTGTTGAGAAATACAAGACAAGATATTCAAGAGAAAAAAACTCTACATGATTTTATGAAAAAAATCACGGTTTCACCAAGAAAAATATTTCATTATATATCTGCTAGACAAAGTTTAAATTTTTTCCGATAACGAGATTACAAAGTATATGAAAGCACAATGGAATCCTAATCGAACAATAACTATCGGTGAATGCTATAAGCTTGAATGGTGCAGTGAATGACGCTTTGTCGATGATGATAGGTGGACCGGTGGACTACGGGCAGACGGACCAATAATAGTGGTTGACGGTGTCCGGCTGGTGGCGCTGCAACGGTGGTTATGGTCGGGCCAGCGCCGACGTGATGGTCGGCAGCGATCGACGCAACCGATGACTTCGGCTGGCATGACACCCAGCAGTGGTGGACGGAGCGGATCGGCGGATCGAGGCTGGATCGACGGCAGGGTGGCGACACGAAATGAGGACCAGCGGGTGGTGGTCGACGGCAGGGACCGGTGGTTGGCCGTACCGATGACATGATTATGCTTGGAGTTCTTCAAGCCTCGAGCCTCTCTTCTTTAGTTTGACCTCCTCATGAAGAATGAGAGACCGCTTATGATGGAGATGACGCTTTATAAATACTGCAAAATCCAAACCACAGGATGACTCAAAATGATTCCCTTGATCATTTGATGTATTTTAAGTATTTGAATGCTCAAATGAAGAAGATCGCTTGGATCCGTCGCCAAGACGCTCGATTTATTATAAACACTCTATATTTGTAATCGATATCACGAGTTTTCATAAAGCTTGATTGAGAATCAAATTGCCGACATCGATTACGCTTCGATAAATTGTATATATATATATATATATATATATATATATATATATATATAATATTTATAAATATCAAACTTTAACTATTAGATATATAAATGCATAAAAATTATGTGCTATTAATATAAATATTTAATTATTTATAATATAAAAAATTTACATACATAGCAAATAATTTTTATGCATTTACTTTAACACTTAAGATTTGATATTTATAAAAGTTGTGCTTTTTATATACATAATAAGCTGCATTTTACTTTAAAAATTAATAATGATGATATCTTTGATGCAATATTAAAAATTTTAATATTATTTATGTAAGTTTAAATATTAGATATATAAATATATAATTATTATGTGCTATGTATGTAAATCCCCCAAATAATAAAAAATCTTTCGTTGCTTAATTATGATTGACATAAATATATAGATTAGAGAGTTTAAAAAATAATATATTATTCTCATCTTAATTTGTAGGAGGAGATTTTATTATGATATAGGTTGGACTAGAATTTTAAATTTTAGCAACATTTTTTATAGCTCTTAGCTAATTAAGGCCCAAAGTAATAATAATAATAATAATAATAATAATAATAATAATAATAATAATAATAATAATAATTATTATTATTATTATTATCAAGTAAAATTTATGCATTATGTTTATAATTTCCCTATATTTTAGTGGATGATAGAAATATTTTCATGTTACAAATATATAAAATATTCATGCCATTTTATTTAATATTAGATCTAATAATTGATAGCAAATTTCATTTTTTTTAAATTTCAAATCTATTTATGATGGCTAACTAGACAAAAAAGATGTTTTCTTAACAGGTCTTAAAATCATTCATTCATTTTTATTTTCTCAGATACTCCTAGTCTAAATGCAGAAAAATGTTAGCTTTTTGGTGTTGCCTTAGTAAGAAAATCATGTATTTCTTATATAATTATCTTATAGTTTCTTGAAAATATTATGATCTTTTGTGTCAACTGCACTGAACTTGCACTTGTGCTCGTTAGAGGATCTCTTTATATCATACACTAATCTTATTGCCATGTATCCTTGCCCACTGGATATCCATTTTCTTCTAGAGTCCTCACAATACGGCTTCATAGAACTTTACATTCTATCTGTTAGCAAACCTTGAAGCTTCAACGTTCATGGATTCCTTCTCCACCCATAGGCTCTACATCCATCATTTTAACTTTCTCATCAAATTATAAAATGATAGGAGTATGATTGATAGCAGATTTCAGCACGCCACTTGTACTATCATTTATATTCTCTTATTGCTCCAATCTTTAGTGCCTCAATTGGCGAAAGAGACAAAGAGAAGAAGCATTGAGAACATCCATCTCACAATAAGAAAATATATAATGGTGAAGAGGGAGAAATTTATAAGCTTTCAATGAACCCACAAAGCATTTATAACAAATAGAAATAGAAGAAAAAGTATAACATCAAAAACCTACATGTGCTAATTTGTCATAATTAAACGATTCGGGAGGCAAAGTATTGTTTAGGGGATGTCTCTAGCTCAGGTAATCTCGATTATGTCAATAATTTGGATGTCAAGCTTTTGTGACTACTGTCTCCCTTCAGCTTAATGACATGATAGATATATTGGCTCTAGATAAAACAACCAAGATACCTGTGTCAAATCAATCTCTCTCAATATATATATATTTTTTTTTCAAATGTTTGTCTGGCTTAGTATTATGTTAGGGACTAAGAAGAAAGTAAAAATAATGATCATGATTTCTAGTGTTTGGTTTTAATAGTTATAGTTGTTTAATAATCTTCTCATCCCAATGCCATTAAAATGTTAATGTGGGATATATTGAGGGGGATATATTTCATTTGCTTAGACTTATGTGGTTAATTTGAGATGGGCAGAAAGAGAGATCCTGATTTCTTGGTTGGTTATATATCCTTTTTTGAGATGATTGGACAATCCCTTCCATGATCTTGATCAGAGAATAATTAAATTAGTTCAACTCAAATTTTGGATTAATTTTGCATTGGAGTCGACTTTATTCGGTATTAATTATGAGTAGTAAAATTCAGAATAGAGACATCTGAGAAAATTTTATTGCAACAACTCAAGGTTTGTTGAGAATCTCCAAAAGTAGTCTTTATGGGGTTTCCTCTTTTGAAAAATCTTAAAGAAGAGAGAGAGAAAATCTTTAATAATGTCTTAATTTGTGATGAAGGGCTCGGTAAAGAGCTAGCAAATTCATTAAAGGTGTAATCAAATACTCGCTGATTCAACATGGTCGATAAAGATGAGGAGCATATTGAAAACTTACTGAATATGCATGATGATCCTGTAACAATCAATATGCTCATAGAGGTCAGACAATTAATTATGCAAGTTTATAGTAGTTAGCTTAAACCCACTACATTGAAGTGTTGAAATGTAATATTAATATAAGTACGAAGACTCTTGAAAAATATGATACTAAGAAGTTATTTCTATTCACTAACAGGCATTCCTCCTGTAACAAAAGCTATAGCTCTATTAAAGGATATTATAAGACGCATTAGTTAAGTGAGGATGGGTAAATTTGCATTGGTCATGGGAGGGTTGTATGGTGGTTGAGTTTAGAGTTTAGGGTTTAGCGATGAGAAGGTATTATCTATTTGCATTGTTGAAATTGAAGGAGATAATACCTAGCATAATTACATTGCAAAGGTGTTAGCTGATGAGTCTTACACAGAGTTTAATGAACTTATTTTGAGAATCATCCATCTTACAGTAGTGGTCTTTCATGGACATATCATAAAAGCCTTCATTTGTAAAGTTACGAAGATTAAGTAGCAACGGACCATAAGTCAACCATTCATGAGTGAAGGACTAGTTCCTATAATGACGACAGTTAGAGTTGAAGGCTCCATTTTTATAAGTATTGCATTTATTTGTCATTATAGTTTTGTTGAAAATCAAACATGTAAAAACATATGGGATGTGATGTCCCATAGATAATAGTTGCATGCTAGAATATTCATTGTAATAGAGGGAGAGTTTACATTAGGATCAATAAAAATCTTGTACACATATAAATAAGTAACCCACTACATGCTAGATATACATGGAAAATCCAAAAAAGAAAAAAAAAAGAACAAAAAGTCTAACCAATTCGAAATATTTTCAATATGAAAGTTAAAAACTATAATAATTTGCCCTTCTCCATTATAAGAGTAGGTGGAATTAAAATACTAGAACTATTAGAATTTAACTAAGAAGGTGATACAAAATTTTGAAAAATGGTAGAAGGGCATAGCAGGAAAAAAATGATAGACAATTAAAGATGGGTGATGGTGGTTGTCGCTATCAATTTATGGTAAAAAATCATCGATATTTATGATATGCAATAGTGGACACCAATGCTATGCAACATAGGATGGGTGATAGTGGATTCAATGTCCCAATAATTTTGGGCACCAGTGTAAAAAGTCGAGCATTAAAAGATAATCAATAATGACAATCATCCTAGTTAAAGGAAAGAACAAACGATTAGGTTTAGATAGATAAAATCTAAAAGTCAATTGACAGGGGTTCAAAATATACTCAAAGGACTAAAATTCAAGTAAAAAAATATAACTATCAAAATTCATCATCTAATATGTAAGGATAGGACTTATTTATAAATTTTTTGATGAAACATTCCTCTGATCATTTTTTAAGAACCTTGACAATCTATTAGACAGTTTGACTAAATCATCCTAGATCATGCTATATTTTGTTGACATTTTAATGCTTTGATAATCAAATAATTAAGCAATCCTAAGCTCATTAGATTTGTCTTGTTAGAGGATTAATTTTGATTATAAGCACATAAAATTTGATTAATTATGCTTGTAATTGTTTGATTTATACTCATTTGAATTATGATCAAGATATTTTTGGTCTCATTGATTTATCTAGATAAATTGCATTATCTTGACTATAAATTTGTGGGGTTCAAATCACCTTAGAATTAATTTATGTAATTTTTTATCCAAATATTAGGGTGTTTTAAGATCTAAAATTTATGTTAAAATTATGCTTGATCAAGTGAATTTTATAGTGGTGTATTGGACAACAAATATTAAGTATGTGAAACATTTAATTAATTGTTTAATGTGATCTAAGGTAACTGATAGCTAAAAAAAGATTAACAAGTAAAATAAAAAGCCATAAGGTTATGCAATCACATAACTTTATTTCCTTTTATCTCTCAATGTGAAAACCTTCCTAATAAAGTCATAAGGGTTTCAGCAGAAAACTTCTTTCCCTGGCTTGTCCAAAGCTTGCTATTCAAGTATGTTCCAAAGCTGGAAATAAGTTTCTAAGAGCAATTATTAACCCTGACAACACCTACGAAACAATGAGTTTTTCACTTGAATGTTCAATACACTGAATTGCTCAAATTACTACAGCAATGAAAATTTCATGTAAGACAGAGAAAACTACCTTTCCGTCCCATCCAAATACAAGATTTCTAATAGACATAGCAATTCGAATACTTGTTCAATTGCAGAACTGAATCCATTAATCTCCAATAAGTGAACCCAACATTCTTACAACAACGATAGCTAATAAATAATTACAAAAGAATTGAGGTTTGCTGAGTAACTTCTTCAATATAATTTATCAGGTTTGACCTATGAAAACGACAGTGAAAAACATATATAAAAAAAGGCTCACAGCAGAGCAATGAACAATGAAAAACAACGTTTTAAACAAACCCGCTTTGAACTCCATGATGACAGAAAAGTATCACATGCCGCACTCTTGAATTGGAGCTCGGTGGAAAATCATCTTCGCCACCGCAGCCTCGTTGAGCGGAGATTGTTGAACCTTCGCACTTGCTGAACCATTTATGAGGCGAGCATTTTGAGGTGGCGATCTTGAAGATAAGATTGATTGTTGTCTTAATGACAATGAAGATTTAGTGTCGATCGAGAACTTATATGGAATTTTTGCGTCATCCATCTTCCTAAATGTAACGGATATCCTGCTCAGATATTAAATGGTTTTAAATAAAAATCAACTCAAACAAGAATGCAAACTACATGCTTAAAACAAGCTTATCACCTTGATGCAATGGGAACACAATGCTTAGCAACATCAGCTCCATTTCCATTCAAAACAAGAACAGACCTGTATATTGTAACGGTAATGCAGATTTTGTTAGCAAAACATGATTTAGTACATTGTGGTTTTGTGTTATTTCCCTATGCACACTTGGAATATAATGGAGTTCATGCAAGTTGAGAAAATGGAGTTCATGCAAGTTGAGAAGTTTGTGAAAATACCCTAAAGGCAAAGGAATAGTGGCGGAGCCAGAGAAGTCTCCAGGTCCGATTATCTTCAACTCTGTCCCAAATACGATGTTGCATTCGCTCAAGAAAGAGACGGTGCAAAATGGTCGAACAAAATCATGGTGATCAATGTGAGGGGGAATGCAATCATCCTTGTCATAAATGTTGACAATGCATGGGGATGCATGTCGGTGGGAGAACATGCCAAGCCACCATCCTTTTGATCATTTGTTTCAATAAAGGCGGGATAGGATCGACTTCCTCATCACGAATTATACCAGGGGGTTTCCCATTACTGTCCTGCATTTTGAAATGGTACTCTGGGCAACAACATATTAAGAAACTAACAATATCATAAAGAAGAATAGATAGAGTGGTACCTGTGCATAATTGTAGCAACAACCAAATTGTATCGTGATGCGCCCTTTGCCTCGCATCCACTTTCTAGGCTCTGAATACGTGCGCTCTGTAAGTATAAGTAATTTCTAAACATAAGATATCAATCAAGAATATGAAGGAATATTTAGAAGCAATCTAGTGATGAAATCATATATATATATATATATATATAGTATGGAAAACCTTGAGGATTAGGAGAAGGGGGATAATGAGCAATGTAATTTTTTTCCTAAACAAAAATGAGGTAAAACCATTTAAAAAAGATAACAGATAAGTAACATTTAAAGATGTTGGGGCTTCATTTTGAATAGAAAGGTTCCTATGAATGCAACCAAATTTCTATATATATATATGTATGTATGTATATATATTCTAAATTAGATAAGACTTCCAAATTTCAAAAAGATAACAGATAAGTAACCCTAACATTAGAATCAACTACATGAGTGTATGCTAAAAAAACTTTGCTGAACTAAAACAGGGTGCATGATCCAACAAGCCAAGATAACTGCACCCCCACCATTCTAAACAAAGAAGATAATAAGCTGAAACAGACTAAGGTTTGATCAGCATCAAGCTGGAAGAAGATCAACCAAACCATAAAAGTTAAAAAAAAAAGAAGAAGAAGAAGAAGAAGTGAAGAGTAATGCAGCTATTATTATCTAAATATGACTTCAATAAATCTGCACGCATCCATGAATTCCAACGCTCTTGCAGTACATGCCCAAATCTGTCAGCAAATAAATTTTCTGCTTCATCTAATACGCATCAACCATATTAAGGATACAAGTATAAAATGATGCCTCAACAATTATTTATTTTAGATCAAACTTTAGTACACATAACCTCCAAATAAAATATGTCCAGCTTAACAACCTTGAACCAATTTTAGATGAAACTAACTTCTCAAGCTACAAGATTGATGTGCATATATCCTTGAATTAAAAAAAAAAGGCAAATCAATATATTTATTGCTAAAATCAAACGATTTTGCGTCAATTCTGAAATTTTCAGAACAAACCTAAAACACGATGAATATACCTCTAAGCCGGCCCTTCCTCCCCTTTTCCTGAATATCATAGATGCAATCGACGATCCTCCGCTGCTCGGCGACGGAGAAGACGCCCGTGTGGAGCTCAAGGCCTTCGAGGATGTTGATCAGCCGTCCCCTCACTCTCTCCAAGCGCTTGAAGTCCTTCCTCCTCACGTTAGCAAACCGGACCGCCTCATCCTCCTCCTCTAGAATCTCTCCGCCACCGCCTCCGGTGGTGCTACGGAGCGAAAGCGATTTGAGTTCTTCGGCGACATTATCGATGGATCGGCAACTGGCCATCCCTCTTCTTTCCTAAAATAGTTTATTACTTTTCTTTCACTTTATTTGTTATTTATATAGTATGCCGGTGGATTGGATTATATATATATATATATATATATATATATCTCTTAATCTTCAAGATTATATCAAAAATATCATTTTATTTATTTTTTAAAAATAAAATTCATCTTTTTAAATATAAACAAATATTAAATAAATAAATATTTAATTTTAAATATTAAATATATAAATATATAAGAATTATGTAATATGTATATAAATCCCTAAATTTGAATTAAGAATTTTAAAAACTGATAAATAATTTTGACAATTTCCCAAAATAAGTGAGAGAGAGGTTGTTGGAGGAAGCAAACACGTGGGTGACCGTGATCGGGCCCGGATTCGCCGTCCGAATTTTATTCTAGTGCCACAGAATTTAAGAAATTATGAAATTGGTCATTTTTTTTGAAATTATGGACGATAAATCTTATTTTTAAGATCATATATATATATATATATATATATATAATATATATATATATATATATATATATATATATATTGAGGTTGTTATTTTATCGATGCATGTGATCCAATGATTCAAAGGTCTTTTAATTTGTTTAGAACTGATAGAAGTTAGCCAATCGACGCTGAACAAATTGATTTATAATTTAAATATAAATTAAACATTTAAAATTATTTATAACTCAAGATTATATTTAACTTGAAATTGTTAGAAAAGAAATTGTCTCAACTAATCCTTAACAACAACTTGGCCATTTCTACGTTAGGCCTCATTTATTTCCGATTTTTGAGTGCATTATATATATATATATATATATATATATATATATATATATATATATATATATATATAACAGGGTTAATAAATTTTAAAATTTATTTAAATTTTCTGTACTTTTTATCGAACGAGTCGATTTATGATATTTATATACACCTTTTTAAAATAGTATTTTTAAAAACTTCTTTAAAATAAACTCTTTTAAAAATAAAAACTTAGCCAAAGAAAATCTTATAGAGAAAATACAAATTTAAAGCATAACTAAAAAATAGTTATATAACCCACATTTTATAATTGCTATAACGTGATTGGAAGATCAAATCAACAAGTAATAAATATTTTAATACAGAGAAATAATACAAATATAATAATAATTGATTATTTAAATAATAAACTAAATACAAATCAACAGAAATAATATATTTTATTGATAATATTTTTTAGTTAATGATTTATATAAATAAATAAATAATAACTAATTCATTTACTCGATTGAACACATGAAAAAACTATATTTCATAAAAAATACTAATTTTTGTTACAAATTTGTCACAAAATTGTACATCCACAAATTTATAAAAAATTATGTAAGAAATAGAACTTTAATAATTTACCAAAATTTAAATATATCACAATTTTAAACACAATTAGTGTTAGCCATCAACTATAGCATTATTAATAAATTTATAATAAGCTAATAACGATGATGTAATATCAATAAATTTTAAAATTAGAACTTTATAAGCTATATGATTTAATCCTTATCACAATCACTATATGTTAGTGTTTTCTCTGGAATAGAGAAAAGAAATGACACCACATAGAATTTAGGAATATTTTATTTAGATGACCAAATATAACATTAAGGAATAAACATATTATCTCGAAAGATAAACATGCTCTCCTATAATGGATTCAATCATTTCAATAAAAGACTCATAAGGCTAATGAGTCTTTCGTATACCCGAGTATTTTCCTTGAACTACATGAAAAAGTAGAACATGATTTATTTTATTTTGGGATTATGATTTCCTATAAAGGCAAGCCTCTATAGTTAATTACATCTTAGAAAGGGTCTCTTCCTAAGAACACTCTTGATTGAAGAAATAAATGGTTATTCCTAAAAACTACTAAGGTAGTTTTCAAGGGATTGATTTTTCAAAATTCAATAGGGAGATGTCCAAATTAGAGAGAGTTATTTTCAAGAGTCAAATAGAAAAAGTAGGAAATGTCTATTGATACTGGGATACCTAGTAGGCATTTCAACTATCCTATGGCTAGGCTTCAAATTTGAGATTTAATTTTAGATTTCAAGTTATCATTTTCTTAGAAATCTAGGGCTTAGATTCTAGAAGACAAGATCAGAAATGCCTAGGGTTGAAGACTTATTCTTAAAAAGGATGCTTCAGAACCTAGTCTACAAGTGCTTCTGATACATGTTAGATGCTCGACCTAGTTCTATTTTGGGAAATTATCGGTCGTTCTTCTCACTTGAGAGAACTAACCTTTCCCTGACTCTTCTAGACTTATAACCTGCCTGGAGAAGGCTACCAGCTAACACCACCTAAGCGCATTTTAAAACCATGAGGCTAAGTCATATGAATGCAAGATGTCTGGGTTGTTGTATTCTTAGGAATGAAATCTATGAACCTAGACTCACTCCCTAATTCCTAAGATCATATAGGGTATAAAGATGCATCTAACTAATGCACATTTTTTAAATTTTTATGATTTTTGACTCTAGATTCATTTAGATCATAGGAACACAATTTATGCATAATGCATGAAATTAGAAAAAGGTTATGGGCCAAATCAGAATAGAAGAAGATGTTTTTCCATCATAGGCTCTCAAAGGTTAAGCCCAAGTTCTTTGGCAAAGATGGAAGTCTTTACTTAATCAAGAGTGAAACAATATGATTTATGCATGATTTTTAACATCCAGCTAAGGGGTTGCTACATATTTTATCTTGCTTTGATACCTAGGATTTCATATTATATACACTATACACCATATATTATAGTATATTGTATGTACATGTTAGTATTATATACTATATAGTATTAGTGTAGTATATTATGATAGTATATGTATATAATATGTAGTATAGTATAGTGTGTAATGTAGTTGGGTAGAGAAATTTAATTTATCATGAGCCTACGCCGATATGACAACACAAACACAACATAGAAAGAAACCTAGAAAAGCATACTATTTCTATTGCGCACCCAAAATAAATCAAGCCAAATTAAATTAATGAAAATAGGCCAATGTGGCCGGGTACGACTGTACACCCCGGAAGAAAAGAAATGACAAGTCATCAAAGACCTCTTTTTTTTTACACAGGCTATTTAGATTGGATCAAGTATTTATGACTCCTTTCTAATAGCCACAAAGATGTTAAGTCCCTTAGTCGGCAATCTTTATAAACATCTAGAGTAAGTCCCCAGTTGGTATCTTACTATTATGTACATGATTGGATCAAGTCATTGTGATCCCTTTCATGTTACACTAGCTATTCAGGTTGGATTAAGTCTTTATGACTCCTTCCTAATAGCTAGAAAGATGTAAGTCCCTTAGTCGGCATTCTTTCTCAACATCTAGGAGTAAGTCCCCTAGTCGGCATCCTATCTTTATGAAAGGTTTAAGATCAAGTCATCAAAGACCCATTTTTCTTTACATTGATAATTTAGATTGGATTAAGTCTTTATGATCTTTATCTAATAGCCAGAAAGATGTAAGTCCCTTCGTCAGCATTCTTTCTAAACATCTAGGAGTAAGTCCCTAGTTGACATCATACTTTGTGTACATAATTGGATCAAGTCATTGTGACCCTTTTCATGTTACACAAGCGATTTAAATTGGATTAAGTCTTTATGACCCCTTTATAATAGCCAGAAAGATGTAAGTCCCTTAGTATTCTTTCTAAACATCTGAGAGTAAGTCCCCAGTCGGCATCCTACTTTTGTGTACATTATTGGATCAAGTCATTGTGACCTCTTTCATGTTACACAAGCGATTTAGATTAGATCAAGTCTTTATGACCTCTTTCTAATAGCCAGAAAGATGTAAGTCCCTTAGTAGGCATTCTTTCTAAACATCTAGGAGTAAGTCCCTAGTCGGCATTCTACTTTTGTGTACATGATTGGATCAAGTCATTGTGACCCCTTTCATGTAACACAGATGATTTAGATTGGATCAAGTCTTTATGACCCATTTCTAATAGCCAGAAAGATGAAAGTCCCTTAGTTGGCATTCTTTCTAAACATCTAGGAGTAAGTCCGCAGTCAGCATTCTACTTTTGTGTACATGATTGGATCAAGTCATTGTGACCCCTTTCATGTTACACAGGTGATCTAAATTGGATCAAGTCTTTATGACCCTTTTCTAATAGCTAGAAAGAAGTAAGTTCCAGTCAACATTCTTTATAATCAGAAAGAAGTAAGTTCCTTAGTTGGCATTCTTTCTAATTATATAGGTGTAAGTCCTTAGTTGGCATCCTATTTTGAGGATTGGATCATGTCTTTAAGGATCCATCTTCTCTTTTTAGCTAATTAGGATGGATTATGCCCTTAATGACCCCATCTTATTAGCTAACCACATAGGAGTAAGTCCCCCAGTCGGCATCCTATTCAATTGGCTAAGGTTATGATCATGTCTTTAAGGACCCTTCCCTTAAGTCAATATTTTGAGGATTGGATCATGTCTTTAAGGACCCCTCCTCTTTTCAGCCAATTAAGATGGATCATGCCCTTAATGATCCCATCTTATTAGCTAATCAAATAGGAGTAAGTTCCCTAGTTGGCATCCTATTTTGAGGATTGGATCATGTCTTTAAGGACCCCTTTCCTCTTTTTAACTGATTAGGATGGATTATGCCCTTAACGACCCCATCTTATTAGTTAACCATATAGGAGTTAGTGCCCCAATCAGCATCTTATTCAATTGGCTAAGGTTAGGATCATGCCTTTAAGGACCCCTCCCTTAAGTCAACATTCTGAGGATTGGATCATGTCTTTAAGGACCCTTTTCTCTTTTCAGCTAATTAGGATAGATCATGCCCTTAACGGCCCCATCTTATTAGCTAATTAAATAGGAGTAAGTTCCCTAATTGGCATTCTATTTTGAAGATTAGATCATTTCTTTAAGGACCCATGTCCTTTTTTTAGCTAATTAGGATGGATTATGCCCTTAATGACCCCATCTTATTAGCTAATCAGAAAGAAGTAAGTCCCGAGTCATCATTCTTTCTAATTAGAAAGAAGTAAGTTCCTCAGTCAGCATTCTTTCTAATCACATAGGTGTAAGTCCCCTAGTTGGCATCCTATTTTGAGGATTTGATCATATCTTTAGGACCCCTTTTCTCTTTTCAGCTAATTAGGATGGATCATGCCCTTACCCCATCTTATTAGCTAATTAGAAAGAAGTAAGTCCCCCGGTCGACATTCTTTCTAACTAAATAGGAATAAGTCCCCCAATTGGCTTCCTATTCAAAATTTTAAGGAATCGAATCAAGCCAATGAAGGCCCACTTCTTTGGACTACTCAAATAGAATTAAGTCCATGTGACCCTTGTTTAGTAGTTGAAGTACTGTGAATTAGGATCAAGCATTTCAAGCCTCTTCTCCCCAGCATAATTTTTGAGGATTGGATCATGTCTTTAAAGACCCCTTTCCTCTCTTTAGCTAAGTAGGGTAATCACGCCCTTAACAGCCCCATCTTATTAGCTAATCACTTGGATCACCACTATTCTCAATTAAGAGTAAGTCCCTTGAAGGCATCTTCTTTGAGTATAATGATTGCATTAGGTTTAGACCATTCTCTTGGTCCACTCCTAGTGACATTCATACTCATCTTAGAACTTAGTGGGTTTAAGTTCCTAAGGATGAGTCAAATCATAAATATAGGCATACACATTCTTATCTTCATAATTAAAATTAAATTTTAAACTAAAACTAAAATCAAAATCAAAATTTTGAATTTGAACCCCAAGTTTATGCTTGTATGTTGTTCAATATGGTCAACACCAATATGTGCAATGTATTCTGACTAATCCACTACACATATTGAGGGTCCATTTGTTGACCTCATTTTTGGAAGAGGTCATTTTAGCAATGAGAAGATCTCAAGAGTAAATAGAGATTTTCTAATTCAATATCCAAGTCATTATGCTTATTAACTTAGGAAATGCATTTTGAGCTAAATCCAATCTACTTGGTTTGATGGAAAAGCAAGTCAAATATCCAACATAAATTAAATCAAGTAAATCAATGAAAATAAAATGGAAAGTTCAAAGTCAAACCTAAAGTCAACTCTAGTCAACCTAAGATTGACTTAAGTGGGCCCACTTGGTCAAAAGTCAACCTACTAAAATTTGACCAAACTAAATCATAAAAAATATTTCAAATAATCAAATAAATATGTTTGATCACAATGAAAAAGAAATTTGAGTCCATTGAGGCCTATATTAGGTAAGTTAAACTCCTTAAATCAAAATGACCTAAATAGGCTACATTAAACTGAAACCCAAGAAAAATTCAAATCACTTTCAACCAATGCATATGGGATGGAGACTAATCCTCTTAAGCCTTGCTAATAAGAGAATTAAGTGCTAATTAACCTCTCAACTAAGCCACTTAAAGAACTAAATGACAAACCCAAAATGAATTAAAAAATTTCACCAAAGGAATTTTACCTTCCCTATCTCCCCACCTCTTCAGCCTAGACACTTGTAAGGCAAAAAGAGGGATCCTAGCAAGATTCCAAGCTATATTCATGCCTCATAGCTGACCAAGGATTAACCAAAAAAGAGCTTTAAAGCTCTACATATAGCAAAACACATAGACACTCTTTCCCAAGGAGAATTGAAGTTCCCTTCACCTTCATACATCCAAACAGAAGCCAAACAAAAACTCTTCCCACTTATAAGTGTTCTTAACCATTGCAAACCACCAAAGCCAAAATTTTCAATCCAAGGGTTGGTCTAGGGATCAAACTACAAAGAATTGGCTCAATTCATCTAACATAAAGCTTTCTCCTGAAGAAACGAAGCTATTGGATTTGATTTCAACCTTTGAAACTCTGTGAATCAAGGTACACCATTGATGACCCCCATTTTCTTCTCCAAGGTTTTAGTTATGGTTGTTTTCAAAGGAAACATGATCTTTAATAAGATCAATCTGTATAGGATCATAGGATATCTTTCAGCGATCATGTAGCAATTGAAATCACTTGATTTCATGCTCTAGATCATTCACAATTAGCAAAACACTATGGACGACTCTCTGCTCCCACAGAAAATGAAGGAGATGAGCTCTCCACCGTCCGATCCATGTATTTGGATTGGATGGTCCAGATCTAGGTGGACTGGATGATTTTCATCTTTTAGGAACCATGGGATCGAGGAGCCCTTTCCTATCATCGTAATCATGGTTGATCACGCAGTTCCATTGACTAACCCATGGATACCAATCTAAACTGGTTGATTTACTATGATTTAATTAAGTTCAAGTTATTTAATTTAATTATTTAATTCATTTAATTTCCTAATTAGGTCAATTTAAGGATTTTTAAGTTTAATTGAATTTAAATGATGTTTTAATGTTCATTAAAGTTCATTAGGGTGATTTAAGGTTGTTAGATTAAAATTCTCTAATTATTTCATTAATGATTAATTTAAAGGTTAAGCATATGAAATTTTAATTTCTTTTGAATTTAGAGAATTAAATCCCCAAAAATTCACCTAAGGTGTGTTTCATGCTTAATTTCATTTCTCCAAAGTTTCAAATTAATTGGATTATTAATTTGAAAGTAATTAGGGTTTAATATTTTTAATTAAACTTAAATTAAAGGAAAAATATCTAATAAAATTGGAGATTTTAATTTTTATGAATTCCTCTCATCAAGATGAATCTATAGAGCCCTCATTTGCATTTTTTTGATTTATATTTATTTTTCTATGATTTTTAGAAGTTCTTGTTATTTTTTAATTATTTTAAACCCAAATAACGGTTTTTAACAATTTTAAGTGAAGGGGCCCGAACAGGATCCTCGTGCCATGCGGCGGGACTCATCACGTGAGCAAGAGTAAGTCCCCTGAAGGCATCTTCCTTGAGCATAGTGATTGTATTTGGAATTGATCATTCTTTGATTCCATTCCTATTCATCCGAAAACTTAATGAAGTTAAGTTTATAGGAATGAATCATACCTCTAAAGCAAAGATAGGTATACATATACCTATCTTTCATAATCAAAACTTGAACATAAATTCAAATAAAAAAGTCAAAATCCTGAATTGGAACCCCAAGTTTATGCTTATATGTTGATCAATGCGGTCAACACCAATATGTGTAGTATATTCTGACTAATCCACTACACATATTGGGGGTACATTTGTTGACCTCATTTTTGGAAGAGGTCATTTTAGCAATGAGAAGATCTCAACTTCAAATAGTGATTTCCTAATTCAATATTCAAGTCATTATACTTAGTAACTTAGGAAATGCATTTTGAGCTAAATCCAATCAACTTGGTTTGATGCAAAACCAAGTCAAATATCCAACATAAATTAAATCAAGTAAATCAATAAAAATAAAATGATTCAAAGTCAAACATAAAATCAACTGTAATCAACCTAGGATTAACTTAAGTGGGCCCACTTGGTCAAAAAATCAACCCACTAAAATTTGACCAAATTAAATTATCAAATGATAAAATAAACATGTTTGATTGCAATGACAAAGAAATTTAAGTGTGTTTGAGGCCTAGATTAAGTAAATTAAATCCCTTAAATCAAATGACCTAAATAGGCTACATTGAATTCAAACATAAGGAAAATTTAGATCACTTTCAACCAATGCATATGGAATGGAGACTAATCCTCTTAAGCCTTGCTAATGAGGGAATTAGTGCTAATTAACCTCCATAACTAAGCCACTTAAGGAACTAAATGACAAAACCCAAAAATGAACTAAAAAATTCACCAAGGGAAGGTGAAATCCATTTTTCCTTCCCTATCTCCCCACCTCTTCAGCCTAGACACTTGTAGAGAGGGGGATCTTAGCAAGCTTCCAAGCCCTCTCCATACCCCTAGCCGACCAAGAAAAAAAAGAAGAAAATGAGCTTTAAAGCTCACCCAAGGAGCAAAATGAACACACACTCTTCGCCAAGGAAAATTGAAGTTCCCTTCACCTTCAGACATCCAAACTAAACCAAAATGACCCCCTCCACATATTCCAAGTGACCAAAAACACTGAAAACCTCCAAAGCTTCAAAACCGAAAGCCTAGTTGGTCTAGGGAACAATCCACAAGGAATTAACCCAATTCCTTTGGCAAGCAAGTTCGATTCAAGGTTTCGAAGCTCTAGGATAAATTCCGAAGCCAAACAACCAACAGATTGAGGTATGCCATTAACGAGCTTGAGTTTTTTTAAGATTTCAAATTTGGTCATTTTCAAAGAAAATATGATCTCCAGTAAGATCAAGTATAGAATCATAGGATTTCCATCAATGATCATGTATCAATTAAAATCGTGTGATTTTGTTGCCTAGATCAAAAGATATTAGTAAAATAAGATGGACGGTTCTTGGCTCCCTCAAGAAATGAAGGAGACGAGCTCTCCGCCATCCGATCCATGTATTTGGATCAGACGGTTCAGATCTAGGCGGACCGAATGATTTTTGCCCTTATGAATCGTGGGATCGATCCAAACCGTTCGATTGAATTTGAAATTCAATCGATCATCGTGATCATCTGTAATCACGACACGGATGCCACGTGGATTTGTGGACCAATGGAGGCGCCATGTGGACATGAATGCGCGTGACATGCTGTCGTGACGCGTGGACCCCGCCACTTAAATACTGTTATTTAACAATTTAAATTAATTAAAAATTAATAAAAAATTCAAAAATTTATAGAAAAATAAATACAAATCAAAAAAATACAAATAAGGGCTCATGGATTCATCTTAAAGAGAGAATCCATAGAAATTAAAATCCCCAATTTTTATTAAGTATTTTTCTCTTAATTAGGGTTTAATTAAAAAATATTAAACCAATTATTCTCAAATTAATAATCCAATTAATTTGAAACATTGGGAAAATGAAATTAAGCATAAAACACACCTTAGATGAATTTTTGGGGATTTAATTATTTGAATTCAAGGAAAATTAAAATTTCATATGCTTAACCCTTTAATTAATTAAATTAATTAATCCTTAATGAAATAATTAGTAAATTTTAATCTAACAATCTTAAATCACCCTAATAAACTTTAGTGAACATTAAAATAGTACTTAAACTCAATTAAACCCAATAATCATTAAATTGACCTAATTAAGCAATTAAATGAATTAACTAATTTAATTAAATAACCCTGAATTTAATTAAATCATAATAAATCAATTAGTTAACAAAAATTATGAATAAGACCTCATTAGAAAGGTATTTCAGTGAGGAATTTATGAAAAAAATAAAACTCTTAACTGAATCTCATTAATTAGGCTTAATTTAAGTTTTAATGAAATAATTAAAATTCTAATTACTTCATAATTACAAATCTAATTAAGATGAAACTTTGAACATTTGAAATTGGCATGTAACCTCACTTGCCAAAAAATTTTTAGTCCCAATTAATCTCTGGATTAGGAGCTATTAAATTTCTAAATCCTTAAATATTAGGTTAAGAAAATTAATTAATCTATTAATTTAAATGGTAATTCAAATCAATTTCAATCATATATAAGAAAAATATTAAGAAACTCCTCTAAATATCCTAAGTCAATTAAAGTGATCAAATTCAATCTTAGGCTAATTAAATAAAACCTTAGGTTAACAAATTTTTTAATTAACTTAAACCTTAAACTTTGAATCAATAAAATTTAATGAAACCAGTCATTTCTAATGAATTTAAGAATGAATCTAAAACTTAGGTCAATTAAATCAGATCAAATAATTAACCCAAGTACTTTAGGTTAAGCCTAATCCATGAACAAACTTAATGTACTAATTCATATTAATGAACATAAACCTTAAGCTTACAAATCCATGATTTAATAACTTAAATTGAATTGAATGAAATCAAGCTTTAATCTGAACTCTTTAAATTAACATGAACCAAATCAAATGAAACCCACATAGCTTAATTCAAAATGAAATAAATCAAATAATTTGAATCAAACTAAGTAATTCAAACAAATGAAATAATTCAAATCAAATCTAAAAAGAAAAGAAACATAAAACCAATCTAAACATAAATAACATCAAAATGATTAATTAAGATACTTAAGGATCTTAGTTAGACTTTTGAAAACTTCATTAGGATTTAGGATGTGGAATAAAGTGAGTTTCACCTAAAAATAAAATTCATTCTATTTCTCATTCTTGAAAACTTAAATATTACTTTAACCAAATAAAATGAGCTTAAAATTGGGAATTAAACCAATAAACCATTTGAATTGAAACCAACCAATGGTAAAAATTAAACAAATTCAAACTTCAAACTTAAACTTGAACTTAAAGGAGCCTAGCAAAGCCTTACTACACAAACCCCTCTTTTACACACACTAGATCATTTAGATCATGAACTCTAGATCTAGGTTCAATCATTCTGTGATTTTTTTTAATCTTATGTGCTATGCTTCATATGTTTAGGTGATGTATTACTTTAGACTGGATGCCTAGGCTTATTTGTTTATTAGACTGGATGTTATGGCATTCTTTCTAGATTTAACACTATTTTTTTGTAGGGGACTGTGTTAAAGGGATCACTGTAATAAATAAATCATAAAATTGATATTTGCTTGTAGGTGCTGAAAATCCCTTAACATAGTCCATACAATAGGTGGGCTTGGCAAGCAACTAATGCTAAGCCCGTATGTTTGTAAAATATAAACTGCTTTGTGTGTTGTATGTATTTTCTAACATATGTTTTATAGTGTTTAGAATTTCTTTTAAATTTTAAATGTAAATTTGAGCTTAGAATTAGGTTAGGATCTATGGGGTCTAGGATTAGTAGGAGCTGACTCTGCTAGGAGATGGTGCAGTGGTCTCTTGTGGAGTCTGATGGATGTCCCTGAAGAAGGAGACTTTTCTTGAAAGAAGACCCATAAATCTAAACTTGTAGTTCTAGGCCATGTTGTATAAGGGAATAACTCGGCTGCCCATTTTTCTTTCTCTCAGGGTGTACAACAGTGCTCGACCGTATTGGACTATTTCTTGTTAATTTAATTTGGCTTATTTTTTTTTTGAGTGCATAATAGAAATAACATGCTTTCTCTAGGTTTTTTTTTCTGTGCTATGTTTGTGATGAATGCCTGGACATAGGCTCATAGGATAAATTAAATTTTCTACCCAACTAAATCAATTGAAACATAAAAATAAATATAATTTATAATCTTCATACGAAAGCCTAGGTATTAAAGCAAGATAAAATATATAGCAACCCCTTACCTAGATGTTGAAAATCATGTATAAATCATATTATTTCACTCTTGATTAAGGAATGACTTCCATCTTTGCCAGAGAATTTGGGCTTGACCTTTGAGAGCCTATGATGGAAGAACATCTTCTTCTATTCTGATTTGGCCTATAACCTTTTTTTAATTGCATGCATTAGGCATAAATAACATTCCTATGACCTAAATGAATCTTGAGTTAAAATTCAAAAAAATCTGAAAAATATGTATTAGTTAGATGCATCTTTATACCCTACATGATCTGAGGGATTAGGAAGCGAGTCTAAGTTCAAAGACTCCTTTCCTAAAAATACAATAGCCCAGCCATTTTGCATTCATATGACTTAGCCTCATGATTTTAAAATACATTTAGGTGGTGTTAGATGGTAGCCTTCTCCAAGCAAGTTGTAAGTCCAGAAGAGTCAGAGATAGGCTAGTTCCCTCAAGTGAGGAGAATGACCAATGATTTTCAAGGATAGAACTAGGTAGAGAATCTAACATATGTTAGAAGCACCTGTAGACTAGGTTTTAAAGCATCTTTTTTTAAGAAGAAGTCTTCAACTATAGGAATTTCTATAGTCTTGTGCTGCTAGAATCTAAGCCCTAGATTTCTAAGAAAATGACAACTTGAAATCTAAAATTAAATCCTAAATTTGAAGCCCATCATAGGATAGTTGAAATGTCTATTGGTATCCTAGTATCAATAGATATTTCCTACTCTTTCCCATTTGACTCTTAAAAATAACTCTCTCTAATTTGGACCTCTCCAAATTGAATTTTCCAAAAATCAATTCTTTGAGAGCAACCTTACCAGTCTTTAAAAATAACCAATTATTTCTTTAATCGAGAGTATTCTTAGAAAGAGACCCTTCCTAAGATGTAATTAACTATAGGTTTTCCTTTAGGAACCATGATCCCGATAAAATAAAATAAATCATGTTCTACTTTTCCATATAGTTTAGGGGAAAATACTTTGGTACACGAAAGACCCATTAGCATTAGGAGTCTTTTATTGAAATAATTGAATCCATTATAGAGCATGTTTATCTTATGAGGTAATATATTTATTCCTTAATGTCATATTTGATCATCTAAATAAAATATTTCTAAACTTTATGTGGTGTCATTTCTTTCCTCTATTCGAGAAAATACCAACATATTTTCTAGCGACTCCGCTAAGGAATTGATCATTCTTCTGGGGTGTGCTATTTCTATTGCGCACCCAAAATAAATAAAGCCAAATTAAATTAATAAAAATAGGCCAAATGCTCGCATGTACACCGGAAGAAATAAAATGGCGAAGTTCTGCCTAATATAACCCGACCTACAACAGCAAGTTTAGATCTATGGGTCTTCTTTTTGGGAAAGTCTCCTTCTTCAGGGACATCCATCGGGCTCCATAGTTGACCACCACACCATCTCATGTTTAGGTCAGTTCCTGTTAATCCTAGACCCCATAGATCCTAATCTAATTCTAAGCTTAAATTTATATTTTAAATTCAAGAAGAAATCTTAAGCCTTACAAAATAGATGTTAAGAAATACACACAACACACAGTTATATTTAACAAACATATGAGCTTAGCATTAGTTGCTTGCCAAGCCCACCTGTCCTATAGACTATTAAGGGATTTTCAGCACCTACAAGCACATAGTAATTTTATGATTTATTTATTATAGCGATCCCTTTAGTACAGTCCCCTATAAAAAATAATGCTAATTCTAGAAAGAACGCCCTACAATCTAGTCTAACGAGTAAACAATCTTATGCATCCAGTCTAAAGCAATACACCACACAGACATGTGAAGCACAACACAACATATCACATGAGATTAAAAAAAAATCATAGAATGTTCTAACTTAGATCTAGAGTCCCTGACCTAAGTAATTTAGTGTGTGTAGAAGTTGGGCTTGTATGGCAAGGCTTCGCTAGGTATTTAAGTTCAAGTTTAAACTTGAAGTTTGATTTTGTTTAATTTTTACCTTTGGGTGATTTCAATTCAAATAGTTTAGTGATTTAATTCCCATTTTTATTCCATTTTATTTTTTTAAAGTTGTATAGATTTTTAAGAATGAGAAATAGAGTGAATTTCATTTTTAGTTGAAACTCACTTTATTCCACATCCTAAATCCTAATGAAATTTCTAAAAGTTTAACTAAGATCCTTAAGTATCTTAATTAATCCTTTTGATGTTGTTTATATTTGGATTGGTTTGATGTTTCTTTTCTTTTAATATTTGATTTGAATTATTTCATTTGTTTGAATTATTTTGTTTGATTTAATTTGTTTGATTTGTTTCATTTTGAATTAAGTTATATGGGTTTCATTTGATTTGACTTATGTTAATTTAAAGAGTTTAGATTAAAGTTTGATTTCATTCAATTTAACTTAAGTTGTTTAATTCATGGATTTGTAAGCTTAAGGTTTAAGTTCATTAATATGAATTAGAACCATAAGTTTGTTAATGGATTAGGCTTAACCTAAAGTACTTGGTTAATTATTTGATATAATTTAATTGACCTAAGTTTTAGATTCATTCTTAAATTCATTAGAGATGAATGATTTCATTAACTTTATTAATTCAAATTTTAAAGTTTTAGTTAATTAATAGTTTTATTAGCATAAGGTTTTATTTTATTAACCTAAGATTGAATTTGATCATTTTAATTGGCTTAGGATATTTAGAGAAGCTCTTAATATTTTTTGATGTTTGATTGAAATTGATTTGAATTACCATTTAATTTAATAAATTAATTAATTTTCTTAACCTATTATTTGATTAATATTGACCTAGGGATTTAGAAATTTAACAACTCCTAATCTAGAGATCAATTAGGATGGAAAATTTTCTAGCAAGTGGTGTTGCATGCCAATTTCAAATGTTCAAAGTTCATCTTGATTAGATTTTGTAATTAGGGAGTAATTAGAGTTTTAATTATTTTATAAAAACTCAAATTTGGCCTAATATATTGAGATTTAGTTAAGGGTTTTATTTTTCATAAATTCTTCACTAAAATATCTTTTCAATGAGTATATTCATAATTTTTGATTAACCCATTGATTTACTATGATTTAATTAAGTTCAGGTTATTTAATTAAATTATTTAATTCATTTAATTGCTTAATTAGGTCAATTTAAGGATTTTTAGATTTAATTGAGTTTAATTGATGTTTTAATGTAGGGTGATTTAAGGTTGTTAGATGAAAATTTCCTAATTATTTCATTAAGGATTAATTAATTTGATTAATTTAAAGGTTAAGCATATAAAATTTTAATTTATTTTGAATTCAGAGAATTAAACCCCCAAATATTCACCTAAGGTGTGTTTCATTCTTAATTTCATTTTCTCAAAGTTTCAAATTAATTGAAATATTAATTTGAGAGTAATTAGAATTTAATATTTTTAATTAAACCCAAATTAAGGGAAAAATACCCAATAAAAATTGAGAATTTTAATTTCTATAGATTCCTCTCATCAAGATGAATCCATAGAGCCTTCATTTGCATTTTTCTTATTTGTATTATTTTCTATGATTTTTAGAATTTTATGTTATTCTATAATTCTTTTAAATAGTTAAATAACGATTTTTAATGGTTTTAAGTGGGTCCGCACGAGATCCATGTGATGCATGTCACATGCTTGTGTGGGGGCATCTCGACATGTGGCATGCATGGGTTGGTCCACGCAGCGTGACACCTGGCCGTAATGGGTTACGCTGGATGGTCAGTCAGATCAACACTATCGGATCGATCTCGCGATTCCTAAAGGAAAAAAATCATCCGGTCTGCCACCGTCCAATCCAATTACACGGATCAGATAGTGGAGAGCTCGTCTCCTTCATTTCCTATGGGAGCCGAGAGCCATCCATAGTGTTTTGCTAATTATGAATGATTTAGAGCATGAAATCAAGTGATTTCAAATGCTACATGATCGTTGAAGGATATCCTACGATTCTACAAAGTTTGATCTTATTGAAGATCATGTTTCCTTTGAAAATGACCACAATCGAAAGCTTAGAAGAAAAGGTGGGTCATCAATGACGTACCTTGATTCAGGAAGTTTCAAAGGTTGAAATCAAATCCAGTAGCTTCGTTTCTCCAGGAGAAAGCTTTGTGCTAGAGGAATTGAGCCAATTCTATGTAGTTTGATCCCTAGACCAACCCTTGGATTGAAAATTTTGGCTTTGGAGGTTTGCAATAGTTAAGAACACTTGGGAGGGGGAAGAGCTTTTGTTTAGCTTCAATTTGGATGTATAAAGGTGAAGGAAACTTTAATTCTCCTTGCGAAAGAGTGTCAGTGTGTTTTGCTATGTGGCTGAGCACTTTAAAGCTCTTTTTTGGCTATTCCTTGGTCGACTAGGGGCATGAAGATAGCTTGGAAGCTTGCTAGGATCCCCCTCTCTGCCTTACAAGTGTCTAAGCTAACGAGGTGAGATAGGGAACCCTTAGTGAATTTTTTTAATTCATTTTGGGTTTCATCATTTAAGTCCTTAAGTGACTTAGTTAGGGAGCTTAATTAACATTTAATTCCTTTATTAGTAAGGCTTAATAAGATTAGTCTCCATCCCATATTCATTGGTTGGAAGTGATTTGAATTTTCCTTGGGTTTGAGTTCAATGTTGCCTATTTAGGTTATTTTGATTTAAGGAGTTTAACTTACCTAATAATCTAGGCCTCAATGGACTCAAATTTTTTTGTCAATGTGATCAAACATATTTATTTTATTATTTGAAATATTTTTGATGATTTAATTTGATCAAATTTTAGTGGGTTGACTTTTGACTAAGTGGGCCCACTTAAGTCAATCTTAGGTTGACTAGAGTTGACTTTAGGTTTGACTTTGAACTTCCATTTTATTTTCATTGATTTAATTTATGTATAATATTTGACTTGATTTTGCTTCAAACCAAGTAGATTGGATTTATCTTAAAATACATTTCCTAAGTTTGTAAGCATAGTGACTTGGATATTGAATTAGGAAATCTCTATTTGAACTTGAGTTATTCTCATTGCTAAAATGACCTCTTCCAAAAATGAGGTCAACAAATGGACCCCCAATATGTGTAGTGGATTAGTCAGAATACACTACACATATTGAGATTGATCAACATACAAGCATAAACTTGGGGTATTCAAATTCAAAATTTTGATTTTGATTTTAGTTTTAGTTTATAATTTGATTTTGATTGTGAAAGCTATGCATGTGTATGCCTATATTTGTCCTGATTTGACTCATTCTTAGGAACTTAAACCCAATAAGTTCTAAGATGAGTATGAATGTCACTAGGAGTGGACTCAGAGAATGGTCTAAACCTAATGCAATCATTATGCTCAAAGAAGATGCCTTCAAGCGACTTACTCTTAATTGAGAATAGTGGTGATTCATGTGACTAGCTAATAAGATGGGGCCGTTAAGGGCGTGGTCCATCCTAGTTAGCTAAAGAGAGGAGAAGGGTCTTTAAAGACTGTTGACCTCATTTTTAGAATGAGCTCTTAACCCCTTCATCTTAGACATAGGACTTTGCTTAGACTGTAAGAGTTCCTTAGTCTTAAGACATATCCAGTGATTAGGTGACACTCACCTAGCCCTAGAAGACTTAGAAGAGTTAGTCATAGGAATAGGTCATGCCTTAGGGGTGTTAGGAAAATTCCCTACCCTTTAATTTAAACCATTCCTTCTTTCTTTCTTTCAAGTCAAACTCCAAATCAATTCTATTTAATTTTCTCCAAACTCAAATCAATCCCATGATTCAATTCTATGATTGAAATCCATGATCAAAATCCATCAAAAAATTCCTAAATTTAAATTTCCTAAGTCCTTAACCCTTTCTTAAGGACTTAGCCAAAATCATGATTCAAACCTATTCAAACCTTTGAGATTTTCTCATGATCCATTTATATTCTCATTTATATTCTCATATATAAATGAAATATAAATTCAAACCCATCACATCAAATTCAAAATTCCAAATCAATTCATGAAAATTTTCTTAAGTTCCTTTAATTTTCCATTAAAGGACTTAGCCAAAATCAACTCTAAACCTTGATCAAATCAATTCAAATTCATGAGATTTTCTCAAAACTTATTTATATTCTAATTTATATTCCCATATATAAATGAAATATAAATGTAACTCAATCAAAATTAAATTCCAAATTTAAAACCCTTGAAATTCCTTTAAATCCCTTAATTTTCCATTAATGGATTTAACCTAAACTTTGATCAAACCTATTCAAATTCATGTGATTTTCTCAAAACTTATTTGTATTCTCATTTATGTTCTCATATATGATGAAATATAAATATAAATCAATCAAATCCAATAAAAAAAATTAAATTTCAAATTAAAAATTCTCTTAAATCCTTTAAATTCCCTTTAATGGATTTAACCTAAATCATGATTAAACTCTTTCAAATTCTTGAAATTTTCTCATGATCAATTTATATTCTCATTTATATTCACATATATAAATGAAATATAAATTCAAAATAATCAAAACCAACTCCAAAAATCAAACTCAAATCCACTCAAAATCAAATCTAAGCCTTTCAAGACAAAATCTTGAACTTAACCAAATTACTTTAAAATCAAGCCAAATCCTTGATTTTCTCTCATGGTTCAATCAATCATACTATCATGAGTTTATATATAAATCCAAACTTCAATCACTCAATCAAAACCCAAAAAAAAAAATCAAACCCAAAACTCTTTCATATTCTTCCTTTGAATATGAAATTTTCAAATGGATCAAAACTCATTTGACTTCAAACCACTTATAAATGGATTTATAATTAAATCATAAGTCCATATACAAGATCAATCAACTTCAAATCAAGCTTTGACCAAGCCATTTGACCCACTTAGGCTCACTGACCCAAAGTGACCTAAAGTACCCATATGAGCCAACTTTTAATCCTAACCAAATTGGATTGAACCAAACTCATATATCTCTCTCATCATGATCAACAATCATCATGGATGATCAATCAATCAAATTGGGTCAAACCAAGTCAAACATAAGGGTTGACCAAGTCAACACTTAGCCTAAAATGACTTATATAGCCAAAATCCACCATAGGACAAATTGATTAAAACCATTGATCTAAGTTCACTCATAACCTATGTTTGAACTTGACCAAGCCAAAATTTGAGCCTAACCTAGTCCAATTGGCTCACTTGACCCAAGTTGACCCATTTTGACTTAAATGGTCAAAATGTGTCAAAACTTGATCTAAGCCAAATTAATTGAAACCAATGGGTCAAGTCCATTCCAAATCACTTGTGGAACTTGACCAAAGCCTCAATTGACCAACTAAACCCAACCCAGCTAATTGACTTAGACCCAACATGACCTAAAGGTGTCATGTTGAGCCAAGATTGAACCTAACCCAAATTGATTGGAAATAAAGATACCAATCCCCTCCATATGATTAACAAAACCTAAACCTACCATTGACCTACCTCAAATAGGTCAAATGGGTCAAATAGGTCAACTTGACCCATTTGACCTAAAAGAAGTCATATGAGCCAAAACTAAATCTATACCAAATTGAACCAAACCAAGGACCAAAACATTTCAAATGGTTATATGAAATTGACCCAACCCTTGGTTTGACCCAATTTGACCTATTGGTGAACTTGACCCAAGTTGACCCATTTTGACCTAAATGGGTCAACATGAGCCAAACCCTATCAAATGGATTCCAAATCCAATGAAACTTGGCCAAAACAATTTTCTCAACATACCAAACATACCCAAAGTAAAAAAAAGAAAATGACCATTTTACCCCTAGGCCATAGAACAAATTTTGGCCTAGCCCATGGGTATTTTGGACATACACTCTTCACAATCACTTGAGGCTTTCCTAAAAGCTGAAGGGACTTAGTGATGAGTGGTGCACCCAACCCAATGGGTTTGGGTTAGCCCATTTGACCCATGGACCAAACCTGACCCTATGGCTTGAAATGGAGTTTCAAATTCCCTCCTAAGCTCAATTTCAACACATGGGAAGTTGGCATTCCACTCAAGGGATCAAACTGACCATGTGCACACTCAAAACAACCAAAATGGATCACTCCATAGGCTCAATTGTATCAAAATGGCATGGATATTGTCGGCCATCCGATCATTCAAGGGGGGATATACTCCCCCTAATTCACTTCTATTTTGATTCACTCACACTCGATTAGAGCCTAGGAACCCTTAACAATCATCAGAGAGTTTCCAAAGTCCCTAGAGAGAATTTGAATTCCCCATTCTTTGATTTTGCACAATACAAAATAGGGGAGCTTAATCCAATAGCTAATTTTCTCTACATTTGATCTCCTTCCAATTCCTCTTGCACACTTGATCTAGGAGTAAGTCAAATTGGCCTAAGCTTTCTCTGAAGTTCTAGAGTAAGGAAGAGTTCAATTCAATCAAAGCCATAAGGATGTTGAAGAGGAGTTGGTCCACCTATTGATCCACTAAACCTCAAGGCCTAGGAACTTCAATAAGGCATCGTCTCCACTAGATGAAGCTACCTCATCGAGCTCAAGTGTCGGTGATCACCTCCAGTGAGGTATGTAATTTTATGACCACTTAGCTTGATAGGTGTTGGTCCTTTGCGAAAGGAATTTTCATTGCATGAGAAATCAACTATTTGATAGGTTGGTAATGATGCCTAGATGGTGTGTGTTGAGTCTTGTATGATTCCATGCTAAATCGCGATCTCCCCTTGGATCATGAAAAGTCTCCATTAATCCTCAGGGAAGAACTTGGCTCATCTTAGTCGTCCATCCGCACATTTTAGATGGATGGCTGAGATTATTTGGCACATTTTAGAAATCCTTTATCTATTTTAAACCACAGGTTAATCCTTAGCTGTCCGATCAAAGATCGGATGGCCAAGGATATTAGCGCGTGCATCGCCAGCCACCTTCTCGATGTGACTTTTAAGTGAGTGGCTCACAGCGCGATGCATATAAAGCGCACTAACCGCTACCGCCACGCATCACGCCGTGAGCTGGTATTAAGCAGGGATTGGTTAGGGGTTTTAATTAATTCCTAATTAATCTAAAAAACTTCTAAAATTCATAACTCTTCATAGGAAAATTAAAAAAATAAAAGGAAAAATATTATGGATAAATAATTCCATCTAGAATATTTTAAAATTATTTTAATGGATTTTGAATTACCTTTCTCTGAATTTAGATTTCTTTAGGAATCTTAATTAGCTAATTATCCTCTAATTAGGTCATCAATTAATCTCAAACTTCTAGGGTTCATTTTAGGAGATGACCTCTGCCTCCCTTAATTTTTTTGAGATTTATTGAGTCTTAATTTGGAAAATTGCTATTTCTCTAATTACTCCTTTCATGTAATTAAGATAATTAAGGTGTGATTAGTGGATTTATCCTATGAATAAGTTTGATTAAGATCAGATCCAACTAGTAGGAGTTTTATGGAATAATTTTGGGGTATTTCCCCTGTGCTATTCCCTAAACCCCCTTTTTTCCTTAATCCTCTCTTAATTAAGAGTTAATTCATTAATTATCCCCTTAAACAATTTTCAAAAATTCTAAAAAATTTCTAGAACTTACTTAATCTACCTTGACTAGGTGCTTAGGTGTTTAATAGCCTAAGTTTAATTAAGAAATTAAAACCCCTTTTATAAGTATGAAAGGGTGTTTTAAAAATACTTTAGCTAAACCCCTTAGCTTAATTAACTTTTAATTGTGAGCCAAATTGCTTTAGGCCTTTTCCTTATTAGGTGCATTGAAAATTTAAATACCTTGTGGGTTTTATTCCATCTCATTGGCTCAAAACTACTTAGTTAAGTTTTCTAAGGTGGTGAAGGTGAGGGTTAATTAAGTCACTTAATTTATACCTTAAGCTAATCAATGTTTAAAAATGAATTTAATTTTCTAAAAAGTACACAAAAGTACAAAACACATGTGAGAATGGGTTGGGAACATCAAACTCATCTCATCTTTTCAAAATTAAATCAAACTTTAAACTAAACAAAAATCATTTTGAAATTCACTTTAATTTATTATAAATTTTCTTATTCATTAAGAATGTCTTTAGGATTTAAGTAAAGTGAGTTTGTTTACATACTTTCATTGCTTTAGATCTTTCCCAACATGTTAAGTTGTATGTCATGTGATTCATGCATTCATAATTTCATGTTTCAAATTTTAAAATGAAAATGATTTAATTTATGTCAAATGTGCATGTGTTGGCTAAAGTAAAATATGAGTGGCTATTATCACTACTAAATCCAAAGTATTTTCAAAACTTATAAATGAAACATTAAATCTAAAAGTATGCTATTGTTATGCTTTAATTATAAGATTGCATGTGATGGATTATAAAGTAATGTTTAGTGTAGCCTTACCTTTCTTTCTTATGTTAGCCTAGTTTTGAATAGGAGTTGGTAAGATGCAGGGTTCATTTGAAAAGAACCCAACACTTACTTAATATCATACCCTATTCATCCATTTATTATCATCTAAGAAAGGTTACCTACACTTGCATGAATAAATTGCATAAATAAAACAAATCTATTAAATAACTTTTGCATATTCCTTCTTCATTTCATTTCTTTTATATGCATGTTTGTACTTAAGGAAAGTGGTATATTAGTTTGGACAACCCCGAGGTTGTGAGGCTTTAAGTAGCCCTAAGTAGGTCTTGTATCTTACACCCCTGGTTAATAATGACGTTGTACTCACTTATGCCTTTCTTACTTTCATGTATGTATATGAAATTTTGGATAAGGAAAACCTTTTCTACTTAAGAAAAATCATGCATATTCAACTTCTAAATTTTTGTAAATGGATTACTTAGCATGCATCATAAAGTGTATTAACTACTCTCATTTACATGTATAGATATGCTTAGAGTCCATCCATTTGTATGTCATATATGTTGGGAAAGAAATGAAGTAATGTATGTTATGTGAATTTTGATTCATTTTATTTAATCTTAAAATGCCTTTATTTTTGAATAGGTTTGTTTAGAGTTTGTCTAAACTTAAGATTAATTAAAAGATTTAATCAAAACATTCACCTAAATGAAATTAAAATATGAACTTACCTTAGAAATTACTTAAGGATTAGGGAAGGAAAGAAAAGTTCTCTTCTCTTTCTCTTTCTTCATAACTTAGTAATTAATTATAGGTTTCACTTAAACCAAATTAAAACATGAAATAAAAATAACCCAAAATACTTAAACAACTTAAATGAAACCCTCCTCTGAACATGTTCTTCACACTTAGAAAATTTGAACCTAAAGTCCTAAGCTAAGCATACCACACAAACCTTCAAAGCACACACATTAGCCTAAGTCACCACTTCTAGCTTAGGTTAGTCGGTATGGTTTGATGTTATGTTTATTTTATGATGAATATTTTAGACTGAATGTTAGGGTGTATGCTCATAGAATGAATGGTAGGATGTGCTTAGTCTAACTATTTTTTCTTAGAGGATTGTGCTTAAGGGGCGCTATCATAAATAAAAATATAAATGCTTCTTGCTTGTAGGTGCTTATACCCCTTAGTATAATCCATAGGCCAGGTGGACTTAGTCACCCATGTGTGGGGTGATAAGTCTAATATACATGCTCAAGATTTATGTGGTGTGATTTAACTAACCTTTATTTTATAGGTGTTAATTAGATTTATACTTTTCCTTTTCATGTAAAAATTTATATATTTAAAATTTTGGAATGATTTTTTATGGGGATTAAGATAAACATTGGTCATAAGATCCTATCTTATGCACCATGTGAGGCCTTAGAGCATCTACCATCCAACCATCCAAAGGAAGAACCAAAGAAGAAAAGAAGAAAAGAAGAAAGAAAGAAAGGAGAAAGAAGAATAAAGCTTGAAGACCCCCATAACAATGAATTCCTTTGCTTAATTATAATATTCATTTGTAATCCGGGTTGTATAAGGGTAGAGATCAGCTACCCACATTTGATAATTTTGAGTTTGTGCGGTGGTGCCCGATCACAAATGACCATTTATTCTTTTTATGATTAACTTTATAAATTGTTTGATGATTTATTTAGCTTTTGCATTAAGTGGCATAATTTTCCTAGTTTCTTCCTTGATTTATGTATAGCCTGGATGTGGATTATGCTCTTTAGAGAAAAATAAATCTTTTACCCAACTTAACAACTCAAAACAAAATTAAATAATTCATAACCTCACCTAAATCTTAGGATTAAAATCAAGATAAAAGATTAACAAACCCTTAGCTAGATGAGCATTCATTATAATATCATGCACAAATGCATCTTATTTCACTCTTGATTGGGGGCCACCTTTGCCAGAGAACCCTACTTGACTTATGAGTGTGGAAACTCACCTCCTACCTTCTTGCTGATTTTGGCCAATAATCTGATTTCTCATGCATTAGTCATAAAAAATCCTATTAGCCTGAGTCAAAATGATTGTCCAAAAATAAAAATAAAATGCAATTTGAATTGCATTAGATTTAGTTCATTTGAAGCATGTCCCTTTACATGATCTAGTCTCTTTAGAGAGTGAGTTTAAGAACTTAGTCTCTTTCAAAATAATAATAGCCTAGCTATCTTGCATAAGCATTAAGACTTTCCAACATGTACTTAAAATCATAAGAGGAGTTAGTTGCCACCCCTAGAGATTGTAAGTCTAAGTTGCTGGGTGGTTTGTCCTCTTATATGGAGGCAAACCAATTACTCATTTTCTCCTTAGATTTAGGTTATGCTTCCAACCCTCATCAAAGCTCCCTAAATTTAGGTTTTGATTGCTTTTTTCCCTTTATTGGCCATAAGCATAATTCCTCACCTCTTAGAATTTTCTTAATCTTGTGTTTAAGAATCTTAAATCCTAAAATTCTAATGAAAAATATAACTCAAACAAGCTAAATCAATATCTAAAATATAAAGCCTAATTTTAGGATAGTTTGAGATGCTTGCTAGGTTTCCTAGCATAGTGAGCATCTCCTACTTATTTCCCATTTTGGCTTCGATAATAACTCCCTCTTTTGATCAATCCCATTTGATCTTCAAAAATATAAACCAATCGATTGATAGTCCTAAATATTAAAATCTTCAGAGACAACGATCATTTACTTTAATTGAGAGTTTTCCTAGGGGATCATGTCCCTTATGATGTAATTAACTATGAAAGCTTGACCCTATAGGGAACTTAATGAAGCTGATTTAAAATAAACCCTACTTTACTTTCCATGTAAAGTGGGGAAGAGTCTCTGGTACATATGTAGACCCATCATCCTTAGGAATCCTTATTGAGGTGATTGGTTCCATTAAAGGGTATTGATTTCTATCTCTCAAGATAGTACACTATGCCTTGATGATGTACCTGATCATTTGAATAAGTACATCCATGGATCATGATGTCTTATTAAGATGAATTTCTATAGTTCTCTTATTTCTTTTCTCCACAGATTTGAAAGGCAACTCCCTTATAGAAATTTTTCTACCAATAAAGACATGATCCAATCCTCAAAAATTTTGCTAGGGAGAAGAGGCTTGAAATGCTTGATCCTAATCCATAACACTTTGGCTACTAAACAGGGGTCAGATGGAATTAATCCTATTTGAGTAGTCCAAAGAAGTGGGGCTTTCAATGGCTTGATTCCATTCCTTAGAAATTTGAATAGGAAGCCAATTGGGGGACTTGCTTCTTTCTATTAACTAATAAGATGGGGCCATTAAGGGAATGATCCATCCTAATTAGCTGAAAAGAGAAAATGGGTCCTTAAAGACATGATCCAATCCTTTAAATAGGATGCTAACTGGGGGACTTACACCTATGTGATTAGAAAGAATGCCAATAGAGAATTTACTTCTTACTGATTAGAAAGAATGCCGATTGAGGACTTACTTCTTTCTAATTAGCTAATAAGATGGGGCCGTTAAGGGCATAATCCATCCTAATTAGCTGAAAAGAAGAAAGGGGTCCTTAAATACATGATCCAATCCTCAAAATAGGATGCCAATTAGAAACTTACTCCCATTTAATTATCTAATAAGATGGGGCCATTAAGGGAATGATCCATCCTAATTTGCTGAAAAGAGGAAAAGGTCCTTAAACACATGATCCAATCCTCAGAATATTGACTTAAGGGAGGGGTCCTTAAAGACATGATCCTAACCTTAGCCAATTGAATAGGATGTTGACTGGGGGACTTACTCCTATGTGGTTAGCTGATAAGATGGGGTCGTTAAGGGCATAATCCATCTTAATCAGCTGAAAATAGAAAAAAGGGGTCCTTAAAGACATGATCCAATCTTCAAAATAGGATGCCAACAAGGGAACTTACTTCTATTTGATTAGCTAATAAGATGGGACTGTTAAGGGCATGATCTAGCCTAATTAGCTGAAAAGAGGAGAGGGGTCCTTAAAGACATGATCCAATCATCAAAATATTGACTTAAGGGAGGGGTCCTTAAAGACATGATCCTAACCCTAGCCAATTGAATAGGATGCCGACTAGGGGACTTACTCCTATGTGGTTAGCTAATAGATGGGGCCGTTAAGGGCATAATCCATCCTAATCAGCTAAAAAGGGAAGATGGGTCCTTAAAAACATGATCCAATCCTCAAAATAGGATTCCAACTAGGGACTTATACCTATGTAATTAGAAAGAATGCTGACTAGGGAACTTACTTCTTTCTGATTAAAAAGAATGTCGATTGGGGACTTACTTCTTTCTGGCTATTAGAAAGGGGTCATAAAGACTTGATCCAATCTAAATTGCTTATGTAACATGAAAAGGGTCATAATGACTTGATCCAATCATGTACACAAAAGTAGGATGCTAATTGGGGACTTACTCTTAAATATTTAGAACGAATGCCGACTAAGGGACTTACATCTTTCTGGCTATTAGAAAGAGGTCATAAAGACTTGATCCAATCGAAATTTACCTGTGTAACATGAAAGGGATCACAATGACTTGATCCAATCATGTACACAAAAGTAGGATGCCTATTGGGGACTTACTCCTAGATGTTTAGAAAGAATTCTTACTAAGGGACTTATATCTTTCTAGCTATTAGAAATAGGTCATAAAGATTTGATCCAATCTAAATCGCCTATGTAACATGAAAGGGGTCACAATGACTTGATCCAATAATGTACACAAAAGTAGGATGCCGACTGGGGACTTACTCCTAGATGTTTAGAAAGAATGCCGACTAAGTGACTTACATCTTTCTGGCTATTAGAAAGGGGTCACAATGACTTGATATAATCATGTATACATAAGTAGGATTCTGACTGGGGACTTACTCCTAGATACTTAGAAAGAATGACGAATAAGGGACTTACATCTTTCTGGATTTAAAAATGGGTCATAAAGACTTGATCCAATTTATATTGCATGTGTAACATGAATGGGGTCACAATGACTTGATCCAATCATGTACACAAAAGTAGGATGCCGACTGGGGACTTACTCCTAGATGTTTAGAAAGAATGTCGACTAAGGGACTTAATTTTTCTGGCTATAAATGGGTCATAAAGACTTGATCCATTCTAAATCGCATGTGTGACATGAAAGGGGTCACAATGACCTTATCTAATCATTTACACGATAGGAATGATGCCACAAAGGGCTTACTCCAAACCTATGGAAAGTAGGAATGGTGCCACGAAGGGCTTACTCCAAACCTACAAAGATAGTTTTTCATGGGAATGGTGCACAAAGGCTTACTCCAAACTTAGAAAGATATGAGAAAGGTGCCATAGAGGGCTTGTTCCCATCTCAAGTCATGTATAGGAAAGGTGCCACAAAGGGCTTTCTCCCAACCTATAGGTGATATGGATGAGAAAAAGGGGGTCAAAGTGACTTAATCCTAATCCTCAAAAGTTTTGACTAATAAGCAAGAGTCTTATGGACTTAATCATAACTTAATTAGCTTAACCTGAAGGGTGATGGAAGGTTTGCTTCCATTTCTTAATTTCACTAATACTTCTTACACATGAAGAAGTTTAGTGAAGGAGGTTTCAAAGAGTTGGAATTTATTTTTGAAGGAGAAATTTGGGTATATTTTGGACCCAATGCTTAACTATCATGAGCATAGAAGTTCATCATTTTTCTTTCTTTCTTCTTTTTATCTTTAAGTTATAATGAACCATGCTAGATGCCTATTTCACTAAAGGAAAGACATCATAGGGTACTAACCTGAGAATTCTACCTCTTTGAGCTTCCATGTGACTATGTGGTTCTTTAGGCAGTAAGAACCAAAGTCAATTAGTACTTCTCAAATGAATTTCTTCTTCTTTTCATTTAGACATGTATGTCATTTTTGCTTTGTTGACTATGAATCAATAGCTTGTAAGGCCTTCTCTTGGATTCAATAAAGATCAAGAGATTGTTTTAAAGCTTTCCAAAGTAAATGAGAATTAAGATGATATTTTAGATTCTCATGGAGACACAAATTTTTATCCCTAATCAATAAGGGAATTGAAAGGATTAACTTATTAGAGAAATTAAGATTCTCCTGATAAGTTTGAAATTGAATTTCTTTAGTTGATTTATTGTTCTATTAAAGGATATATGAATTGAAATTTCATAAATGTCTTTGATTCATTTCTTATTTTTGCATTTTTGATCCTCCTGCATTTTACTACAATGTCTTTGAAATTACTTCAAAAGTAAATTTCAAGACTCTATATGTAACAGACTATCCTTCAAGTCATATTGAAGTTTCTTTTCTTTTCTTTTATTCTTTGGCAAGATCTTTAATATAACCTCTACCTAATTGAAAGTGGGATTATAAGAAATCTTGATCATGACCTTTTTTGTTAAAAATTTTCCTAATATGTTGAGACAATGATATGACTCTATAACAGAACATTCTTGCAAAGATTCTGAATGTCATATCATATGCTTTTAATTCTTCTTTTCTAGAATTATTTTATTTCGATAATTTTCAGATAAGTTATCCTTAAAATGGATAATCTTTTGCATAAAAGTCTTTTTTATTTTGAAATAAAATATGGGTAATATGAACCCATTTTCAAGGTAAAGATTCTACCCTAGTCCCAAGATGTGGGTCATATAATGATGTTAGCTAACTAAGAAGAATATTTTCTTCTTATGTACATCCATCATTTTCTAGCTTTTAATTTAGCAAAAAATTTGCTTTTATTTTGGAATTTAACCACAATCATCAAGGGACTTAGTTTATTGAAATGACATCAAGCTTAAGTTTATAGACCGCTACATCTAGAGATCATTTCAATTTATTTCTAGATAAAGTAGTCTTTAAACCCAAATGATAGCTTGATCAAATCATCGATAGATAACTCATTAAAGAGTTAGATCATTGATATCAAATTTGTCAGTTGTGGAATTAGTTTTTCTTTAGATTCTAAGGGTGCATCCCAAACTTGAAGACTATATAAATCTCTAGACACATCTAAACAACATTCATGCATTGTGCTAGAGTGCCTTTTGAAAATAAAGTTAGGACACAAACTACTTAGCTTTTTATCCTGCAATGGCTCTATGATTCCATAACTTTTCTTGTTTATGGTTATAGGCCACTTACAATGGAATCATAATATACTCAATAGGACCTGTGCCATACAAAGGATATGGACCCCTGGAAAAGAAGATCCACTATCTTTTCTTTTAACCTGCTAAGCGAGCTGACCCAATCATGGCAAAGGCAAAAAATGACAAAGTATGAGATATTTGCTTATTTTTGTTCAGCTAGGGATAATTTTTGATTTCTAACCCTACTATTTTATTTTGCTGTGGAGAAGTTTAAAGTTAAAATGTCCATTTACATTGGGTATTTTTGCTTCATTTGAAATAGAATCAGAGTATACTTAATAGAATCTTTGTCATTCAAAAGATATGGACTCCTGAAAAAGAAGATCCACTATCTTTTTATTTAACCTGCCAAGTGAGCTCACCCAATCTTGGCAAAAGCTAAAATGACAAAGCATGAGATATCTAATTATTTTTGTTTAGCTAGGGATAATTGTTGACTTCTAACCCTACAAGTTTATTTTGATGTGGAGAAGATTAAAAAAATGTCCATATGTTTAGAAATTTTAGACTTTATCCTTTTTCTCTTGGATATAGTCCTTCCATCCCTTACTTTTTTTGTTATTTCTTTTGGTAATATTCTAATTTCATTTCTTTGTTAAATGGTACATTTGGTAAGTTTCCTAGTTACAAGATTCACTAAGAAGATAGATGTATTTGACTCATTTCCATAACAGTCCACTCTTTATGAAATGACTCCACTAAATGATTTGCTAGGAAATTTGATGTATTTTACTTTTTGTCCAAATACAATTTTTGATTGATTGACTTTTTTGATATGATTCAAGTCCTTGCTTGATTGATTATATAATATGATCCAACATTTCTATTTCATTTTTTCTTTTTATGGAACAACAAATCTAGTAAAGCCATTTAAAATTGGTAAAAATGACTTTCTAAAGATGTTACACTTCTGAATTCAAAATTATTTAGTAGAGTGAGTCATTTATGATTGGTATAATGACTTCCTTGAAAATTTTACACTTCTGAAATCAAAATTTTCTAATGGAATCAAATATTTAATGAGGTCATTTAGGAGTAGTTGAATGATATCCTAAAGACTCAACACTTTAGGATGAATATGAACATCCTTCCATAATCAATATTTTTCTTCTTTTTCTTTTCATTTGATTCCATTTTTTATTATTTTTTTTTTTTGTATTTGAACTGGATAGGACCATCCAAAAGCATTTAAAGATGTTTCTGCATTTCTAAGATGCTCTTTTTATGTTTGAATTTTTATCTTCAATCAACAATGTGATTGAAATTAAGTTCTTTTTCTAGGTTGAGTTTTTATGATTGAATTTTTATGAAGTTGAAAACTACTTTCTTTATTTGATTGAATTTATATGGCATCATCTTATGAAAGCTTGATAAGAAATGGAGCCTATATAAATTCACTCTCATGTTTATATTTGATGTTGACCGATGCACCCGGATCAACAAGTGTTTTGAAGATTTTCTTCTTTTAAATTTTCCACATCGACTAAGATGTTAATAAGTTCTTAGTAGTCAATCTTTATCAAAGAAGATAATGTAGAACTTCTTTATAGTGGAATGCCACATCAGAAAGTTGCTTATAGTTAAGTAAGGAAAAAATACATGAATATGTAATGTCTTGCTTTACTTTCATTTTTTTTTTAACAGAGCATTATGATGCTTGATTTTGCAAACAACTTCTCTAAGATGGCCAAAACATCACATTTTCAGGATGACTTATTTGCCATTTTCAAGTGATTTGAATTTGATTTCAAGAATTTCATTTTGATATAGAGGGAAGGTAGGTCTAACTCTATCCTCAATAGATCAATAGACCTTATGATCTATTCATTTAGGGGATCATCATTTAAAAGAGGACCCTCTAGGGTAGATGCTGTGCTATTAGAAAGTCAAGTTTGGCTTGTTTTATTTTATTTTATTTTATAGCACATATAAGATTAAAGGTAATCTCAACTTGCAATGGAATCTTTGACCACCATACTTGACATATAATTTCAAAGATAAGACTCAAGGTTCACTTTGTATTGAAAGCATATAATTCTCAAAAAAGAAAACTAAGCTTCATTCATATTTTGACAAAGTCTAAGTGATTTATCATCAACTAACAGAGGTAAGATTTTTACTCGAGATAAATATCACCCAGGACCTAATCCTAAGGTCATGATTTCTTTAGAAGAATTAAACTCTTCATTTATTTTCTTTCAAAAATTTTAACCTTAAAATTAATTTTTAATTTAGTGAGGAAAACTCTCTTTAAAGTTGATTTAAATTTCATTCATTTCAACTTATTAAGAGAATTAGAATTCTCTTTCGTTACCCTCTCTTTTCTATTGATTAGAGGAATCTTTTTTATTATGTCATCATCTTCCTCTTTTGACTCCCTAAACTCTTAAGAATTTAAGATTTTGAAAGGTCTAAAGAGGTTACCTCCAAGTCCTTATATTGGCCAATTTTGAACAACATTTTTCCAATATTCTAGTGGACTTGTGTAAGAAAAAAAGTTAAGATTAAATGATTTGCATTTATGTAGCTTTTTTCTATAAGGATAGAAGATTTACATTTAGTTCCTTAATCAACCTTCAAGGTCAATAAGATTCTTTGGGTTGACTTTTGTTTTTATCCTTCTTTTCTAAATGCAATTCAAACTTCAATCATGGTGGGAAAAGGGGCAATAAGCACAACTATGCCTCCTTTGATTTAGATTTTTTAGGATTTGAAGGATCTCTTTCATTTCAATTTATATCCTTGGTGTTTTGACACCTTTTAATGTAGTAGAACAAAGGGTATCCATTCAAGGACCATGTCTTGATTCTCTTTAGCTCTAGTATAAAGCCAAAGTAAGATCAAGGATAAGTTTAACTTTGAGACTTTATTTTTTTGGAGATTTTCTTTTCAAATTTTAAAGTACTTTTCATACTTTTTTAAATTTAACATCTCTTTTCCATATTGGAATGGTTTCAAATCCATCTTGGCAAGATTTAGGTCATAATAGAAATGACTTGATTTTTATTTATTTCTCTCACCTCTCTTTTATTTCAGGATTTGGGTCTAAGACCCAATAATTTAACTATGATAAATGAAGAGTTCTAGAACCTCTATTCAAGATGTTGGATAGGCTCAACCAAGAATGAAATGGAGAGGTATCCAATGGAAAGAAAGGTAATCCTGACCAGTGAGTGGCACTAGTATACTTTCGATATATAGAAATAACCACTTATTTCTAAAGATGGAGAGAGGAACCATTCCCCAACGAGTCTCCAGAAAATATGTTGGTGTTTTTTCTGGAATAGAGAAATACATGACACCACATAAAGTTTAGGAATATTTTATTTAGATGACCAAATACGACATCAAGGAATAAATATATTATCTCAAAAGATAAATATGCTCACCTATAATGGATTTAATCATTTCAATAAAAGACTCCTAATGCTAAAGGGCCTTTTGTACTGGAGTATTTTCCCCTGAACTACATGGAAAAGTAAAACATGGTTTATTTTATCCTGGGATCATGGTTTTCTATAAAGGCAAGCCTCTATAATTAATTACATCTTAGAAAGGGTCTCTTCCTAAGAACACTCTTGATTGAAGAAATAAGTGGTTATTCCTAAAGACTACAAAGGTAGCTTTCAAAGGATTGATTTTTTGGAAATTCAATTGGGAGAGGTCCAAATTGGAGAGAGTTATTTTTAAGAGTCAAATGGGAAAAGTAGAAATGTCTGATTTGGGATACGACATTTCAACTATCCTATGATTCAAATTTGGGATTTAATTTTAGATTTCAAGTTATCATTTTCTTAGAAATCTAGGGCTTAGATTCTAGCAAAAGACCGCAGAGGTTAAAGACTTATTCTAAAAGAATGCTTTAAAACCTAAGTGTGTTTTCATCATGTGCTCGACCTAGTTCTATTTGGGAATCATTGGTCATTCTTCCTCACTTGAGAACTAACTATCCCCGACTCTTATGGACTTACGCCTGAGAAGAGCCAATTAACACCACCTAAGTGCATTTTAAAACCATTACAGCTAAGTCATATGAATGCAAGATGGTTGGGCTATCGTATTCTTGGGAAAGAAATCTATGAACCTAGACTCACTCCCTAATTTCTAAGATCATGTAGGGTATGAAGATGCATTTAACAAATGCACATTTTTTTAGATTTTTATGATTTTTGACTCAATATTCATTTAGATCATAGGAACCCAATTTATGCCTAATGCATGAAATTAGAAAAAGGTTATGGGCCAAATCAGAATAGAAGAAGGTGTTCTTCCATCTTAGGCTCTCAAAGGTCAAGCCCAAGTTCTCTGGCAAAGATGGAAGTCATTCCTTAATCAAGAGTGAGATAATATAATTTATGCATGATTTTTCAACATCCAGCTAGGGGGTTGCTACATATTTTATCTTGCTTTAATACCTAGGTTTCATATGAAGATTATGAGTTGTATTTATTTTTATGTTTCAACTGATTTAGTTGGGTAGAAAATTTAGTTTATCATATGAGCCTACATCCAAGTCATCATAGGACAAACACAACAAAGAAAGAAACCTAAAAAGTATACTATTTCTATTATGAACCCAAAATAAAACAAACCAAATTGAATTAATGAAAATATAATACTGCAAGTACATACACCGAAGAAAAGAAATGACAAGTCATCAAAGACCCCTTTTTCTTTAGACATGCTATTTAGATTGGATCAAGTCTTTATGACCCCTTTACAATAGCTAGAAAGATGTTAGTCCCTTAGTCGACATTATTTCTAAACATCTAGGAGTAAGTCCCTAATCGACATTGTACTATTGTGTACATGATTGGATCAAGTCATTGTGACCCCTTTCATGTTACGCTAGATATTTAGGTTAGATTAAGTATTTATGACCCCTTCCTAATAGCCAGAAAGATATAAGTCCCTTAGTCAACATTCTTTCTAAACATATATGAGTAAATCCCCCAGCCAGCATCCTATCTTTGTAAAAGGTTTAGGATCAAGTCATCAAAGACCCCTTTTCCTTTACACAAGCAATTTAGATTGGATTAAGTCTTTATGATCCCTTTCTAATAGCCAGAAAGATGTAAGTCCCTTAGTCAACATTCTTTCTAAACATCTAGAGTAAGTCCCCAGTCGGCATTTTACTATTGTGTACATGATTAGATCAAGTCATTGTCCCCTTTGATGTTACATTGGCTATTCAAGTTGGATTAAGTCTTTATGACCCCATCCTACTAGCCAGAAAGATGTGAGTCCCTTAGTCCCAATAAGAGGAATGGGGGTTTCCTTTAGCCACTAATGTCTTGGAATCAAATGACATGAGCGATCCTAAACTCATGTCATTTGGCTTGGGGTGGTTAGAAATGAAAGAGAATCATTCTAGATGGCTCTCTATGGTTGGCTAAGGCATGGAAAGTGGCTGCCATGAAGGACAAATTAGTGTCCTAGCCAAGGGGAGGTGAGAGTCCTTCATGCCAAGTGTTCTAATGGGAGAGGTGGGGTGATTTTACCTCCCCATGAGTCATTGCTACCCCAACCACTCCTTCTGTCAGAAAATCAGTGTCCTTGGTGTCTATGTGGACCAATGGATGAGTGCCAAGTGGCAAAGAAGAGAAATGACCACTTGGGAAAGTTTCTTTTCTCATGGGATGCCCTTGACCCAAAGGCAAAGTGGTCATTTAGCATTGAATTTGATTTGGGCATATTTAAAATGAGTCAAAAATAAGTTGGACCAAATTTCATGTCATTTGAAGTTCATTTGGTTTAATTTGGGTTAATTTGACCCATTTGGGTGAAATCGGTTCAAAATGGGTTAGGTTAACCAATTGGTCAAATTAGGTCAAACCAAGAGTTGGGTCAAGTTCAAATGACTATTTGTAGTGTATTGGTTTAATTGGTTTCAATTTATTTGGTTTAATTTGGATTTAATTTAGATTTTGGCCAATTTGATCCTTTAGGTCAATTTGGGCTAAGTTGACCATTTGACCCAATTGACCAAATTGGCTTGAATAATGGCTTGGTTTGGATTTGATTGATCATTTGGAATATATTGTAGGCTTTGGTTTTAATTAATTTTGATTTGGCTTAATTTCAAGTTGATTTGACCTTTTATGTCAAGTTGGGTTCATGGTCAATTGGGTTAGGTTGGGTCTAGTTGGCCAATTGGTCAAATTGGGTTTAATTAAGGCTTTAGTCAAGTTCAATAATCAATTTGGCGTGAACTTGAGCCATTGGTTGCAATCAATTTGATTTAGGTTGCAATTTGGCTAGTTTGTGTTCATGGGTTAAAGGGTTGACTTGGTCAATAGGATAAGTTAACTTGGTTTGACCCAATTCATGACAATTGATTAACCTATGATGATCAACAAACATGACATGAAGTTTAGATTAGCTTAATTCACTTTGAATTAAATTAAATTGAATTTTGGTTCATGTAGGTCAAATTGGCCACTTTGGGTCAAGTGGGCCAATTAGGTTTAGTTAGCTTGATCAAGGCTTGATTCAAGTTTGGTTGAACTCATATATGGATTTATAATTGAAATATAAATCCATTTGCAAATGATTTGAAGTCAAATGGGTTTCGATTCATTTGAAAATTTCATGTTCAAAAGGGTGAACATGATTTTGACTTGGGTTTGATTTTTGAATTTAGTTTTAGTTTGATGATTAGAGTTTATATTTATATTTGGATTTATGATTGTAGGATTGATTAAATCATGAGAAAAAATCAAGGTTTTGGCTTAATTTGGCTAAATTTAAGAATTTGACTTGAAAGGTTTAGGTTGGATTTTGGTTGAATTTGAGTTTGAGTTTTGAATTTGGTTTTGGATATTTGAATTTATATTTCATTCATATTTATGAATATAAATAAGAGTATAAATGGGTTATGAGAAAATTTCTTGGATTTGATTTGATTTAGATTTGATTTGAGCTAAGTCCATAAGATAGAACCAAAGGGCTTAGGAAATATTTTTGGAATTTAAATTTGAGTTTTGGATTCAGTTTGATTGATTTGAATTTATATTTCATATATATATATATATGAATATAAATGAGAATATAAGTTGGTTATAAGAAAATTTCTTGAATTTGAATTGATTTGGATTTGATTTGAGCTAAGTCCATAAGTTAGAATCGAAGGGCTTAGGAAAGATTTTTGGTATTTGAATTTTGATTTCAGTCATGGGTTTCGATTATTTGGAATTCATTCATGATTTGAGAAAATCTATTGAAATTAATTCATGGTTTGATTTGAGTTGAAGTTGATATGAGTTTGGAGTTGATTTTGACTTAAAGGAAGGAAGTGAGAGTTGGTTCAAGATAGGTATGAAAATTTTCTTAACACCCAAGGCATGACCCATTCTTATAAAACTCTTAAGTCTCTAGGGTTAGGTTAAGTGTTCACCTAATCACTAGATGTGTCTTAAGACTAAGGAACTCTTAAAGTCTAAGAGAAGTCATATGTCTAGATGGAGGGGTTGAGAGCTCATTCCAAAAATGAGGTCAATAAAGGCGCAATAGGTGTGGTGTGACAAGGTACACCACGTTTGTTTGAAATGATCAACAACAACGATAATAAGCACTAATATAGATGATCTCTAACTCAAGATGTAGAAGGAATCCAGAGCTTAGTGCATTATGACTCTACTATGCCAACAACATAAGAGGAAGGAGGAATCCTAGGGATTAGTATGAACCTTCACTGGGAAAAGGTTCAATCATCCAAGGATGAGATTTGATTTGAGTCTCACTGGAAGGAGATTGATTTGATTTATTAAGTTCCACTGGGGAAGATGGTTGAATTTGTTCCAATTTGTTGTTTGTTTAATTGTGTTTATTTTGACTCCACTGGGATAGACAAGTGAACTCTCCACTGGGGAGGCAAGTTCAAGTCATCCACAAGGGAGGAAAGGCTATGGAATCCACTAAGGGATTAGAATTCTAAGTTCTAGGAGCTATAAAGATTTTCATCTCACTAAGGAGGAGCAAAAGGTTTGATTGGATTGATTGATTATTTTTGTTTTATTTTAGATTTTAATTTTGAATTTTGAAATGGACTCTATTGGTTTGTGATGGATCGTACTAAGTAGGAGCCATGGAGACTAACTTCATTTATCAATCCAAAGGGGTAGTCTACTAAACACATAGTAGGACTAATACCAAAGGGTGCCTTTTTGGTGTGCAGTACTAGGAAGAAAGCGTAATACATCCTCCAAAGTAGGATTCTTTGGGGTGATCTATGGCAGAAACAATTGAACCCAACTATTGTGTGAATGCTACTAGGGACTTAGATCAACTCAAGATAGTCAAGATTAATTTCATTTTAATTTTTTTTTTTGATGGATTATTTGATGGATCACTGCGAGAAGGAGCTTATATTAGCCTATCTATCTTAGATTTACCAAAGGGGTAGCTTCTAGATGGGAGAACTATCGACCAAAAGTGCCTTTAGTTTGCAATGATGATCAATTAGGAAGAAAGCTTGGGACTCACATCTTCCACTACAAGATCCTTTGGGGTGATCGATTGCTTTGGACATCAACGACCTAGGGCGTCGGTTTAAAATTATCTAGGAAGAATGTGTCATAGTCTTACATCTTTCAAAGAGGAAGGCTGGGGTATCTACTTGTGAAAAATAGATTGAACGACCCAAAAGGCGACTATGGGTGAATTTGACGAGGATTTATCTTGCTCGTAGTTAAGCAATTCTATAGGGAGTTCTAGCGACACTACCAAAAGATACAATGCTTTGGGAAAGGGGCCCTTTAGGGCTTGAATTCTAATCTACAAGCGAATTAATTTGTTTTATTTATTTGTCTTGTGGACCACAGGAGTTTAGAATCATTTGAAGGAGCTTGTCTGATAGACCTATCTAGATTTCTTGAACAAGGGAGAATGCATTGCATCTAAGTTCTCCCGAGGTGGCTACTAGGAAAGAGGGCTATCCAAGAGTAACAGTAGTGTCTAAATGGGGTTAAAGGATGTGATCCAAATAGAATGCAGGAGAGAGGTGGGGCTTAATCCAAATCCTAGAAGATGCATGGCTAGTCATATATCAAATAGTTATTTGGTGGCAAACTCAAGGAGAAAGTGTAGTGACTCACATTCACCAAGAGTGGTGTACACGGGTGAGTCACATAGCATAACATCAACCAACCTAAGGTGCATCGATTTGCAATAATCTGAAGAAAGCTTCGGGACTCACATCCACATAGCGGGATTGTTGGGATAGTCTATCTTCAGCTTGATAGGTGCTATCCAACATAGGGCAACTATAGAGTGAATGGCAATGGAGGACTTATATTAACTCAGACGTTGTCAAGAGGAAAGGAGCCTCTTGGGGACTTATCCTAAATCTCAAATAAACTCAACCTAGTTAGATCATGATGATTAGTTCAAGAAGAAAGCACGAGGACTCACATCTTCTTAAACAAAATCAACATGGGGTAGCTTACTAGCTGGGTAGTGAAGTCTACCATACTAACAAGGTGCTCATTGGTTGGCAATGGTCAAATTAGGAAGAAAGCATGGGGAGTCACATCCTCCAACAAATGACCATTGGGGTGACATACTAGCGAGGTAGCATGTAGATGTGACCTAGAGCAGCTAATGAGTGAGTGCCATAGGGGGCTTTCTCCCACATCAAAAATAGCTCGAGACAAAAGATTTGTGTTTATTTTGTGCTTATGTTAAAGGAAATATGACACCTCTCGGGTTCTCTTACACCTACCTTAAACACGCTTAGAGAATTTGATGAAATGGTACCCGATGGTAGCAAAATTGATAAGAAAGGATGCTTGGGTTCTCTTACACCTAACTTATTTGTGCTAATCAAAATAGGATGCCTCTTGGGTTGTCTCACACCTACTTTAATGGCGCCGGGAGATTGTGTTTGATTGTGAAAGAGGGATAGGATGCCACTTGGGGACTCTTACACCTACCCTAAATACATCACAACGGATTCATAAGACAAGCAAACAATGATTCAAAAGAAGAGAAGATTTTGATGAATTGGAATAAGATTTTTTATTGATTGATAGAATTATTTTCAAACATGATTTATTTCGTGGGTAATATTTCTTTAGGTAGAGCCCATTAATTGGAAGCATCGGCATTCCCCTTTATAATTAATGAGCTGATAAGATCCTCCTTGGTAGGCCTTCTCTATGACATGAGGGCCTTCCCAAGTGGGTTCAAACTTACCTCCCATCTTTTGATGGGCAACAATTGGTCTCCTTAGGACTAACACAAGTTCTCTACTGAAAGACCTAGGGGCGACCAGCTTATTGAGCGATCATTTTGGCCTTAACGAGGTTCGCAGGTGTCTCCTCCAAACCTTGAGCTCTTCTAACTGCAACTTTGCATTATGCTCTTTAGTAATCTTGCTACCCAATGCTATCCTTAGAGACGGGAGTTGAACTTCTAAAGGTAGAATAGCTTCAGGCCTATACACTAAGGAAAACATGATAGATTGAGTTGGAGTTCAGTATGTGGTGCGATAGGCCCATAAGGCTTCAACCAACTACTTGTTCCACTATCGTTTGTTGTCATCAAGAGTCTTCTTTAGTATTTGGATGAGAGTTTTGTTGAATGCTTCCGCTAAGCCATTTGCTCTAGGGTAGTAGATGGTGGAGTATCTCATATACATGTCTTCTAGCAGTTATTAATTTTTTGGTATTTTGAATGCGTACCATTATCGGATATAATTCATTGAGGCCCAAACCTATATATGATATGGTTCTGAAAAATTGAATCACATCTTTGAGTATGACCTCACTGAGTAATTGCCTCGCCCACTTGGAAAAGTAGTCGGTGATAGCTAAGATGAACCGATGACCCTTAGAAGAAGGAGGATCGATCAGACCCATAATGTTGGTACCCCAACACTCGAATGGCCATGAGGCCAATGTAGGGTGTAGAATGTTGGGTGGTTGATGTAGGACCACATTGTGTACCTGACACTGATGGCATCTCCTAGCTACATCTTTGCATCATCAGGCCGGTAGTATCTAGTCTCTTGATCTTTTCATCTTTCTTGAGATTGATGTGCTACATAGATGTACCTTGATTATAATGCCATAGAATTTATGTTTATCTAAACAATGTAACCACATTTGATCAAAGGACTGTCAGTACAGAGTGCCATCAATGAGAGTATAGGAGAGAGCTCTTTATTTCACTTAATGAGCTTGTGACTTTTCTTAAAATTGTTTACTAGTGTTCAAATAGTCTATGAATGGTTGCCTCCAATCTAGCTCCTTGTCCTTATAGGCAATGACAACCTCCCATTCTAGAGAAAGTCTCTCGATGAGTTCAGCATTTATAAGGGATATGACTTATCTATTTTGGACCCTTATTAGAATGGACTCATCTTCTGGACATGCCAATTCTTAAAGTTTGGCCAAAGCATCTGCTACTATGTTCTCTACTCGGGGAACCTTGTAGATGGTGACTTCAGAATTTGGGCCAACAACTTCATGGTATACTCGTGGTAATGATGAAGCTTGGGTTTGAGAACCTTGTAGGACCCGACAATCTGATTGATGACCAACTGAGAATCCCCAAAGATGTTGATGCTCTTGACGCTGATAGTGATGGCTGACTCCAAACTAGCAATCAAAGCCTCATACTAGACTTCGTTGTTGGTGCAGGGGTTGGAAAGATAGTATGAGAATCTCATCACATCACGGTCTGGAGTTAGGAGAACTATTCCTACCCTGCCTTTCCTAGAAAAGAAGATCATGGTGCTTCTCCTTTATGAAAAGAAGCTGCACCATTAAAACACATCTCCCATCGGTGGTTGTCAACCTCTCCTAAGTTCATGATTTGTTCATCAGGGAGATCATCACTAAGTGGGGAGTTAGTAGGAAGTGGGTGTGCTGCTAAGAAATCCGCTAGTGCTTGTCCTTTTACCATACAGAGGGGTACGAATGTGATATCAAACTATGAGAGAATCATAGACCATTGATGTTCAGATATCATTTTGTCATGTCGCGATTGGATTGGTTAAAATCAAGTTCACCTTCTGAAAAAATGTATAATGCCATAACTTTTGAGAGGCAAAGATCAAAGCTAGGCAATATTTCTCAATAGGTGGATAGTTCACTTTAATAGGAATCATACAACAACTGAGGTAGTAGAGAGAACTCTCCTTCCCTTCATCATTGGCTTGGGTCAACAAAAGCAGTGGCCTTCCAGGATAGGATGCTGAAATGGACTTCACCAAATCTTGTTTGATATCAAAGGCATGCACTTTTCATCCCACTTGAACTTGGCATCCTTTTGACAAGTCTGAGAATGGGTTGCATCTCTCGATATTTAAATAAAGCATCTTAGATATATCCATCCTTGGAAGATCGAGTTGAGTTAAACTTTTAGGAGGTGGCATTTCTAAGATAGCTTTGATCTTTTTGGATCTATTTCTATTCCCCATGTGGACAATAAACCCAAGGAATTTCTCAAAGCTACTCACATGCACACTTGAGGATTCATTTTGAGGTTATATTATCTTAACCATTTGAAAACTCTCAAGTCAAAGAGATGGTCTTCCTTTCTTCTACTCTTGACTACTAGATCATCAACATAGCACTCAACGATGATGGATGAGTTTGAAGATGAGTCATGGCGTTGGTATGTAGCACCGATTTTTAAGGTTGAAAGGCATGACCTATAATAGATTCGTCGGGGTTTGAAAGTAGTGTTTCTTTCATCCTCGGGCCATCTTGATTTGGTTATATGACCCATCCATGAAAGAAAACGCATGAGATGAGGTGATGTCCATTAATTATAGGAGGAGGACATGCCTTGTTTAAGTCCCAAATTGACATGCAAATTTGGCCATTCTTCTTCTTCTTAGGATGTAGCTAACCGGGTATGATTTTTCTTCCTGAAACTATCGATCAATTTCTTGACTTGATGACTGTTCAATTTTTTTTCACATGAATCTAGGAGCTTGCTTGATAGGGTTAGCTAGGATCTATTGCTAGTTTGTGGACTACTATGTTAGGAGATAATCCAGGCATCTCTTCATAACTCCATGAAAAATATCTTTAAACTCAATCAATAGCCTAACTAAGTCATTACTTTCTTCTTCATTCAACAACGAACTGATGTATGTCGGGCATGGATTTTCTTCTGAACCGAGGTTGATTTCTTTAAGCTTGTCAATTATTGAATGGATCTCATCTTCAAATTCTGGTGGTGCATCTTTGATTTGAGAAGATCATCGAGATTTCTAAACACACATTCTCATAAGAGTTGGTGTTGTGTGAAAAGAACCTATTCGACTCCAAATGATTGGTAACAACTAAATAATGTCATTGAATGGATGCATTATCGAATCCTAGTCCACTGATTGTGCTTCCCTTCTATTGTTCCAGCTTTTCAAATACTTTGACGTTGGACCATGTGTGAGGAACCAAACCTTTCTATAAGATTATGAACACAAGATGAGTAAAAGTCAAATGATAATTCCATTAATTCTTTTATGAATTCTCCTCAAGTTCTACATCAACTTCAGACTTGAGGAAGATGATCCCAAAAGAATCTCTTGACTTCATATCCTTTGGAAGACTTAGGGGATTCATTAACTACTAAACCTTCAACTTTTTGGGGTGAAAGTGGTTAGAGCTAAGGTTCCCAACTGTTGCCTGATAGTTTTACATACATATGATTTGAATACTTTGCTTTATTTGGAGGCTCAGTCTTCATCGTTGTCTAGCTTGAGTGTCACTTCTAATGGAACCCACTAAGAGGGGTTGGTTGGTATACTAATCACATTAGACTCATCCTCCGAGAAGGATTCCAAGTCTATGTGAATAGTAGGGTACTCATGAACTGAACATAACTGTGGTGATGGCCAACGGGGTCTTCCACCTCTACGCCTCCATTTCTATCTCTGCCTCTGTCTGGTGGAGGTTGAGTCATCCTATCCACATGTCTATATGATGGAATGGATTGTGGGTGGAATGTGATATGTAGATTTACTTCTTCTTCAATTCCCCTTTCTTGTTCACTTGGATTTTCATTTTTCTTTTCTTTTTCTTTTGCCTTTTCTTTTTATTTTTCTTTATTTTCTTTTGCTTTTGAATTTAAGTTTAGTCTAAGTTCATGAGAAAGGGTGTTTTGAGGAAGATAGTAGGTCGCATCCTCATATATCTCAACCTCTCTAACTAAAATGGCTTTTCATCTCCTTTGACACAATACTCAATCCCATCCTTCACGAACTTCATGCGATGGAGGGAGGATGGAATTATCTTATTGATGTATCCAAGGCTGTCGAACAAAGTGAATGAAAATTCAAATCAATTATGAAAAACTTGGCAGTCTTCTTCACCTATCTCCAAAGGTAACACTATGGAACCTAAAAGCTCACCTTGTTCATTGAATCCTCTCAACATCATATCTCCTGAGTGTGGAGATGTCAATCTTCAAATAGGCAAGGGTCTTTAGACTCATAATGTTCAGATGCACGGATTGATGAGAACTCGGCAGTCGAATCGCATGTTAATTTTAATATGGGGGAGGTTGTGCTCCAGTCCCCAGAAGAAGGTCTTCATCTGAAAGTGATCCCCAGCTTCTGAATAATGCCTCTTCATGAATAGTCTAAAGCATATCTCAGATCAAGGAGAGCCTTGATTAATGATTCCTCATCTCTTTGGATAAAATAAGGGCATATGCTTAGATTTCTTAGCTTAGATGAGAGAGACATTGTAGTCCACCTTAGGCTAATCCTCCCAAGCATATCCAAGGGTGGAGCATCCTGTGGAGGGCTTCTTGATCCTCTAAAAATGACTTATTTCCCTCTTTCTTGAGGTGCTGCCCTAGAGGTAGAACCCACTATGGAGGTTGACTTTGGTGATCTCTTATGGCGGGTAATGGAAGGTTCTACATGCAGGATCACCTACCTTCTCCTATGGGACCCTCAAAATTAGATGATTCCAAGTCTATCTCGAGGTGAACCCATAGTATTGAGTAAAAATCAACTTTAAATCAAAAAAGGAAGATCAAAATTATTATAGTTATTATTTAGACTTGAAGAGTTATCATTAGAAATAGATTTAGACAACCCATTAGAAGTGACACAAATATAATTCAAGCTAGCTTTATTCTTCAATTTCTTTGGATTTGTTAGGAGGTACAAAGCAAAAATCAAGTAAAGTAAGAGGGGTAAGGAGTTTGATGCCCTTATCCGTCAATACAAGATGTCTACTAGCAGAAGAAGAACTAGCTAAAATAGTGGTAGATGCAATGGTGGACTGGAGGCTGAACTCAGTTGGTGGTTGCACTACTAGGCTATCCCAGGTTGACACATGCTGTTGCTGCTGTTGAGCTCCCCCTTTTCTTGAGTTGGCACTGGCAACTTGCAAACCTTCCTTGATGTTGGAGGTTTGAACTGATTCAGGCACCTGCAAGGAAAGTTTCTTGATTTTTGGAATAATCATTTTAGAGGTTTTGGATAAGGAGATATCCCAACCTTCTTTGGTTTTGGAAGGATCGCAGTCATCCCCAAGGATTACCCTAATGGAACTGAATGGTTGTTTGATAAGATATTCCTTCGGGATAACTATAACACTTGTCTTGAAGCTATGTTCAAGCTAGTCCTTGAATGTAAAGAAATCCTCCAAAACATGACCTAGCATATAGTGGTAGGGGAAAAAGTTAGGATCATTACTTTTGCCCACTTCCTCTGGCCTTTTGAGTTTGGGTAGCTGAAAGTCAAGTTTCTTTAAGAGATTCTTAAAGATTTTTCTAACTACCTCCCTTTTAAATTTAGTTTATCCATAAGAGTAGGTGGATGGTAGCTACACGGCATGGTATGTGTGCATTATATCTTGATGAGGGAGAGGTGGCGGGTTGTAGTTCTGGCGTGGTAGAGTACCTCGGTGGTGGTAGAGGCGGAAGTGAGATAGAGCAGGTCTCTCAAACTACTCTCTGGCTGTTTCCCTTATCTACTCACTTTGCCCCAGCTTCTTCTCATATATCTTCTGTGGCTTTGGCTTTGTTGGTAGATCTGGAGGTAAAGTCTTGGCTTCCTTGCAAACCAACTCACTTATTAATTTTTGATGGATGAACTTGAGGCTTGTTGAGCATGCTAAGATATTCTAACATATCTTTGAGCCTCTTCTCCATCCTTTCTATCTTTTCATCTTTCTGCTTTATTTGTGTTAGGAGGTGTTGGGTCATGGGTTTTGTTTTTGCCAGATTGACACTTTCCATTTGTCCTTCTCATGAGGAGGATCCCGAGTATCACCATGCAAAAAGTCTCCCAACAAATCATCTTTGTTGGGCTAAAAGATCTTCTCCTCATCACAAAAGTATCCCAATATCTCTTTCTTTTTGAAATAGTGAACTCTTATCATCTAAAGAGATCTTCAAGGCGCATAAATTTGGTTGGGGTGATGGGATCACATCATGTCGAGGAGCGACCTCCCTCTCTTGATCAATCCTTGACTATATTTAGAATAAATGCACTCGGTTGTCTTGATACTTTTGAAATGGGTGACACTTCTAGGAGGCTTTATTATCATGGGTGTAACTCCACTATCATCTTCTCTCTCTACAACTGCTGCCACCATCTCTATGTCCTACAAAACTGGTGGTGTTGGTGAAGGATGACCATATCTTGGTCTCCATTCCCTCCACTTCATAGAATGTCAGTGGGAGCTTCCTCTTCCAATTGTGATGGAATGAGATCCTTTCGTTTTGGATTACCAATTCTAATTTCACGATGTGGCCTTCATGGCCTTAATGGCAAAATCTTTGAGAGCGGGTGATGCTGAATATGGGGTGAAATTGGTGTGGTGGACACCATATCTCTCGGATCGGCCTCTTCATGATGGTCATTCCTATAAGAAAAATACTATTTGTGATTGATGTGGGTACTTCTAGGAAATAAAACAGAGTCGATTGACTGTGACCAAATGCCTCTCTGGCTAGTGATCTCAAAGTGCTCTCTTCCTCTCACATAGTGTTTCCCCATGTTGGGGAATGATAGATCCTAAATCAGGTGAGCTCGAACTCAAAACATCCTAGCTCACAACCTAGCATAGGATCAAATGGCATCTGATCTCCTTTCATGGTGAGGATGAACCATGTGAGGGTGAAATGGATCCTCTAGCATCTCTGATCTAGAAAGAATGAAATGGGTTTGTTGAACGGTGGAAATCAGTGGGTACCTCCTTCGGTGATAGCTGCCTCCATTTCCACAGTGTATGATGCAGCTTAATATGTGGTTTTATTTTGATCATGAAGCATGGGGTGAGTGGGTAAAAAACTAGACCCATCCTCAAAGCTGGGGAGGCAATCTCAGAATGGAGCCTTACCCTTAGAGTGCTAATGATGGGTGCTAGCCCTTTGAGCATCACAGAAAACCATGGGGCAGAGCAACACTCCTCTCACTGGCGAGGCTCTGGGGATCAGACTACTCTTCCTTCCTCTTTGAGTGGGGAAAAAAATGAAAAGTAAATATGAATGACATTTTGCTCACTCTCTATAGCGTGTGGGGAGTCCCCTCACGGGTGATCTTCCCCTGAAACCTCTTGAAATGGATGAGATGGGTGTGATCTCCTTCGGGAGATTGGTGATCTAGACCAAATCCATGGGAAAGTAAACACAAACTTTTGTGAAACTTCCATTATAGTCAACTGAAAATTGAAAACTAAACTTCTGCTGAGGGCGATCTTTGAGAATAAAATGTCAAAAATAAACTTGGATCAATTCTATTTTGTTGATTTCTAAATTTGAATTTAAAATTTGAACCCACATCCAACATCTTGAAGTGTTAAGAGTTCAAATGGATTTGGAGAAGATTTAGATTTGATTGGAAGGAATTTTGAATATGAATCCAATTTCAATAAATTTGGGAATGTTGAAAATGGGTTCAAATATTTTGAAAGATGCTTCCATAGGTTCATGTTTTTAAAAGATTTTGATTTGAGGACCTTTCCTTTAACAAATTTGAGTATGTTAAAGTGGGTCAATTGGTTTTGTTTATGATTTGATATTTTGGAATCCACTCAGCAAATTTGGGTATGTGAGGTGTTTGAAAACAATTTTTTTCTTTGTTTATTTTATTTGTGAATTATTGGTGATTTTGAAATGGAATTCACTTAGCAAATTTGGGTATGCTAAATGAAGAACCAAAATGTGTTTTATTTTGATTTTGAAAAAGAGGATTTTAGCAAATTTAGGTATGCTAAATAAAGGATCTAATGTGATTGATTTTGTTCTCTTGATTTTTTGAAAAGAGGATTTCTACTTAAATTTGGGTGCTAAATGAAGATCCAAGTGTGCTTTTGTTTTGATTTTATTGAAAAGAAGATTCTTAGCAAATTTAGGTATGGTAAGGAAATCCCAATGTGTTTCATTTTGATTATTTTGAAGAGAGGATCCTTAGCAAATTTAGGTATGCTAAGAAATCCAAATGTGATTTAATTTTGAAAAAGAGGATTTTCACTTAGTAAATTTGGGTATGCTAAATGAAAGATCCAAATGTTGTTTTATATTTTGAAAATATGTTTATGGATTTTATTTTGAAAAGAAGATCTTCACTTAGCAAATATGGCTATGCTAAATGAAGAATCCAAATGTTGTTTTAATTTTGGAAAGATGGTTGTTAATTTTGATTTTTGAAAAGGTGTTTGTTGATTTTTATTTTGAAAAGATGATTGTTGTTTCTTATTTTGAAATAAAATCTTCATTCAGTAAATTGAGTATATTGAATGGAGATATTCATTTGTGGTTTTGAAAAATATGATTGTTGATTTTAATTGAAAATGAAAACTTTCATTCAATAAATTTGAGCATATTGAATGTAAGTGTTAATTTATGCTTTTGGAAAATGTGATTGTTGATTTTAATTGAAAATGAAAATCATCATTCAATAAATTTGAGTATATTGAATGAAAGTGTTCATTTATGCTTGGAAAATTGATTTTAATTTTGATTGAAAATGAAAACTTTCATTCAATAAATTTGAGTGAATGAAAGTGTTCATTTGCTTTATTTGACTTTTGATTTTGATTGAAAATGAAAAAATTTCATTCAATAAATTTGTATATTGAATGAAAGTTTTCATTTGTGCTTTTAGAAAATGATTGTTGATTTGATTTGATTGAAAATGAAAACTTCATTCAATAAATTTGAGTATATTGAATGAAAGTGTTCATTGTGCTTTGAAAATTTGATTTTGATTTTGATCAATGATGTCATTCAATAAAGTATTGAATGAAAGTATTCATTTGTGCTTTTAGAAAATATGATTGTTGATTTTGATTTTTGTAAAGAGAAGTCCTTATTTAATAAATTGAATAAGGAAGTTCACTTGTGCTTTTTGAAATGAACAATTTTGGATTTTATTTTATTATTATTTTTTAAAAAGGGTCCTACATATAATAATCATGAAGATTGTTAGATGAGGTTGGTTTGCAAAATTTTTGTGAAAAATATTTTATTATGTGCATTTTGAAAAAAAGTGTGTTTTGGAAAGATGATGTTTTTCATAAAAGAGTTTATTCTTTCTTTATTTTTGGAATGAACCTTTCCTTACCATAGAAATAGTTAGGAGGAAGTCCTTAGTTTTTTCTTTTTCATTAAATTTTTCTTTTCACCGATTGGGGAACCCAATAGAGGTTTTAAGACCTACATGGAATGAGATCCTAAAACCTAAAGATGTTAGATAGCTTAGCTTGAAATAAACTAAGTGCCAGAAAAAAGAAGGATAGTCTATTCTTATAAAATACAAACCCTATCGATACTTGAAGACAATGATCATTTACCAAAGATGGAGAGGAACCATCCCCAGTGGAGTCAGAAAAATCATGGTGAAATATTTTTTTGCCTTCATCTATCCTTTTGGAGGATAAATGAAACAAAATATAAGCCTTTGGTTTGGGACACCAAGTAGATCCTGTTCTTGGTGATCATGGTATGACATTGAGGAGATGTACTATCTCGAAGATAAAGTCACCACCCTACAATGGACTAATCTCAAAGGACTCTAAGGACAATGTGCATATGTACCGATTCTTCCCCACTTTACATGAAAAGTAAAGTAGTTTATTTTAAATGTTCCCTGGCAGTTAATTACATCTAAGGAAGGGATTCCTTGGAATACTCTCGATTAAGGTAAATGATCATTGTCTCCAAAGATTTCAATAGGTAGGACTATCAATCGATTAGTTTATTTTGGGCAAATCAGTGGGATCGATCAAGAGGAGTTCTCAAAGCAAATGGAGGTGAGTAGATGTTTAGGATAAAGCCTAGTAGCATCCCAAACTATCCTATGGTTGGGCTTTACATTTTGAAATTGAATTATTTATTTGAGTTGAATTTTTATTAGAAGTTTAGGGCTTATAATTCCACAATACAAGGTATGGAAATGCAGAGGTGAGGATTTATGCTTATGGCCCATAGAGAAGAGAAATCAAAACCTAAATCTAGGGAGCTTTGAAGGGCCAAAGCATGACCTAAATCTAAAGATGAAAAATGGGTATTGGTTTGCCTCCATAGAGGACAAATCAGCTTGGACTTACAACCCACAGGGTGGCCAACTAACTCCTCTTTATTTTAAATTCATGTAGGCAAGTCTATGCTTTATGCAAGATAGCTAGGTATTATTTATTTAGAAAGAGACTAAGTCCTTAAACTCACTAAAGAGACTAGATCATGTAAGGGAATGCTTCAAATGACCTAAATCTAATGCAAATCATATTACATGTTATTTTCATTTTGGACAATCATTTGACAGGTTATAGGATTCATATGCTTGCATGAGAAATAAGATTGTGCCAAAAAATGAGAAGAGGAGGTGTGTTTCCACCATGGCTCTCAAAGGTCAAGCAAGTTTTCGCAAGGTGGAAGCCCTCAATCAAGTGAACAATATTTTTTATGCATGATGTTATAAGAAATACTCATCCATCTAAGGGTTGTTAATTCTTTTATCTTGATTTTAACTTAGGCTTTAAATGAGGTTATGAGTTGTTTATTTTAATTTTGAGTTGATTAATTTGGTAGAAGATTTATTTTTCCTAAGAGCCTAATCTCATCAGCCATACATCAAAGCAAGGAAGAGGAAAAAACATGTCATTTCTAATGCACAAGCTAAACAAACATCACATTTTATAAAGCTAATAAAGAATAAAAAGGCAAGTGTGGGAGACCACTCCAAAAAATAAATTGGGTAGCCGAGTTCTACCCTTATACAACCCGAATTATAAATGAATTAATTATAATTAAGCAAGGAATTCATGTTATGGGGGGTCTTCATTCTTCTTTTCTTCTTTCTTCTTTCTTTTTTGGTTCCTTCTTTTGAATCGTTGGAATGTGAATGCTCCAAAGGCTTCACATGGTACATAAGATATGATCTTATAACCAATGCTCATCCTAATCCCCTATAACAATAATTCCAAAATCCTAATTGCAAAATTACATGAAAAGGAAAAAGTAAATCAAATTAAAATCTATAAAATAGAGATTAGCTAAACAAACCACCCATTCCCAAGTATGTATATAAAAAAATTAGACTTAGCACCCCACACATGGGTAACTAAGTCCACCTGGCCTATTTTAAATTATGCTTAAGGGTATAAGCAACCCGCACAATAAAAGTAGTTACATTTTTATTAAAGCATCCCTTAAGCACAATCCCCTGTAGAAGATAATGATTAGACTAAATCATCCTACCATTCATTCTATGCATACACCTAACATCTAAAATATCACATAAAATAAACATCAAACCATGCACCACTAACATAGAAATAGAAGTGGTGACTTAGCTAATGTTATTGTGTAAGGTTTGTGTGGTGTACTTAGCTAGCTTTAAGGTTAGGATTTTCTAACTGTGAAAAAGTTCAACTTGAAGGGTGGTCTCATTTAAGTTTCTTAGTTGATGTCAGTTAATTTTATTTGATGATTTGATTTGGTTTAAATGAACCTACTTAATTACTAAAGGTTGTAAAAAGAGAAAAGAGAATATAACTTCTCTTTCCTCCCTACCTTAAGTGATTTCTAAGTTAGATTCATTAATAATTTTTGTTTAGCGAATATTTTATTATATATTTTAATTAATCCTAAGTTTAGATTTTCTCTAAACAAACCTATTCAAACAGAAATGCATTTTAAGATTAAGTAAAGTGAATTACTATCACAAAATACACAACATTTTATTTTTCCACATGTGTATCATGCATATGAATGATCCTAAGCATATCTATACATACAAATGGGAATATTTAGCATACTTTATGATGAATGCTAAGAGGGTTACTTAAGAAAATTTGGAATGTTTATGATGCATGATTTTCATTAAGTAGAAAGAGTGATTCTTTTATCCATTTTTTTTTACATGCACACATGTATGTATGAAAGGCATAAGTGAATACGATCATTGTTAACCAAGGTGTAAGTACAAGATACTTAATATAGTCTACAACCAAAAAGAATGCATGGAAAGAGAATGCTAAGTGAGTTAAGAAAATTTGAATGCTTTATGATGCATGATTTTCATTAAGTAGAAAAAGAGGTTTTCTTATCCATTTTCACATGCACACATGTATGTATGAAAGAGAAAAGAGTATGATGCCATTGTTAACCAGGTGTAAGGTACTTACCACACTTAAAACTTCCCTGATTGTCTAATATACTTTCTTAAATACAAATGTACAAAATAAATGAATGAAAGAAAAAAGAAAAGCAAAAGTTTGTATTTGTTTGTTTGATTTGTTTATGCAATTTATGTAAGTGTGGATGTCCTTCTTTAAGTAATAACATATAAATGATATAGAATAGATTTAGTCAAGTGTTATGTTCTTTTCAAATGAACTATACTTTGCCAAATCTATTCAAAATTATGCTAAAAAGAAAAGAAGGAAAAACATACACATCTTCATATTTATATCCACATGCAAAATAAATAATTATAAGTAGCACACTTTCAATTTTAGGTATTTGATTTATAGATTTTGAAAATAGTTTTGAATTTAATAGTGATAATAGCCACTCATATTTTTACTTTAGCCAAAAAATATGCAATTTGACATAAAGAAAATATTTCATTTTGAATTTGATTTTAGAAAAGCATGAATGTATGATTTTCATATGACATACACATTTAGCATGCTAGGAAAGAAATAAAGTGATGTAAGCATGTAATTTCATTCACTCTAATTAATTCTTAAAGACAATCTTATGAAGTAAGATCATTTAAAGAGAATCAAAAGTTGTTTAAAGAGACTTTCATTTTGCTTTGAGTTTGATTTGAATTAGAAAAGTGTGAGAAGGTTTGCTGGTCCTTACCCATTCTCACATGTGTGTATTATTTCAATTTAATTTTTAGGTGATTAGATTAATTTTATGCTTTGGTTAGGTTAAGGTTTAGATTAAGTTCATTAATTACCCCTTTTATATACCACTTTAACATATTTAATCAAATAATTATGAGCCAATGTATGACATAAAATCACAAGGAAATTAAATCAATAATGCATCTTAGGAAAGAAAGGTACCTAATATAATTGGCTCATAATTAATGATTAATTAAGCTAAAGGGTTTAATTTAAGTACTTTCATAACCTTTCTCACATGTATGCGTTAGGCATGATTTCCTTAAGTTTACTTAGGTTATTGAACACCTAAGTATCTACCCAAGAAGGATTGATTAAGTTTTTGGATTAATTTTGGTTTTGAGAATTTTATTTGATTAATTAAGTAGATCATTAGTGGATTAACCCTTAATTAGATTTGGATTAAGGAAGAAAGGGGTTTAGGAATAGCTTAAGGAAAATATCCCAAAATCATTCCATAAATCTCTAATCACTTAAATAATGTTTAATTATCTTAATCAAGGAATTAAAATACTATTCACATGCTTAATTAAGCTTAATGATATTAAGAGAATGATTAGGGGATCATTAATTAATTTTCTTGATTAACTCATTAATAAATTCAAGAAGAAAATTAGGAAGTAGTCATCCCACTAAACATGCCTGAAGTTTGGAATTAATTAATGAATCATTAAGAGTAATTAGGTTATTAAATTTTCAAATAAACTAATTAAAATATACTATTCAAATTCAATTAGAAATAATTTTTGGATTCTCCTCTAAATTATCTTTAAAATGAACTGAGTTTGTATTTTTGATTTTCTATAATTAGTTATGAATTTAGGAAGTTTCAATTGATTTAAGTGATTTTTATGAATTACTAATTTATTTTATTAAAATAAATCATTTGACACTCAAAATTCAATATCTTTTAATCAAGGTCATTTTGACTTGAAATTTTATGGTAGGTGTATTTTAACATCAATTTTAATCTCTAAAATTTCAACTTAATATGACATGTATTTTTGGTTTAATTAAAGAAATTTAATTTTTACTAAAACTCAAATTAAGTTCAAAATAATTAGTGAAATTTAGGGATTTTGAGTTTGTTGGATTCCTCTCAGAAAGACAAATCCAACGAACCCTTGCTTGTAATTTTTAGTTAAGTATTTTAGTTTCTATGAATTTTTAAAGTTTTAGGTGATTTAAATTAATTTTTTAAATCAGAAAATTTGTGTGGCGCTGACGTGGTAACGTGGTGCCACATGGCATCGCGTGGCACATGTGCACCACGCAGCACTACATGATTAACGCATGGTGCCGCGTCAGCCTTGACGAGCGGGAAATGGCTCAACGTAGCGAGAGCGACTCGTGGTTCACTCTAGACAGTCTGATCGTAGATCAGACGGTCCATATTAGATCACACAATCTAGAGGCCAGGATCACACGATTGGCATGTGATCTGAGCCGTTCGATCATGCAAACCACATGATCGGGCAATCCAGATCACATCAAGTGATTTGAAGGCCCAGATCGTGTGATCCATATCATCCGACCATCCGATCCGAAACCACGGATAATGGCGCTACTTCATGGATGACAGAAATTCAAGGTTTTTTTAATAAAAGGGTTTTAAGTAAAAATTTGTCCAAATGGACTCATTTTTGCGTCGATTCACACTTAAAAAAAATTCTATTTTCTAATTGGGATGATTTAAAGTACAAATGCGAGATTATCTCAGGTAGATTCCTAAAAATCATGCAAAAACCATCACAAAATGAGGGATCCTAAGGCCGTCTATGATTTTTGAAAGTTACCTCACCAGGGATGATTTTTGGCGGTGGCGGTGACTCGAGCACGCTGTTGAGTGAGGGAAGAAGCCTTGGATTGAGCTTGAATCTTTGCCTTCACGTTGAAATAAAGTTTCCTCCGGTGATCATCATTTCCTCACCAAAATCCACTTAGTTTTTAAGTATTTCTCTCTGAAATGAAGTGGGGGTGATTGCCAATGGCTTTGGGAGCTCTAGGAGGAGGAGAATGAGAGGAATGGGGGTTTCCTTCAGCCATTAATGCTTTGGAATCAAAAGTGAACGAAAATAAACCTTTTGTTTAAAATTTTGGCTCCAAACTTATGTCATTTGGATTGGGGTGATTGAAAATGGAAGATAATCATCTTAGGTGGCTCCTGGTTGGCTAAGGCATGGAAAGTGGATGCCATGAAGGAAAAATGAGTGTCCTAGCCAAGGGAAGGTGAGAGTCCTTCATGCCAAGTGTTCCAATGGGAGAGGTGAGGTGATTTCATCTCCCCATGAGTCATGGCTACAACCACTCTTTGGGTCAAAAAAGCAGTGTCCTTGGTGCTTATGTGGACTAATGGATGAGTGCCAAGTGGCCAAGGAAGAGAGATGACCACTTGGGACAGTGTCATTTCTCATGTGATGCCCTTGACCCAAGGGCAAAGTGGTCATTTGGCATTGAATTTAATTTGGAGAGATTAGAAATAAGTCAAAAGTAAGTTGGACCAAAATTTCATGTCATTTGAAGTTCATTTGGTTTAATTTGGATTAATTTGACCCATTTGGGTTAAATCGGGTCAAAATGGGTTAGGTTGATCAATTGGTCAAATTGGGTCAAACCAAGAGTTGGATCAAGTTCAAATGACTATTTGGCATATATTGGTTCAATTGGTTTCAATTAATTTTATTTAATTTGGATTTAATTTGGATTTTGGCCAATTTGATCCTTTAGGTTAATTTGGGCTAAGTTGACCAATTTGACCCAATTGACCAAATTAGCTTAAATCATGGCTTTGTTTGGATTTGGTTGATCATTTGGAATATATTGTAGGCTTTGGTTTTAGTTAATTTTGATTTTGTTTAATTTCAAGTTGATTTGACCTTTTATGTCAAGTTGGGTTCATGGTCGATTGGGCTAGGTTGGGTCTAGTTGGCCAACTGGTCAAATTGGGTTTAATTGAGGCTTTGGTAAAGTTCAATAATCAATTTGGAGTAAACTTGAGCCATTGGTTGCAATCAATTTTGTTTAGATTGCAATTTGGTTAGTTTGGGGTTCATGGGTTAAAGGGTTGACTTGGTCAATGGGCTCGGTTGACTTGGTTTGACCCAATTCATGATAATTGATTAATTTATGATGATCAACAAACATGACATGAAGTTTGGATTGGCTTAATTCACTTTGATTTGAATTGAATTGAATTTTGGTTCATGTAGGTCAAATTGGCCACTTTGGGTCAAGTGAGTCAATTGAGTTTAGTTGGCTTGATCAAGGCTTGATTCAAGTTTGGTTGAACTCACATATGGATTTATGATTGAAATATAAATCCATTTGCAAGAGATTTGAAGTCAAATGGGTTTTGATTCATTTGATAATTTCAAGTTCAAAAGGGTGAACATGAGTTTGACTTGGGTTTGATTTTTGAATTTAGTTTTGGTATGATGATTGGCATTTATGTCTATATTTGGATTCATGATTGTAGGATTGATTAAATCATGAAGAAATTTCAAGAGTTTGGCTTGATTTGAGTTTGATTTGGCTAAGTCCAAGAATTTGCCTTCAAAGGCTTAGGTTGGATTTTGGTTGAATTTGAGTTTGAGTTTTGAATTTGGTTTTGATATTTGAATTTATATTTCATTTATATTTGTGAATATAAATGATAATATAAATGGGTTATGAGAAAATTTCTTGAATTTGAATTGATTTGGATTTGATTTGAGTTAAGTCCATAAAATAGAATCAAAGGGCTTAGGAAATATTTTTGGAATTTGAATTTGAGTTTTGGATTCAGTTTGATTGATTTGAATTTATATTTCAGTTATATATGTGAATATAAATGACAATATAAGTGGGTTATGAGAAAATTTCTTAAATTTGAATTGATTTGGATTTGATTTGAGCTAAGTCCATAAGATAGAATCAAAGGGCTTAGGAAAGATTTTTGTAATTTGAATTTTGATTTCAATCATGGATTTTGATTATTTGGAATTGATTCATGATTTGAGAAAATCCATTGAAATTGTTTCAAAGTTTGATTTGGAGTTGAAGTTGATATGAGTTTGGAGTTGATTTGAATTTGACTTGAAGGAAGGAAGTGAGGAGTTAGTCCAAGCTATAGGGTAGGCAAATTTTCCTAACACCCTAAAGGCATGACCTATTCCTATGGCTAAATCTTCTATGTCTATAGGGTTAGGTTAAGTGTTCACCTAATCACTAGATATGTCTTAAGACTAAGAAACTTTTAAAGTCTAAGAGAAGTCCTATGTCTAAGATGGAGGAGTTGAGAGCTCATTACAAAAGTGAGGTCAACAAATCCTTAATGAAATAATTAGGGAATTCTAATCTAATAATCTTAAATCACCCTAATGAACTTCAATGAACATTAAAACATCACTTAAACTCAATTAAACCTAAAAATCCTTAAATTGAACCTAATTAGGCAATTAAATGAATTAAATAATTCAATTAAATAACTTGAACTTAATTAAATCATAGTAAATCAACTAGTTAACCAAAAATTTATGAATATGCCCTCATTGGAAAGATATTTCATTGAAGAATTTATGAAAAATAAAACCCTTACCTGAATCTCAATAAATTAGGCTTAATTTATGTTTTAATGAAATAATTAAAATATAATTACTATCTAATTACAAATCTAATCAAGATGAAACTTTGAACATTTAAAATTTGCATGTAACCCCACTTGTGAGAAAATTTTCAATCCCAATTGATCTGTAGATTAGGAGTTGTTAAATTTCTAAATCCTTAGGTCGATGTTAATCAAATAATAGGTTAAGAAAACTAATTAATATATTAAATTAAATAGTAATTCAAATCAATTTCAATCAAGCATCAAAAAATAATAAGGAACTTCTCTAAATATCCCAAGTCAATTAAACTGATCAAATTCAATCTTAGGTTAATAAAATAAAATCTTAGGTTAATAAAACTATTAATTAACTTAAACCTTAAAATTTGAATTAATAAAATTTAATAAAGTCATTCATCTCTAATGAATTTAAGAATGAATCTAAAACTTAGGTCAATTAAATCAGATCAAATAATTAACCCAAGCACTTTAGGTTAAGCCTAATCCATTAACAAACTTAAGGTTCTCATTCATATTAATGAGCTTAAACCTTAAGCTTGCAAATCTATGATTTTAACAGCTTAAGTTAAATTGAATGAAATCAAACTTTAATCAAAACTCTTTAAATTAACATAATACAAATCAAATGAAACCTATATAACTTAATTCAAAATGAAACAAATCAAACAAATTAAATCAAACAAAGTAATTCAAACATATGGAATAATTCAAATCAAATCAAAAAAGAAAAGAAACATTAAACTAATCCAAATATAAATAACATCAAAAGGATTTATTAAGATACTTAAGGATCTTAGTTAGACTTTTGGAAATTTCATTAGGATTTAGGATGTGGAATAAAGTGAGCTTCACCTAAAAATGAAATTCACTCTATTTCTCAATCTTAAAAACCTATACAACTTTAATGAAATAAAATGAAATAAAAATGGGAATTAATTCACTAAAATATTTGAATTGAAACCACCCAAAGGTAAAAATTAAACAAAATCAAACTTCAAGTTTAAACTTGAACTTAAAGGCCTAGCAAAGCCTTGCCACACAAGCCCAACTTCTACACACACTTGATTACTTAGGTTATGGACTCTAGATCTAGGTTAGTTCATTCTGTGATTTTATTTTAATCTCATGTGATATGTTGTGATATGCTTCACATGTCTGTGCGGTGTATTACTTCAGACTTGATGCATAGGCTTGTTTTCTCATTAGACTGGATGGTATGACGTTCTTTCTAGAATTAAGACTATTTTTTTCAGGGGCTGTGTTAAAGGGATCATTGTAATAAATAAATCATTAAATTATTATTTGCTTACAGGTGCTGAAAATCCTTTAACATAGTCCATAGGATAGGTGGGCTTGGCAAGCAACTAATGCTAAGCCCATATGTTTGTTAAATATAATTGCTGTATGCTGTGTGTATTTTCAAACATCTATTTTACAGGGTTTAAGATTTCTTCTTGAATTTTTAATGTAAATTTAAGCTTAGAATTAGGTTAGGATCTATGGGGTCTAGATTAGCAGAGACCCAACCGTGAGATGGTGGTGGTCCCTGTGAGCCCCATGGATGTCCTCAAGAAGGTGACTTTCTTGAAAAGAAGACCCATAGATCTAAACTTGTAGTTCTAGGTTGGGTTTTATAAGGGTAGAACTCAGCCCATTTTCTTCTTCCGGGTGTACAACACTACGCATTGCTTTTTTATTAATTTAATTTTTGATTTATTTTGTGTAGAAATACATGCTTTTTGTAGGTTTTCTATGTGCTATGTTTGTGCTGTGATGATAGCAATACGTCTCATAGGATAAACTAAATTTTCTACTCAACTAAATCAATCAAAACATAAAAATAAATACAACTCATAATCTTCATATGAAAGCCTAGATATTAAAGCAAGATAAAATATGTAGCAACCCCTTAGCTGGATGTTGAAAATCATGCATAAATCATATTAATTCACTCTTGATTAAGGAAAGACTTCCATCTTTATCAGAGAACTTTGGCTTGACCATTGAGAGCTTATGATGGAAGAACACCTTCTTTATTCTGATTTGGCCCATAACATTTTCTAATTGCATGCATTAGGCATAAATTATGTTCCTATGATCTAAATGAATCTTGAGTCAAAAATCATAAAAATATAAAAAATGTGCATTAGTTAGATTCATCTTTATACCCTACATGATCTTAAGAATTAGGGAGTGAGTATAGGTTCATATATTTCTTTCCAAAGAATACAACAGCCCAACCATCTTGCATTCATATGACTTAGCCTCATGGTTTTAAAATGCACTTAGGTGGTGTTAGCTGGCAGCCTTTTCCTGGTAGGTTGTAAGTCTAGAAGAGTCAGGGATAGGTTAGTTCTCTCAAGCAAGAAGAATGACCAATAATTCCCAAAATAGAATTAGGTTGAGCATCTAATGTATCAAAAATATATGTAGACTAGGTTCTGAAGCATCCTTTTAAAGAATAAGTCTTCAACCCTAGATATTTCTGCAGTCTTGTGCTATTAGAATCTAAGTCCTAGATTTCTAAGAAAATGACAACTTGAAATCTAAAATTAAATCCCAAATTTGAAGCCCAATCATAGGATTGTTGAAATGTCTACTAGGTATCCCAATATCAATAGACATTTCTTACTTTTCCCATTTGACTCTTGAAAATAACTCTCTCCAATTTGGACTTTCCCAATTGAATTTTTAAAAGTCAATCCTTTGAAAACTACCTTAGTAGTCTTTAGAAATAATCACATATTTCTTCAATCGAGTATTTTAAGGAAGAGACCCTTTCTAAGATGTAATTAACTATAGAGGCTTGCCTTTATAGGGAACCATGATCCCAGGATAAAATAAACCTATTCTACATTTTCATGTAGTTTAGGGGAGAATACTCTGGCACATGAAAGAACCATTAGCCAAAGGAGTCTTTTATTGAAATGATTGAATCCATTATAGGAGACCATGTTTATATTTCGAGATAATATGTTTATTCCTTATTGCTGTATTTTGTCATCTAAATAAAATATTCCTAAACTCTATGTGGTGTCATTTCTTTTCTCTATTCTAGAGCAAACACCATCATATTTTTTAGCAACTCCCCTGGGAAAGTGTGCATGTGTGTTTTGCTGTGGCCGAGAGCTTTAAAACTTTTTTTTGGCTAATCCTTGGTCAGCTAGGGGGCATGAAGATATCTTGGAAGCTTTAGATCCCCCCTACAAGTGTCTAAAGGTGGGGAGATAGGGAAGAGAAAATGGTTTTTACCTTCCCTTGGTGAAAATTTTTAAGAAGATTAGTCTCCATCCCATATGCATTGGTTGAAAGTGATTTAAATTTTCCTTGGGTTTGAGTTCAATTTAGCCTATTTAGATAATTTTGATTTAATGAGTTTAACTTACCAAATCTAGGCCTCAATGGACTCAAATTTCTTTTCATTGTAATTAAACATGTTTATTTTATTATTTTAAATATTTTTGATGATCTAATTTGGTCAAATTTTAGTGGGTTGACTTTTGACCAGGTGGGCCCACTTAAGTCAATCCTAGGTTGACTAGAGTTGACTTTAGGTTTAACTTTATACTTCCATTTTATTTTCATTGATTTAATTTATGTTAGATATTTGACTTGATTTTGCATCAAACCAAGTAGATTGGATTTAGCTCAAAATGCATTTCCTAAGTTACTAAGCATAATGACTTGGATATTGAGTTAGGAAATCTCTATCTGAACTTGAGATCTTCTCATTGCTAAATGACCTCTTCCGAAAATGAGGTCAACACTATATAGTTAAAAAAGAGAAGCTAAAATTAAATGTATTCTTATTTTAATAGGATGATCACATATTATCTTTAATATCACCATCCCCAAAAATAAAGATATCTGTTTCATGCAGGCTATCATATGATTGCTTTGCAATTTATAACCTCTAATAATCAAACAAGGAATCTAAAACACCTCCAAATAAAATATTTACCATTTGACTTACCTATTTAGGGTGCGTTTGAGATAGCTTTCTGGATGCTTTACTTTTTCAGAAAGCAGCTAGAAAGCAAAGAAACTTCGTTTGTCTACTAGCTTTTTGGCTACTTTTTAGAAAGTTTTGTAGTGAAAAATATTTTGAGAACCAAAGCTGTTAGAATGTGGTGGCTATCAGAAAGTTATTTTTTGAAGTTTTTAAAAAGGAAAATGTTTGTAACACACAACAAATTTTTCAAAAAAAAATTTCTCCACAGCAACTTTACAATTAACTTTTCAAAAAGCTACAATTGCCTCAAACAGGACCCTTAATCGAATATTGTAAATGTTCTAATTGAGATTGAACCATCAAAAAAGATATTTGTGCTACACTATAAATAGTTTTATTAAAATTAATGTAAGTGTTGATGCATGCTTATCTACATATTTTTCTCTTTCCTAAATCACATGTAACATTCTTCCAGGGGATAGTAACATCACCTTGATAGTTATAAGAATCTTAATATCTTTCAACAAGACTATGGGCATAATGACCTTTTATATACATAAAATTTAGCATCAAATATTATATTAGTTTTCATCTAATTCTTATTATTTTGGATGCACAATCTAAAGGCATACATACCATCATTTTTTATTTAATTGTGCATTATGTATCTTTTTGAATAGTCATTCTTATGTGATTTACTTCCCCTATGATGTAGTCCGGGTCCATATAGATTTAGAGATATATGGGTTATAATAATGGTTTTGGATTGTGATAGTGGGTGATGGGTGGCATATTTGAATTGTATGGTTTATGAATTTATTTTATGTGGGAGTGTAAGGGTATAATGATCTATTTTTTCATAAGATGGGCCATTACCCTTGTTTAATTTTATATTTTTACTTTTAATTTTTTATTTTATTTTATTTTATTTTATTAATGTTTTGATTGGAAATAAAATGTATTTTATTTTATTAATGTCTTGACTATAAATTTGTAGAGTTCAAATCACTTTAAAATTAATTTATGTAATTTTTAATCCAAATATTAGGGTGTTGTAAGATCTAAAATTTATGTTAAAACTTATGCTTGATCAAGTGAATTTTATATTGGTGTATTGGACAAAAATATCAAGTATGTAAGCATTTAATTAATTATTTAATGTGATCTAAGGTGACTAATAGCTAAAATAAGATTAACAAGTAAAGTGAAAATCCATAAGGTTATGCAATCACATAACTTTATTTCCTTTATCTCTCAATGTGATCCTTAATCTCTGAATGTGAAACCTTCCTAATAATGTCACAAGGGCTTCAACAGAAAACTTTCTTTCCCTTGCTTTTCCAAAGCTTGCTATTCAAGTATGTTCCAAAGTTGGAAATAAGTTTCTAAGAGCAATTATTAACCCTGACAACTCCTATGAAACAATGAGTTTTTCACTTGAATGTTCAATACACTGAATTGCTCAAATTATTTGCAGTAGTGAAAATTTCATGTGAAAAAGAGAACTACCTTTACAAAAACAAGATTTCCAATAGACATAGAAACTTGAATACTTCAATTGCAGAATTGAATCCATTAATCTCCAATAAGTGAACCCAACATTCTTACAACAACGACCGCTAATAAATAATTACAAAAGAATTGAGGTTTGTTGAGTAACTTCTTCAATACAATTTACTAGGTTTGGCCTATGAAAATGATAGTGAAAAACATATATATTAAAAAAAAAGCTCATGTAAGGGCCATGAATTGTGAAAAACAACTTTTCAAACAAGCCCAGTTTCAATTGAACTCCATGATGACAGGAAAATTATCACCTGCGATGGGTATGTACTCTTGAATTATAGCTCAATGGTGGAAAATCATCTTCAGTTAGCTAGAACTTTCTATATTTGCTGAACCTTTTGTGAAGGCTGAGCATTTTGAGGTGGCTGATCTTGCCGAACATGAAGATTGCTGGGCTGTTGTTTTATTCATAATTGTAACGGGCTGAGATTTACTAGGTCAGGATTAGGGGTGAATTTATATGGGATTTTTGAGTCATCCATCTTCCTAAATGTAATGGATATCTTGCTCAGATATTAAATGGTATTAAATAAAAATCAACTTAATCAAGAATGCAAACTACATACTTAATACAAAGCATATCATCTTCGTGCAAGTACAATAGGAACACAATGCTTAGCAACATCAGCACCATTTTCATTCAAAACAAGAACATATATGCACATTGTAATAGTAATGCAGATTTTGTTAGCAAAACATTATTTAGTACATGTTGATTTTTGTGTTATTTCCCTATGCACACTTGGAATATAATGGAGTTCATGCAAGTAGAGAAGTTCATGAAAATACCCTAAAGGCAACGGAATGGTGGCAGAGCCAAAGAAGTCTCCGGTCCCATTATCTTCAAATCTGACCCAAATATGATGTTGTCATTCGCTCAAGAAAGAGACCGTGCAAAATGGTCGAACAAAATCATAGTGATTAATGTGAGGGGGAATGCAAACATCCTTGTCATAAATGTTGACAATGCAATTGTTGGGGATGCATATTGGTGGGAGAACATGCCAAGACACCATCCTTTTGATCATTTGTTTCAATAAAGGCGGGATAGGATCGACTTCCTCATTGTGAATTATACTAGGGAGTTCCCATTATTGTTCTGCATATTGAAATGGTACTTTGGGCAACAACATATTAAGAGATCAAGAAGATTAAGAACAAGAACAGATAGAGTGGTACCTGTGCATAATTGTAGCAACAACCAAATTGTATCGTGATGCGCCCTTTGCCTCGCATCCACTTTCTAGGCTCTGAATACGCGCGCTCTGTAAGTATAAGTAATTTCTAAACATAAGATATCAATCAGGAATATGAGGGAATATTTAGAAGCAATCTAGTGATGAAATCATATATATATATATATATATATATATATATATATATATATATATAAAATTTTGTGAAATATATATAAGTATGGAAAATCTTGAGGATTAAGAAATAATGAGCAATAAATTTTTTTCCTTAACAAAAAAGAGGTAAAACCATGCTTATGATGAGGACTATGATTGTTAATACATTTGATAAAGAATATCTAAATTTAGCTCCTTACAAGCAAAGAAACAAGCAAAGAAATTGCACTTCTACAGAGTTAACATTTAAAGATGTTGGGGCTTCATTTTGAATAGAAAGGCTCTCTTTTTTAGCATTAATATATTCTAAATTAGATAAGACTTCCAAATTTTAAAAAATATAAGTAACCCCAACATTAGAATCAACTACATGAATATATGCTAAAAAATCCATTCTGAACTCAAATAGGGTGCATGATTCAACAAGCGAAGATAACTGCACCCCCACCATTCTAAACAAAGAAAATAATAAGCTGAAAAAGCCTAGGGTTTGATCAGCATCAACCTGGAAGAAGATCAACCAAACCATAAAAGTTCTAAAAAAAAGAAGTAAAGAGTAACACAGCTATTATTATCTAAATATGACTTCCTATAAATCTGCACGCATCATAATTACAAATCTCTTGTAGTACATGCCCAAATCCGTCTGCACAATAAATTTATTGCTTCATCTGATATGCATCAACCAGATCAAGATTTGATATATCTTTCTAAAATTTATAAATCAAGTACGGATTTCAAGTTAAAGCATATATTCAATCAAACTAAATGACTCAGTGAGATAAGTTTAATAACGTTACAATTGAATCAAATCAAGTCCAAATGAGCTTAAATGAAGCTCAAATGCTACATATAAACTTCGAAACACTGACTTGATGATCAAATGACTTTTAAATTTGACATGCTTATAGTCGAATCGAGAAGTTCGATGAGACAAATCCAACGAGTCTAATGATCACTCAAAGTGAAGATCATTTGAATGATCAAATCACTAAAAAATTATCTATGATCAAATGGATCGATACAAACCATTCGATGAAGTGTTTTGAGATTTTGACTATAATGACCAAAATATCCATCTCAGAATCTTATAAATAGGACCTTATTCTTTTCATGAAAGGGGGGGATAGAAGAAAATTTGGGAGAAAGCTAAGAGAGAACTAGAAGTTCGAAGTTCGTCATCACCACTGTTGACGTCGATCGCCGTCAATCGTCATTACCGACTGCCACCAACAATCATTACAGTCCAACTACTACTCCATAGCTATTTTAACCTGATTCTAAAATTCTAATTGTCAGGATTTTTTAGATACAACCTTGTAATCTTCATTAGAAAAACTTAAATTTTGTACTCAAAAGGAGATATATAGTGGAGCATTTTTAGTAGGCTAGGCCCCATGATTATTTCCCCTCTTTCTGGGGTTTTTTTCACATAAAAATTCGGAAGTTTATTATTCTTTTTTCAACTATCTATCTGTGTGTTGGATTTCCATACAAGCTACGGTGTGAAGTTTTATTCTACTGCAACTGGTTTCTAACACACAATAGTTTAACGTCATATGAGAAACAATCTCTTTACATCTTCATAATGATTGACAATCTGACTTCAAGTTAAGAGCAACACCATTTATATGATGAAGGAAATCCTACTTGGGAGTAACACATATGAAGAATGAAGAAACATCAAATGTTGATCTTTTAATTCATATCAAAACTACGGGCAACCCTTGATCTCAAAAGATCATTCAAATCAATATTCTGGATATTTAATTTATTATCAGTTTGAGAAACAAGTCAATGATGAGAAGTAATTTCAATATTTAAATTTTTTTTTATAAATTGTGATTCTTCAATCATACTCATAGAAAAATAAGGCAAAAGCCTTAAAAGGTACATATACATCAAAAACCTTAGAGGCAAAAGCCTTAGAAGGTATAGGTACATCAAAAATCTTAGTAGGCAAAAATCTTAGAGGGTATAGGTACAATAAAAATGTTAGAAGACAAAAGCCTCAAAGATATAGATACATTAAAAATCTCAAAAGAAAAAAGCCTCATAAGATACAAGTACATCAAAAATTTCAGAAAGCAAAAGTCTAAGAAGGTACAAATACATCAAAAACTTCAGAAGATAAAAGCCTCATAAGGTATAGGTACATCTAAAATCTCAGAAGGCAAAAGATTTAGAAGATACATGTACATAAAAAATCACATTATGCAAAAGCCTTAGAAGGTACATCAAAAACCTCAGAAGGAAAAATCTTTAGAAGGTACAAGTACATCAAAAATCTCAAAAAATAAAAGCCTCAGAAGGTACATGTATATCAAAAATCTCAAAAGGCAAAAGCCTCAAAAGGTACAGGTACCCCGATGGAGGAGAATAAACTCGTTGCAATATTTTAAGAGGAATAGCCACCAAATCATTTGAAAAATGGAATTTCTTCCTAAGATTATTAAAGTATCACTGTTGATAGTTGTCATTACATCGTCGGATCTTCGTCCCTTGATGCTTTCACAACTCATCATTTTGTGCAAGATTTACTCTAGAATATTTAGACATTGGGATATCTGTGGAAGGATGCTCACCCATGAATATATACTCTATTTTTCAAGTTTGGAATCACATTGGAGCCTGAATTCGGGAAATGCATCGCCTAACCAGGTTAGTTGGAATCCCCAAGATCGAGGAGAACTAGAGCTTGCGAGAGGGGTCAGCACCATTATAAGGATCAGTGGGAGAAACTAAGACTTAAAAAAGAAACTTGGAAGTACACTGGAGCCTGAATTTGGGTTGAGCGCCGCCCAACCAAGTCAGTTGGAATCCCCAAGATCAGGGAGAATTGGAGCCTGCGAAGGGGGTGAAAATCATTATATAGGTCAGTGGAGGCTATCAAAGAGAAAAAAGTGGAAGCACATTAGAGCTAAATTTGGGATGCACGTTGCCTAACTAGGTTAGTTGGAAATCTTGAGATCGAGGAGAATTAGAGTCTACGAGGGAGTTGACACCGTTATACAAGTTAGTGGAGGCTATAAAAGAGAAGAAAGCGAAGCATATTTGAGCCTGAATTTGGGTTGCACGCTGCCTAACCAAGTCAGTTTGAATCCCCAAGATTGGGGAGAATTGGAGCTCGCGAGGGGGGTCGGCACCGTTACACAAGTTAATGCAGGATACCAAAGAGAAAAAATAGAAGCACATTGAAGCAAGAATTCTGGTTGCACACTGCCTAACCAGGTCAGTTGAAAATCCTGAGATCGGGGAGAACAAGAGCCTACGAGGGGGGTCGGCACCGCTATACATTTCAGTGGAGGCTACCAAAGAGAAGAAAATGGAAGCTCAAGCTTGAATTGTGATGCACCACTAACCAGTCTTGGAATCTTCAAGATCGGGAGAACCTGCAAAGCAAAACATTATATAGATCAATGGAGGTTACCAAAGAGAAGCAAGTAATGTGCGAGTTTTTTTTACCCTTTGGGGGGGATATTTATACTTGAAAAAAACTTTCTCCCTCCCTCTCTCTCCCTCTCTCTCTCTCTCTCTCTCTCTCTCCCCCACTCTCACATGTCAAAATGAGTGAAAAAAGAGAGAGAAAAGAGGGGCCCCGGCCCCCTCTCTTTTAAACCAAATGCCACCCATAAAAAATAAATAAAATAAAATAAAATAAAATTATTAAAATAAGATTTATGTATTTATAGAAAATATCATTTTTTACATATAACATATTAATAATTAAAAAAAATTGATATGCATAATATACATAACTACAAATCCTAATAATTTTTAGCTAAAGTGATTTTATTTTTAAAATTTAATATATTTTTGGATGAAATAAATTTTATCATCCAAATATAGGGGGACAAATGATATATCCTTCTAAAGTTTATAAATCAAGTATGGATTTCAAGTTAAAGTATATATTAAATTAAATTAAATGACTCAATGAGATAAGTCTAATAACGCTAGAATTGGGTCAAATCGAGCCCAAATGAGCTCAAATGAAACTCAAATGCTACATATGAAACTTTGAAATATTGACTGGATGATCGAATGACTTCCAAATTTGATGTGCTTATAGTCAAATCGAGCGACTCGACGAGATAAATTCAACGAGCCTAAGATCACTAATTGAAGATCATTTGATTGGTTAAATAACCAAAAAATTATCTATGATCAAATGGATCGATACAAACTGACCGATTGAGTATTTTGAGATTTTGGCTACAATGACTAAAATACCCCAATCATTTAAATAGAACCCTTCTTGTCATGAAGGGGGATGAGCTTGAAGCAAACTTAGGAGAAATCTAAGAGAGAGAGTTAGAAGTTTGAAGTTTATCACCACCACCATTATTGTTGATCGTAGTCAATCGTCATCGCCGACGCCATCAACAACCGTTACAGTCCAACTACCACTCCATAGTTGTTGTAATATGGTTCTAGAATTCTTATTGTCAGGATTTCTCACATACAACTTTGTAATCCCTTATCGGGAAAACTTAAACTTTGTACTCCAAAGCAGATATATAGTGGAGTATTTTAACTGGGCTAGACCCCGTAGTTTTTCCCCTCTTAGATTTTTCTATGTAAAATTCCATAATTTATTATTCTCTTTTAACTATTTATCTGTGTGCTGGATTTTCATACAAACTATGACATGAAGTTTTATGCTACCGCAACTGATTTTCTGGCATGCAATAAGACTACAACTATAAACTGATACCTCAACAATTATTTATTTTAGATCAAACTTTAGTACACATAACCTCCTAATAAAATATGCCCAGCTTAACAACCTTGAACCAATTTTAGATGAAACTAACTTATCAAGCTACAAGATTGATGTGCATATACCATTGCATTAAAAAAAAAGGAAAAATCAATCAATTTTGAGTCAATTCTAAAATGTTCAGATCAAAATTAAACATGATGAATATACCTCTAAGCTGATCCTTCCTCCCCTTTTCCTGAATATCATAGATGCAATCAATAATGCTCCACTGCTTGGCGGCAGAGAAGATGTCCGTGTGGAGCTCAAGGCCTTTGAGGATGTTGATCTGCCCGTCCCCTCACTCTCTCCAAGTGCATGAAGTCTTCCTCCTCACGTTAGCAAACCAGACCGCCTCATCCTCCTCCTGTAGAATCTCCTTGCCACTGTCGTCGGCGGTGGTACGGAGCGAAAGTGATTTGAGTTCTTTGGTGATTTTATCGATGGATCGGCGGCTGGCCATTGCTCTTCTTTCCTAAGACTCATTAATTTGCTTTTCATTCAATTTATTTATTTATAAAGTATGCCCATGGATTCTTCTTCAGAACTCAAAAGTAAGCGAGATGAAAATTGTAATTAAGATTTTGAATTGGATTAAATATGTAAAATTTTGAAAATGGATAAATAATTTTGGCAATTTTCCAAAATAAGTGAGATGTCGGAGGATCAAACAATGAAATTTTTTTAAAATAAATATCATTATAAATTTAATTAGAGAATTAAATATCTTTAAAAAAATTTAAAATAGATATAGTCGCCCACTAAGTGGATGACTAGGTAGCCACGTCAACTCCAACGTGGCAAGTTGCCACATAAAGTTGACTTGCTTCATTAACTGAAGCTAGTCGCCCACTTAGTGGGTGACTAATCGAGAGTTAAAGAAATCGGGCCGATCGATTGATTGACCCTATTCTTTCCCTCTAATCCATCGATCCACCCTCGTGCTACGCAACCGACACATCCATGCGAGCTGCCCACCATTTTCCCCTTTTGAGCATGCTCAACTTCATCTCCAAGCTTCTCGGTAGCTGTCGGCATTGCTCCAACCACCGGCATTATTCCATCTTCCCCTTCTAGCCAAACCCTGCTCATTTGCTTCCTCGACAGTCATGTCCATGGCATTTGATGACTTCCCTCTCCATCTAACAGCCCTTGGAACCCAACATTAGCTTCCGACAATGATTCCAGCTGCTCCATTCCATTCAGGGAAGTTTCCTGCAGCAGATTCTACAATTTTTTGTGCACATTCCCATCGTTCTTCATAAACACACGGTAAATTCCTATTTTTTTCTCATTTATAAATTAGTAGATTATGTGTTCTAGGTTGAGCTATATTGTTAGAATTTTGTAGTTGGATTTGATTTGTAAGTTTGTGTTAGCATTAAAGTTCAGGTAATTTATTTGTAATTTTAGGTGATAATATGTCGAGTATACTATTATAAGTGACAATGACATATTTTTGAATGGTATGAGTTATGTTTGAGTTTTGTAGTTGGCCTATAAGCTTAGAGCCCCGTTACTTGTAGAGATAGTCACCTTAGATGGCATTCATATAATGTCGATTGATTTAATTTTTTTTTTTGATTTATGTAGTTTATTCTACAAATAAATTTGGACGTGCTATGTTTTTATAGATTTAGGAAATACTGATATGATTGGTTATTTTTCAGTTATTTGAGGAATGAGTAGAGAGTTTGTTTCGCTGATCCTTTTCTATGGAGGCTAACTAAGTATCGATGAGCAGTTCACTCCAAGTTATGTGGGAGGTCGAAATTGTCCAGTTAAGATCCTACGACATAACACCTTATTGGAATTGAAACAATGAATTATGAGGTCATTGCACATTGATTTTGATTGCCAATCTGTAAGTCTTACATGTCATTATCTGGTGGGTAATCAATTTATAGCTTGTTATATTTGACGATGAAGTTTGCGACGTTACACTGGATGAAGCTTCCCATCAGATATTAGTGTTGTATGTGGAAGTGGAGGATGCTAATGTTGCATCAACATCGACTGATCTGGTAATAAGGTTAGTAGATATACCAACGATGCTTATATAAAATTTCATCGTACATGCACCTGTGGTGACATAGAGCAGCTTCGATGAATTGATTCCCAGGTAATACCTTGTCCACCTTTCCCTATTTATACTTATAATATTTAATATCAAAGTTTGTCATCCTACTTTTGAGTTTTGTGGTAGCGATGATGTTATTTATCATTTAGAGGAACCATATGTACCTTAGAGTGCTGCAGGCGATGATGAGTATCATACTATAAGCAGTGGTTCAAGTAGTGAGTTTGAGCAGGATATCAGTGATGATGATTGTTCACTTGGGTTAGAAGCTACTGTGGTTGGGAATATAGCCAGTCATGCTCTTTTAAAAAATCATTCACTCAGGAATATTGATTGTGAAAGTTAGATGTTGTCTACAAATGAGTATGTATGGATGTGTCAAACTACGAGAGAGTGAGACAATGATATTTACTTTGACGATCCATCTGATAAAAGTGTCCTAATAGACAATGTTGAAATTCTAGGTGACCTTGTCGAAGGAATGTGTTTTAGAAGTAAAAAGAGTCCTTATTGGGTGGTGTATAGTGAATAATATTCAATTCCTAATAGTTACCTCTAATCAAAGAACTACACGGTTACATGTGTACATCATGATAATCCTACTAGATCATGTAATTGACATTTGCATTATAGAGGCACGCTTAGGGGTGCTTGGAGAATATCCAAAAATTGGAGAATAGATGTATCAATGAAGCTTAGAGCGATCATGTAGCAGTTCCCAAATTCATAGCTTATTTCATTATACCTGTGATCAGGCATCAAATTGATATGAAACCTAGGGAGATTATAGGTAAAATGGAGTCAAAGTTTAATGTCCAAGTTTCCAACATGAAGGCTTGGGATGCTAGGCATAAGATAATAAAAATAATCTTTGGTAGTTGAGAAGAGGCTTATAGGACTCTCAGCCTTTACATGGAAGCAGTTTGTACTACTTTACCTGGTATAGTCTACATAATTTAGTACAACAATACACAATGCTTCCAAAGACTTTTTTGGGCATTTGATCCTTCCATTATGGGTTGGGGTAGCTACCGCCCAGTGCTCTACTTAGATGACACATTTTTGTTAGGCAAGTACCGTGGTACTTTACTTACTACTATTGGAATAGATGGAACAATGGTTTGTTTCCTCTCACCATTACTGTTGTGGAGTCTAAGTTGATTGATTCTTAGTTTTAGTTCTTAATGTGCTTATATGATATACTATCTATAGTGTCATCTAGATGTGATTTGTGCATCATATCTGATAAACATGCTAGTTTGTTACGTGGGTGTCAAGAAATTTTTCCATTGGCAGCTCACAAACACTGCATGCGCCATCTTTGTGAAAATTTTAAAAGAGTGATATGTAGATTAAGAATTGGTGATGTTGAATTTCTATTCCAGAAGATGTAATGGTAAGAAACATTGATGACATTCGTGAGTTTAATCATTTCATGACATATATTAAAAATGTGAAAAAAGAAGCTCACAAATGGCTTGTGGAACACGACCCTATTAAATGGTCACTTGTACATGATGGTCGAATGCGTTATGGTACAATGATGACTAATACATTTGAATATTTCAACAGTGTTCTGAAATGTGCATGTAGTTTGCCTATTCGGGCTCTAATCATTACTATTTATTACAATTTAGTTGCATTATTCATGAAATGACTTGCCTCTACAACTCAGCAATAAGAGGCCAATTTATATATTTTCACCCAAAGGGTATCCACAATGTTACAACAAGCTGAGAGGGAAGACAAGCATTTTTTTGAATTGGTGAACATCAATCCTGAGAAGATGCAGGTGTTTGACAGGTCAAGCTGATCATTTGGAGTTGATTTGCTTGATAATGACCAGTGTAACTGTATTTGCGATATAATAGTCATATATCATTAGCCATGCCCGCATGTTATTGCTGTGTTGGGATTTAAAAGATTAAACTACCTAACATGTGTGTCACAGCACTACACACTGCATTTGTATAAGCTCACATACTCAAATGAGTTTCACACTTTGCTTGACCATTATGGTTGGACATCTTACAGCGCAGAGCATGCATTAATAGCATTACAACCACCCAATTTTTGTAGAAGGTTAGGTAGACCTTGTACCACTAGGTTCAAAAATATAATAGATGAAAACAGAGCTAACACTAGTAGAACCTGCAATCTATGCAAGATAGTTGGCCATTACAGGTCATCGTGCCCACACAATGTTAATAGTAGAAGGTATGTCATAGATACATTAGCAGACAATGTATATGTTTAGTGAATTTTTTTAAGACTTTCCATATAGGTTACAGTACTCTTTTTGGGCTTACTTTATGATAAAGTTTTCCCTTTTATAATTTAGAACTGTCTGACACTAACTCCTGCATTTATTTTTTCAACAGGTTCGATGGCCGAGGAGCACCGCCCACCAATTAGACGTCGGCGTCGGGGCCATACTAGGAAGGACACCCTATAGTTGGAGCAGCCACCTACTGAGGTCCACCCTAGCATAGCCTCCCTACGTGGACAGCATAGAGCCGCCCACCCTAAAATTATAAGTGTTATTTAATTTCAATTTATACTTTTCACCTGCACAACCTTCAGTATGGCTAATGATTGATCGATCATGTTATTTTTTGTAGAGAACTATTCTAGAGGCTGCTTCACACTTATGTTGAAGGAGTGGCCCATCACTTGCAGAAGATTCATTAGTGGCCTAGAGGCAGCAGACTATAGTGTGCTAGCCAGCTTCATTTCATCCTCCTGGATCATCATCTGCTTACTACCCTAGTTGAGAGATGCTCTCCACATACCAATACCTTTCACCTAGCTGTTGGTGAGATGACAGTGATGGTCCAGGACATGGCGATGATCCTGGGATTACATGTTGATGGGCCACCTGTTATTGGCCCAATTATGATCGGTGAGGGGAAGAGATGGGCTAGCTGGCCTAAGAGCTACGATGAGTTATTGAGATAACACCCTATACCAGATGTGGTGTACCATGACCCGACCAGTCAACAATTAGATCGACCTTCAAGATGGGTTAGGCACAGGTGCAGACATGCATGCCATTGAGGTGGCTTAGGTGGGATTTTACAGAGTCATATCATCTAAACGAGATTACTTGCACCTTTATATTACATTCTATTCCTTATTAGGTGTTTCTTACTGCTGGATACATCAAGTTCTGAAGTCCACATGTAGTATATTCCACTTCTAGAGGACCTAGATTCATTCAGTTCACTATCTATAGGAGGAGCAGTTCTGTCCCACCTTTATAGAGAGCTCTACGAGTCTACTCGGCCAGGAATATGGTCGGCCCACACCTCATGCAGATATGGTCTTGGGAGCATCTTCATGTGGGGAGGTCAACCCTGCATGTGCCATATCCGACTGATCTTGACAATCTCAGTAGGTTTGAGGTATATTTTAATTTCTGTACTTTCAAATTTTTAGTGTATATGTTTATTTAAAATGTGTTGTGTGCATAGGTGGAACAAGAGACATGTTCGCCAGATGTCAATGGCGAACGTTGCATTGTATAGGAATGAGCTAGATGGCTTGATGCTTATGTAGGTTGGACTTGTAGAGTATATTTCAATTCAAATTTCTATAATGCATATTCTAATTTAACATAATTTTTAATATGTGAAGATAATTTGGGAGACATACACTGAGCAGATCACGCTATGTCTATCATGTACATGCTTAGCAGGCTCGATATATGATTGACATGAGTCTTGTTGATCAGCTGGAAGAGGATGGAGTGGCATTTACTTGATCGAGTGTTGCAGTTTGGACTCATACCCTGAGTAAATGTGGCACCAATTGACCCTAATTTCAAAATGGTCAATGGTCAAGGCAAAGCGGATGTAGACTGGGTTGATTACCAATAGGTTCATAATGCCTCTTGAGAGAGGCGAGGGATTACCTAGTCAAGGGCTTGGATGAAGATGAGGACATAGCGGCTATCAATCAGTGTATGTGCTGGTTCAGATCTCGAGCTTCTCTCTACTTACTAGCTGCCCTGACAGATCTTCCGACCACTTACTATCCTAGAGCACTTGTAAAGTGTATATATATAAGCGTTAACACATAAGTATTCTGCTGAATTCAATATGTTACTTGAGGCTAATTTCACACACTATTTTTTCATGCAGTCAAGCACATCTTGGTGACTTAGGACATCTTTCAGCTGTACTTCGATCGTGTAGATAAGCACGAGCTACAGGGAGCTGTAGATAAGTATGAGGTGTTATGCAAAGACTTGCAATTGCGTGTACATATCGGCCACCCACATTACGGATCAAAGCCTACGGAGGATATCCCACAGCATGATTGGGGCACCAGACCATCTACATATGCTGATCTAGGTCCATCTATATATGTTGATCTAGGTCCTTCTACATACAAGCCTACGTATGAGTCACAACCGCCTATCTTCCGGTCACAGGACTATCCTACACAAAATTATAAAGATCTTACATTGGAGGGCCACCATCAGCTGCGTGATTGTCCATCACGTGCACCTAACCAGTACAAACCTGGGAGTGGTGCGATTCCATGCAGACGACGGAGGAGTTATCTATTTAAGATAGTCTATTTGTGCATCTGTACTACATTTGTTCTTATCTATTTTTTTTGGGATCATCCATTTATGTAAATACTTGTACTCAATTTTTAGAATGACTTGTAGAACTTATATTCATTTTTGTAATGAATCATCCATATACTTAGTTTTAGATCTACTTAAATGAAAACCTGCAGACTCTAAGGTTGACCTCCATAATTGATGATAAGGGCTTAAAGCTCATAAATGGAACATCCAAACCTAAAGCAAAAAACATAAGAGCTTAAAACCAATCCTTGATGTAATAGCCAATCCCATGTTAAAAAAATAACTTCCCTGCAACCTAGTCACCCACTTATTGGGTGACTAGTCTACATATATACTAGTCATCGCGACTAGCACAGACGTTATAGACCTAGTCACCCATTAATTAGGCGACTAGGTACTGTTACACCCATATTAGCTTTCCTACCATGTTAGAGTTGAAGTGGCTACCTAGTCTCCCACTTAGTGGGCGACTATACCTATTTCTAAATTTTTTAATGATACTTAATTCCATAATTAAGTTTATAATGATACTTATTTTTAAAAAATGCCCTCAAACACGTGGGTGACTGCGATCGGGCCCAGATTCACCGTCCGAATTTTATTCTAGGGACACAAAAATGAGGAGGAGGAGTTGGATTTCCTTTGGTCCATGGTTGGTCTTAAGCTTGCTTTGGGCTATATATGATATATATATATAGCAAATTTTAGGGCTGCCAAGGAAAGGGGAGAGTGAACTTTGTCTCTTTTGGATGGAATCCAATGCAAAGGTGTTTGTCCAATGGCTAATCCCCTTGGATGGGACCCACTTTACTAATGAGCAGACTTTGGGCTGACCTATGGTCAATTTGGGTCGGGTTTGGTCAGCCACAAAGGTCTCATGGGTTGGTTTTGGGTGCTTTGGCTTCATTTATTCAAATGGGTTCATGTTGGGTTGGGTTGACTAATTAGTAAAATTGGGTCAAACTGAGGCTTGGGTTAGGTTCAAATGATGATTTGGAGAGTTTTAGTTCAATTGCATTGGGTTGGTTTGGCTTAGATTTGATTTTGGCTCATTTCAAATCAAATGGGTCAAATGGGTCAAGTTGATTAATTTGACCAATTTGACCACATTGGGTTAGGTTAGGTGTTGGTTCAAGTTCAATTGGTTAATTGAAAATGATTGTAGGCTTTGGTTTGATTTGATTTGGACTTAATTTAGATTTTGGCTAATTTGACCCTTTATGTCAATTTGGGCTAGGTAGGGTTATCTTCACCAATTGGTCAAATTGGGCTCAATTATGGCTTTGGTCAAGTTCAATAATTTATTTGGAATGTACTTGAGCCATTGGTTGCAATCAATTTGGGTTAGATTGTGATTCAACCCATTTTGGCTTTTTAGGCCAATTTGGGTCAACTTGGGTCAAGTGGCCAATTGGACTTGGTTTGGCTTAATGGAGGGTTTGGTCATGTTCAATCATTGATTATGAGTTAATTTGGATCTATGGTTTCAATCAATTTAGTATATGGTGGGTTTGGCTAGTTTAAGTTTTATTTGGGCTAAAGGTTGACTTGGTCAAAGGACCAAGTTGACTTGGTTTGACCTAATTCAAGGTGGTTGATCATCTTAGGGTGATTGTTGATCATGATACGATGTTTGGATGGCCTTGGTTCAATCCAATTTGTGTTGGATTAGAACTTGTTCAAAAAGTGTTCTTTAGGTCACTTTGGGTCAAGTGGACCTAAATGGGTCAATTGATTTTTCAAGTTTAGTTGAACTCGTATATGAGCCTAGGATTGAAATATAAATCTAACTATTATCAATTTGGAGTCTAGTGAATTTTGGCTTATTTTAAGTTTTCAAGTCAAAAAGGTTAACTTGGGTTTGACTTGGGTTGACTTGAGTTTGATTTGGTAATTATGTTTATGTTTTTATTTGGCTAAATGATTGAAGGAGTGATTGAATCATGAGAAAATCCATTAGTTTTGCTTGATTTGGATAGGTTTAGCTAAGTCCAAGAAATTATCTAAAAATGGTTGAATTGGGTTTTAGTTTGATTTTGGATTTGATTTTGACTACTTGGATTTATATTTCATTTATATTTGGAGATATAAATGAAGATACAAATGATTCATGAGAAGATCACTTGAGTTTGGAGTGATCTGGAAGCAAATTTGACCAAGCTTATGAATGTAGGTTAAAAGGGTTTAAGTAAGGAATTGATTTAGTTTGATTTCTTTTTGGTCATTGGAGGTGGGTTTCATTTATATTTATGAATATAAATGAAGAAGTAATTGGTTTATAAGGAAACCAATTGATTTTGGGTTGATTTAAGTGGAGATTTGATCAAGCTTTTGGAGATAGGTCCATGAGGCTTAAGAGGGAAATTTGGATGATTTGATTTGATTTAGTTTTGAATATTTGGGTATGGATTTCATTTATATATATGAATATAAATGAAGGAATAGTTGATTTATAAAGAAATCGATAAAGTTTGGGATAATTTAGGTGGAGATTTTGGCTAAGCTTAAGAGAGTGGGTCATAAGGCTTAGGGAGGAATTTTGATATGGGTTTTAATTTGAGATTGAATTATTTGGCTTGAAATTTGGATTTGGATTTGTTAAATGATTGAGAGATTGAATTGATATTTGAGAAAATCAATTGAATCAGGATTGATTTGAATTAGTTGAGGCTTAGTCCATAGGATGAAATCAAAGGGCTTAGGAAGAATGTTGGCCTTGGATTTGATTATGAGTTTCAATCATTTGGTTTGGAATTTATATTTAGATTTAGTATTTGAGTTTGATTTGAGATTTGGTTTGGAATTAAATTAAATCTTTTTAAATTTTATTTAATTTTTTATACTTCATTTTGACAAAGGGTTTGAGATTTCTTATGCTCAAATGCATGTTGAAATGAGTTTGTGGTCTAAATTAGAGAGAAAGAGGTGTTTTCCACCACATAGGAGACCCTTAAAGTCAAGTCTTCCCCTATCGTACAAGAATGAAAACTCTCTCTTAATAAGAGTGAGATAATATGAATGCATGTTGTTAAACATACAATATTCAGCTAAAGGGTTGCTAAATATTTTAATTATCTTATTTATAGCTTAGGCTTTATTATAAGGTTGTGAGTTGATTGAAATTTAATTATGAGTGATTAGTTGGAGTAGAAAAATTAATTTTATCCTAAGAGCCTATCGCATCCAGGCCACACATTCACTCAATAAACATTAAGAAACTATGAAAAGTATGCTTTTCTAATGCGCAATCTAAACACAACATCAATCATACATGTATAAACTACGTAAAAGAATAAAAGGTTAGTGAGGTTGAGTTCTACCGTACACCCCAAAAAGAGAAAATGGGTAGTCAAGCTCTACCCTTATACAACCTATTATATAAAAGAATAATTACAATTACAAATAATAAATGCTATGGGGGGTCTTCAAGTCTTCATTCTTCATGTCTTTACTCCTTTTGATTTTGTAGACTTCAAGACATCATATGACACCCTAGGACAAAGCCTTCTAGCCAATGATCATCCTAAACTCCCATAGCACTAATTCTAACTCCTAATACAAACTATATTAAGACAAGAAAAGTAAATCTAACTATACCTGCAAGACAAGTGTTAGCTAAACACACATACAATCCCAAATAGTTATATTTATAATTTGGGCTTAGCACCCTACACATGGGTAACCAAGCCCACCTATCCTAACTTGGATTATGTTTAGGGGCATAAGCAATCTACAAGCAAAACGTTTATATTTATTTTTACGGTATCCCCCTTAAGCACAACTCCTTATAGAAAACATGATTAAGCTAATCACGGTCTACCATCCAGTCTATGAAATATACACTGTAACATGCAGTCTAAAATAATAAATCACAAAACAAAACATACATCACACCATGCATCTAACATGAAGCTAAAAGTGGTGACTTAATCTAATGTGTGTGTATTAAGGCTTGTGTGGTATGTCCTAACTAAGCATTAAGATTAAGATTTCTAAGTGTAAAAGGATGTTTAATCATAAGAGATTGATTTCATTTAAAGTGACTTAATTGATTTGATAATTTTACTTAGTGTTTTCTTTTTTGTTTTATGCCTTACACTTTACTAAGTGTTATAAAGAGGAAAGAATTGCTCTCTTTTATCCCTACCCTAAGCCACTTTCTAAAGCATGTTAATTTAATTTGTTCTCTTTAGTGAATAGCTTATTACACATTTTAAATTAATCCTAAGTTTAGGTCACTTTAAGTGATTCCATTCAATATGAAAGGTATCTTAAGATTAATTTGATTGTATTACTATCACATGATATATATATATATATATATATATATATATATATATATATATATATATATATATATGTATATATATATATATATATATATAAAATCATTCCTTTCCATCACATGTAACATGCATATGATTAAATCCTATGTATACCTACACAAACAATATATTTTAGCACACTTAAATGATGGATGTGAACATGTACATTTCAAATTTATATTTTTTTCATTTGATTGAATTATTTCATCATATTAATTTAAAGCTCTATCAAAATTCTTATACAAAAATACATAAGGATGAAATTAAATGGGTATGTGCCATTGTTAAACCAGGAAAGTGAGATAATTAAATGACTTTCTTGAGGCTAGCGCCCGTATTCTTAGGATGTCCATACTATATACCCATTTTCATTCAAACATATGTAAATTTATAAATATGAATGAAGGAAAGAAAGCTTCCAACTATATGACTAGTTAATTCAATCATTTAGCCAATAATGAATGCATGTAATTTTAGTAGAACTGATAGATTTTCATCCTTTAGCCACATATGCACACATATGTAAAGAAAAATGAGCAAGTATGTGCCTTTGATAACTAGGGAAGTGAGGTAATCAAATGACCTCCTTGGGGCTAGCTAAAATCTCATATTCAGGATGTTACTATATACTTTATTTATCATTTGAATGTATATGTAAAAAAAGGAAGAAAATCACACAAATATTGTATTTTTATTTGATTAAAACATTTATGTATATGAAATAAAGTCCCATACAACTTCTAATGTAGAAATAAAGGTAAATGAAATCAAATTAGTATGTGTCGTTGTTAACCAAGAAAGAGGAAATCAAATAACCTCCTTGGGGAAAGCTAAAGCCTCATATTTTAAGGATGTCTAGACTATATACTTATTAACATTCAAATACATATAAAACCACACATGAATGAAGAAAAAGAAAGCTTTAGTTCACATACCTATGCTATAATCATATGCATATCCTATGTATTCATAACCAGCATTCATAACATATATAATCATTTATTTCTAAGCTTTTGAAAAATATATTTGGATTAAATAGTGATAATAGCCACACATATATTTAAATTAAATCAACACAGGCAAGCTTGACATAAAAAAACCATTTGATTTAATTATTATTATTATTATTATTATTATTATTATTATTATTATTTTTTTGCAAAAGATGAATGCATGAATCAAATGACATACAACATTTAATGTGATTGAAAAGGAATAAATAACATAAAACAAATGATCTCATTCAACCAAATTAATTCCTAAGGATAATCATATCAAATATAATCATTTAAAATAAACCAAAGTTTTTTATTATTAAGTTAGTTTTGGATGTTTGATTTGATTTAAAGAAGAGAGGAGATTCAATCATCTGCTGGTCCTAACCCATTCCCATATTGGTTAATTAATTTGGTTCAATGAAAATAAGTTAAATTGATTTTATGAGCTAATTAGGTTGTAACATGCATTAAGTACATTAATTAACTCTTTCCTATGCCACTTTAGCATAATTATCCAAGTAATTATGAGCTTACATGATATGAACATACTTTGAAAATAAAATCAATAATGATCCTATGAAAATTAAAGGGTTTAATGCAAGCAATCATTTATTAGTTAAGCTAAAGATAAGTACTTTAATAACCCTCCCACACATGCCAATTAGTTATAATTTTCTTAGAATTCTCTTAGGTTATTGAACACCAAAGAGTCTACCCAAGACTTAAGTGATTAAGTTCTGGAATGATTTGGATCTTAGTTTCATTGATTAAGTGATTCAATTAATTAATTAAGCCATAATTAACATGATTAATTAAATGAACTTGAAGGAATAGATTAAGAAGGAGGTCTCAATCTTATCCCATGGGCTCATTCGCTATTGTTCAAAAGATTAATCACTTAATTAATTGATTCATTAATGTTAATGTGATTAATTAATCATCAATTGGATTAGGAGAGTAATTAGGGTTAATTAATTAATTTTTCTAATTAAGAAAGCAATAAATCTTAAGAAAATTAGAAGAGGCAGAGGACATCCCCTTAGATAATCTCAGAAAGTTTGGGATTAATCTCATAGTTAATTAAGGAGTAAATAAGTTAATTAAATTTATAATTAAACTTTAATTAAGCTTTTATTATTGTTTAAAATTAATTGAAAATATTTTTATTAAACTCTCCTATGAAATACCTTTAAAATGAGTATTTATTTATATTTTATTGGATTTTTATACAATTTATTATGATTTTTCAAAGTTTCAGCATATTTAAATAATATTTATAAAGTCAATTAATTTATTTTATTAAAATGGACTATTTAAGCTTCAAAATTTTATATCTCCCAATCCAGAAGTAATTTAGATTTGGAATTTTTGTGATAGGTAGATTTTAAGCTCAATTTTAATTCCTAAAAATTTTAACTTAATCCAATTTGTATTTTTATAATAATTTATTAAATTTAATTTTCACTAAAATTCAAGTTATGCTCAAAATATCTAATAACATTTGGGAATTTTAGATTTTTTGGATTTCTCTCGGAAAGATGAAGCCAACAAACCTTTGTTTGTAATTTTTTATTGAGTATTTTATTTTCTATAAATTTTTGAAGTTTTTGATGATTTAATTAATTTTAAAATAAAAAAATATCCGAATTTTCTACTTAACCCAGTGAGCACCGCATAGTGGGCGTGGCAATCTGATTGCGCATACTACGGCAGCCCAATTTCATGAACGAGAAAAAGGGCGGAATAGTGATCACGACACACAAATTGGATTAGACCGCCCGATCATGGATCGGACGGTCCAGATCGATTTGTGCAATATGGCAGGCCGAAATGAGTAGATCCATCGTTAAATATGTTTGATCCCCTGAATGCGGGATTGGATGGCTACTGCTGCACGCAGTTCCTAGGCGATGAAAACAATGGGAAAATTTGCAAATCAATGTGATTTTTGAGATTTTTGCAAAATCTGAATGAAATTCTCATCCAAATGGGATCATTTACATGACGATCTTCACTGAAAAACTTCTTGATTCACGTGAGGATAATATAAAATAAAAAATGCAAGGTTTATTTAAGAAAATTCCTAAAATCGTGCAAGAATTGTCACAAATAAAAGCTCTTAAGGCTGGCTATAGTTCTTGAAAATTACCTCATCGGGGAAGATTTTTGGTGGCGTGTTGATATGAGCATGCTCTTGAATGCAAGAAGAAGCTTTGGAATGGATCTAGATCTTTGCTCCCTTTGGAATGATAAATTCATCAATGGACGCCGCTTCCTCACTGAAATCCTCTTGATTTTGATTATTTTCACTCCAAAATGAAGTGGGAATTATTGCTAGTTTGTTTGGGAGCTCTAGGAGAGTGAATGAAGGCAGGAGCCAGCTCTTGGAGGCTTCAATTTTTTGTGTTTTGGGATGGCCAAAAATTACCATAAATGGTGATGGGGAGATGGTTAGGAGGTGATGGCTGATTTGAGACTTTGGATTTAGCTCCAAAGTCTTCCTTTGGGGCACTAAAGTGAGTCTTCATTGAATGCAAGTGATGGGGAGGATTGAATGAGGGGATTGTGTGAAGTCCTATGTGGGGAGGATCCATGAGGGATTTGATTGGGTTTAGGCTGAATTTAGGTTGATCCCAAGTGGGTTTGGGTCAGGTTTGACCAGCTTCCAAGATGGCATTGGTTGGTTTCAAAAGATTTGGCTCAATTTGGGTCATTTGGGTCACATTGGGTCATGTTGAGTTAGGTGGACCAATTGGCAAACCAAAGCTTATGTTTGGTTCAAATGATGATTTAAAGTATTTTGGTAAGATCAATTTGATTTAATTTGACCTAGAATTAATTTTGGCTCATTTGGAATCAAATGAGTCAAATGGGTGAAGTTGACCAATTTGACCAAAATTAGTCAAATTGGCTTGGGTTATGGGTTGATTCATGTTCAATTGGCTAATTGAAAATAAATGTAGACCTTAGTTTGAATAAATTTGTATTTAATTTAGATTTAGTCCAAATTGACCCTTTATGTCCATTTGGGCAAAGTGGGTCAATTGGGCTAGGTTGGGTCTTATTGATCAAATTGGAGCTTTGGTCAAGTTCAACAATGAACTTGGAATGAACTTGAGCCATTAGTTGCAATAAATTTGGGTTGATCATGATTTGACCCATTTTGATCCTTTAGGCCAATTTGGGAAAACTTGGCTCAAAGGGCCAATTGGGTTTGGTTTGGCTCAAGTGATGGTCAAGTCATATTCAAACATTGATCATGGGTTGATGTGAATCAATAGTTTCAACCAATTTGGTGTAGACTAAGTTTTGGCTAGTTTTGGTATGTTTGGGCTAAAGGGTTGACTTGGTCAAATGACCAAGTTGACTTAGTTTGACCTAATTTATGGCAATTGGTCATCCTAGGGTGATCAATGGTCATGGTATGAGGCTTGGATGGGCTTGGTTCAATCTAATTTGGGTTGGATTAGAACTTGGCTCAAAAGAGTTTTTTAGGATACTTTGGGTCAAGCAGACCTAAGTGGGTCAATTAGCTTGGTATAATTAATTTAAGTTTAGTTGAACATATATATGAGCCTAGGATTGAAATATAAATTCAAGTACAATCAATTTGGAGTTCAATGGATTTTGGTTCATTTGAAAATTTCAAGTTTAAAGCACTAAGTTGGGCTTGAAGAAATGATTGATTCAAGAGAAAACCTATTAGTTTTGACTTGATTCGGATAGGATTTGACCAAGTCCAAAGAATTGGTTCAAAGGGCTTAGATTGAGTTTTGATTTGATTTTGGTCATTTGAATGTAGATTTCATTTATATTTGAGAAAATAATCAAAGGAACAATTGATTTATAAGAAAATCAATTGAGTTTGAACTGATTTGAAGACAAATTTTGGCTAAGCTCATGAAGGTAGGTACGAAGGGCTTAAAAGGGGACTTGATTTAGTTTGATTTAAGTTTGATGATTTGAGTATATATTTTATTTATATTTGTGAAGATGATTGAAGATATGATTGATTTATAAAGAAATCAATCAAATTTGGTTGAATTGGGTTAAGATTTGGCTAGGTTCATGGCACCAACTCAAATGGCTTAAGAAGGATTTTGGAGTTTGAGTTTGATCTTGGGCTTGAATCATTTGGAGTTGGATTTAAATTGGAATTTGATATTTGAGAAAATCATTTGAGTTTGGGCGGATTTGAATTTGGCTAAAGCTAAGCCAATAAGATAAAATCATAGGACTTAGGAAGGATTTTGAATTTGGATTTGATTATATATTTCAATCATTTGATTTGGAATTTGGATTTAGATTTAGAATTCAAATTTGAATTTGAGGTTCAGCCTAAGATTTAGATTTTAATTGGATTTAAGAAGGTGTACATGGATTGGTTTAGGCTATAGGATAGGTGATTTCCTTAAGTCCCAAGGCATAGCCTAATCCTATGATTAATCCTTCTAAGTCTAAACTTAGGTTAAGTGTTCACCTAATCACTAAATGTGTCTTATGACTAAGAGTTCTTAGTGTCTAGAAGAGTCCTAAGTCTAAGAAGAGGAGGTTGAGAGCTCACTCCAAAAGTGAGGTCAATAGTTGGAATTAAAGCTTTATACAAATTCTAGTGTTGAAAAACATAAGATTTAAATCAAATGAGTACATTCCTTTGTTAACCAGGGAAGTGAGGTAATCAAATGACCTCATTGGGGTTAACTAAAGCCTCGTATTCGTGGGATGTCCAGACTATATACCCATTAGCATTCACACTTATGTAAATCAATGCATGAATAAAGGAAAGAAAGCTTCACTTCATACACTTAAATTATAATCACATATATTTCTGATGTATTTATAACTAGCATATTAACATATGTTATGATTCATTTGTAAGCTTTTGAAAATACATCTGGATTTAATAGTGATAATAGCCACACATATATTAAATTAAATCAACACATGCAAGCTTAATATAGAAAGAAACCTCATTTGATTTAATTAATTTTGAAAAGAGATGGATGTATGGATCAAATGACATGCAATATTTAATATGATTGGAAAGAAATAAGTGAACATAAACACATAATTTCATTCAATCAAATTAATTCTAAAGGACAATCATATCAAATAAAATCATTTAAAGTAAACCAAAGCTTTTTAATGTTATTTTTAATTTCATGTTTAATTTGATTTAAGGAATGTCAAAAGAAGCTTGCTAATCCTAACCCATCTTCATGTTTGTGTGTTAATTTGGTTTATTGAAAGATGATTAAGTTGATTTTATGAATTAATTTAGTTGTCATATGTATTAAGTTCATTAATTAACCCTTCCCTTAACATAATTATCCAAATAATTATGAGCTAATATGATATGTAAATGAATTAAAAAGTAAATTAGCAATGGTCTTAGGAAATGAATGGCATAATGGAATTAGCTCACAATTATTGGTTAAATAGATTAAGGAGCTTAATTAATTACTTTTATGATTTTCACATATATATGGGTAAATCATAATTTCATTAGCTCTCTTTAGGTTATTAAACACCTAAAGGTCTACCCAGAATTAATTAATCAAGATCAACTATAATTATAATTTTAATTTGATTAATAAAATCATTAATCAATTAATCTATTTCTCTTACATAATTTGTTAAATGATTAATTATCCTTCAAATGAAATGGACTTAAAGGAAAAGGTTGGGAAAGAGGTCCCAATCCTATTCCTTGAGCCCTCTCATTTAATTAAATAAGATTTGATGTAAATTGAACCTTAATTTAACTAATTAAATAATTAATTTGTTAATTAATCATTCAATTAGTGTTTCTTAAATAAAATGAGAAGGACTTAGGGAAAATAGATTAGGAAAGAGGTCCCAACCTAATTCCATAAGCCCCTCATTATTAAGAAATGATTAAGAAGCCCAATTGATTAATTAATTACTGTTCACATGTTTAATTAACCCTTAATTAAATTAAGAAGGTAATTAAGGCTTAATCAATTAATTTTTCTAACTAATTAACCAATAAATTCCCAAGAAAATTAGGGGAGATAGAGGTCATCCCCTTAAATAATCTCAAAAGTTTGAGGTTAATTAGTTGATTAATTAGGGAGTAATTAAGGCAATCACATTTTTAATTAAACCCACATTAAGCTTTAATTACTATTCGAAATCAATTAGGACATTTTTAATGGATTTCTCTCAAAAATATCTTTAAAATGAGTATTTATGTGCATTTTTTAGATTTTTCTATAATTTATTATGAATTTATGAAGTTTCAACCTTAAAAATAGATTAATTAGATTCAATTAAACCTAATCCCTGGCCACATGGTGTCTGACGCACTTTCCATGTGGTGCCACAAATTTGGATATTTAAGTTGTTGCCATCAATGCTGAGTTAGTTGGTGGCAGGATGCGCTTTTGATCTTTGTCGCCTGATCTCGGATCAGACGGTATAGATCAATCACGTGGTGTAAATGGGATAAAATTGGATGATCTAATGGGATCTAATCATGAACGTCTATTCTGATCATGCAGAATGGATCGGACGGTGCGTGATCCATCATCACACGGACGAGGGAGAACAGCATCCATCCACCATTGTTCACGTGATCCGAGCTCACCCGAGCTCAGATTGGCTCCAAATGGAACTCACACCATTGCACAAAGGATCTAGGAGGATCCAACGGCTAAGATCAGCTCACACACACATTCCCTTCACAAAAGACCAATACATTTTTAGCAAGAGGTCAGTTTTCATAAAATTATCTCACCAGAGCTAAGAGCTCATGATGCGAGGGCTTTGTTTGGTTGAGATGAAGCCCTGCCGAGTAGCAATTGGATCAATTCCACATGGATCGCTTGGAAGGCCAACTCTCATGCTTTGGATGCTTATCTTTGATCGAACTTTGACCTCCTGTGGATTTGGAGCTCAAGAAATAATTCATTTAGCTTTGATGAGGTGCAGGGATAGTGTGTGTAAGAGAAATTTGAATTCGGTTGAGGATTGATGGAGTTTGGAAAGAGAAATGTGTGCCCTATTTCAGCTTCATGCAGGAATAAGAAATCTCAATAAGAGAAGCTTTGAGAACACTTGGGAGCTCATTAGGGAGTTCAAAATTCACAATGCAAATGGTCATTTTACCCTGCGAATTGAGGGGGTATACTCCTTGATTGCTTGTGATGGACGGACGGATTGAGCTCCTCATTTTGGGCATTAGCCGAGCTGCGGTTGTCCTCTCCAGTTTAGTATCATTTGGTTGGAGGAAGGATTGGTAGGGAGCTCAAGGAGGTTTGGATTGCTCTTTAGATCTCTTGGGTTCTCAGGTTTGGGGAGGTTGGTCACGGCAGACCTAGCCACATGGGTGGGGAAGGTGGGTCATTTTTGTAGTGAGAAAAGTGGAAAGGGGAAGTGGACTTTGCTATTTTGGGTAAAATCCCATGTGGGGTGGCATATCCAAGAGATATCTCATTGGGTTTAATATTGAGTTTGGTGAGTTTGGTGGTTTGTGATTCCAAGTGACCAAGGCTTGGTTTCAGGATTTGGCTCAATTTGACCATAGGTCAAATTATAGGTCAAATTATGACCAATTGTCAAATTTTTCAATCAAAGCTTAGTTAGGTTCAAATGATGATTTGAAGTATTTTGCTTCAAGTGGTTTCAATCAAATTGGTTAGGTTTGATTTGGTTTAATTTGATTCACATGATCAAATAATTTGACCAATTAATTAATTATTGGGTTATTGGTTTAAGTTCATTGGTTTGAATAATGTTGTTGGTTTGAATCAATTTGAATTTAATATGGTTTTAGGCTAATTTGACCATTTAGGTTAATTTGGGTTAAGCTGATCAATTGGGTTCAATTGGTCAAATTAGAATGAACTTGAGCCATTGGTTGGATTCAATTTGGGTTAGATCATGATTTGACCCAATTTGGGCCATCAGGCCAAATTGGGTCAACTTGAGTCAAAAGGCTAATTGGGCTTGGTTTGGCTCAATTGATGATTAAGTCATGTTCAATCTGAGTTGGTGAATCAATGGTTTCAATTAATTTGGATGATGAGTTTTGGCTAGTTTGGGTTTCATATGAGTTAGGGGTCAAATAACCAAGTTGACTTGGTTTGACCATTTAAGGCTATTGATCATCCTAGGGTGATCAATGGTCTTGGTATGAGGTTTGGATGAGTTTGGTTCAATCCAATTTGGGTTGGATTAGAACTTGGTTCAAATGGGTTCTTTAGGTCACTTTGGGTCAAGTGAACCTAAATGGGTTAACTAGCTTGGTTTTGGTTTTATTTAGGTTCAATTGGATTTATATATGAGCTTATGATTGAAATATAAATCCAACTGCAATCAATTTAGGCTATGATGGGTTTTAATTCATTTGGGAATTTCAAGTCAAAAGTGATAAGTTGGGTTTGGCTTGAGTTCATTTTAATTTGGGTTGGTGATTATAGATTTTATTTATATTTAGATAGGTGATTAAAGGAATGACTGATTCAAGAGAAAATCCATTGATTTTGGCTTGATTTAGATGGGTTTTGGTTAAGTCCAAGGAATTGGCTTAAGGGGTTCAGATTGGGTTTTGATTTGATTGTGTATTTGGTTTTGGTCATTTGAATATATATTTCATTTATATTTGGGAAGATAATTGAATTTACAATTGACTTATGAGAAAATCACTTGAATTTGAAGTGATTTGAAGGCAAATTTGGCTAAGCTCATGAAGGTAGGTCTAAAGGGCTTAGAAGGCAATTTGATTTAGTTTGGTTTAATTTCTATCATTAGAATGTGGGTTTCATTTATATTTGTGAATCTGGTTAGATATATAAGTAATTTATGAGAAAATTAATTAATTTTGGGTTGATTTGGGTTAAGATTTGGCTAAGCTCATGGAGGTTGGTCCATATGTCTTAGGAAGGGTCTTGGCTTGACTTGATTTAGTTTGATTTAGTTTTGATCATTTGAATATGGATTTAATTTATAATTGGGAAGATAATTGATGAAATAATTGATTTGTAAGAAAATCAATTAAGTTTGACTTGATTTGAATGGGATTTTGGTCAAGCTTTATGAAGGTGGATACATGGCTTAAGAGGGATTTGGAGTTTGAATTTGATCATGGGATTGATTATGAATTCTAGAAATTTGATTATGAATTTGAAGTTTGGGTTTGGTTTGAGAAGGAAAACATGGATTGGGTTTAGGCTATAGGGTAGGAAAGTCTCCCTAAATCCCTAAGGCATAACCTATTCCTATGACTAACCCTTCTAAGTCTTTAGGCTTAGGTTAAGTGTTCACCTAATCTCTAGAAGTGCCTTAAGACTAAGGAGCTCTTAGTGTCTATAAGTGTCCTAGATATGATGAGGAGGTTGAGAACTTGCTCCAAAAGTGAGGTCAACAAAAGGGCCCCCAATAGATGTGGTTGACTGACAAGGCACACCGCATGTATTGGGGTTTACCGAGATGATCAATAATGTCCAAATGATTGTAAGCACTAACAACAATGATCTATACCTAAATAAGAGATGTAGTCAGAATCATGATCTTAGTGCAATGCAACTCAACTTATGCCTAGGGCATGAGAGAGATGAGAATCCACTGGGGATTGAGTACATGAACCTTCCACTATGGAAGCAAGTTCGAGTTATCCATTGGGGATAAGGGTTTGAATTTGATTATATGATTTATGGAAAGAAGATCCACTGGGGATTAGAATCTATAATCCATCACGGACGAGTGTATGAACCATCCACCAGGGAAGCAGGTTTGGGTTATATGAGTTTGATTTCATGGATGTATCCACTTAGGATAAGAGTTTGGTTGATTTCTTTGAATTAGACTCCATGGGAGTTGGTTTAATTTGTTATGCTCCACTGGGGATGCTAGTTTTAAATTTGATTTGTTTGTATATGATTTGGGGCTCCAATGGGATGAGGATGTGATTTAGCTCCACCAAGGAGAATCGTTTAATTTGATTTGAGCTTGAGGGCATATATGTTGGAGATATTAGCTCAGATTCGCTGGGGATTTGGTGGATTTAATTTATGGACCCTGTCGGTGTGTGATGGATCCACTAAGAAGGGGCTATATCAGCCTTGGCTTATCTTATATTTATAAATCCAAAGGGATCGTCTACCAGTTGCGGGGTAAGACCATCCAACCTAAAAGTTGTCTTTCGGTGTGCAATGGCTATGCTAGGAAGAAAGCATAGTAGACTTATATCTCCCAAAGCGGGAGCAACTTCTAGGGTGATATGTTGGTAGCACAACAAATCAAACTTGACCTAAGGTGACTACTAAGTGAATGTCGTTGAAGACTTATATCGACTAAAGGATAGTCAGGATTAATTTCATTTTAATTTGATTCAATTTTATATGGTTTGCTTGAATTGGTTCATGTTTGATCTGAATTGAGGACATGTTCGCTGGGGACGTGAACTCGGCCAAGTTGGCAAGATTTAAATTATGGACCCTATTGGTGTGTGATGGACCCACTGAGAAGGGGCTATATCAATCTCAGCCTATCTCAGAATTACAAATCCAAAGGGATAGTCTACCGACTACGGGGTAAGACCATCTAACCTAAATGTAGTCTTTCAGTGTGCAACAGTTAAGCTAGGAAGAAAGTGTAGCAGACTTACATCTTTCAAAATGAGGAGCAACTGCTGGGGTGATCTATTGGTAGCACAATAAATCAAATCTGACTTAAGGCGACTACTAAGTGAATGTCGTTGAGGACTTATATCAACTGAAGGATAGTCATGATTAATTTCATTTTAATTTAATGGACCCTATCGGTGTGCAATGGATCTTTTAAGAAGGGGCTATATCAGCCTTGGCCTATCTTAGATTTAAATTCAAAGGGTCAGCCTATTGGCTACGGGGTAGAGCTAACCAACCTAAGGGCTGCCTTTCGGTGTGTAACGTCTGAGCTAGGAAGAATGCGTTGCAAACTTACATCTTTTAAAGCTGGGAGCAACAATGGGGTGATATGTTGGTAACACAACAAATGGAACATGACCTAGGGCGACTACTGAGTGACTGCCGCTAGGCACTTATGTCAACTCAAGAGTAGTCATGTGATTCTTATAGGGAGTTTTGTTGACACTGCCTTTAAGATAAGATGTCTACTTAGGAAAAGGCACCGCTTGGGGTGTCCTCCAAATCCACAAGCAAATATATATATTTTTTGTTTATATGCATGGACTCTGATGTGAGGAACCACGAGAAGCATCGCCTTGTCCTATCTCGATTCTTGGACTAAAGGAGAATGCATATGCAAGATGAATTCTCCAACCACGTGGGTGGCTACTAGAAAGGGGAATCTAACTGATGGTAACGGTGTCTAAATGGGGTCGCAAAGAACATGATCAAAATAGAGTGCTCACAGGGGAGGTACCGCTAGGGGCATTATCTAGAATCCTATAAAAGAAAGCCTATAGGTGTATGGTGGCCGACTCAAGGAGAAGGCGTAGCAGACTTACATCTGTCATGAGTGCTGTATCCAATGGGTGGGTTGATATCAACATAGCGAGGACCAACCAACCTAAGGTGCCTAACATATGTGATGATCAATCTAAGAAGAAGGCATGTAGACTTACATCTTCACAGACGAAAATGATTACATGGATAGTCTATCATAGGCGGGACAGATGCTATCCGACCTAGGGCGACAACTAAGCGGGGAGTCCCACATAAAGATTAGACCCAGACTTGAAGTATTCATAAGGGAAGCAACCAATGTGGAACTTACCCTAAGCCTAAATATACTCAACCTAGTCAGTGCATGATGGCTAGTTCAAGAAGAAAGCATAGCAGACTTACATCTTCTTTAACAAAGTCAACATGAGGTAGCTTACCGGCCATGCTGTAAGGCCTACCAAACTAACAAGGCCCTCATCGGTGTGCAATAGTCAAGTCAAGAAGGAAAGCATAGTAGACTTATATCCTCTTAAATAAGGGACCACTGGGATGGCACACTAGTAGGGTAGTATGCCACCGACCTAGAGCAGCTATAGCTATTGAGTGAGTGCCGCTAGGCATGTTATCCCAACTTGAATGCAGTACTATTATCATATATAATTCATTGAGGCACCTCAAATATATATACGATATGGTTCCTAAAAAATTAAAGCACACGCTAAGCTGTGACCTCTCTGAGTGGGATTGCCTCAGTGTACTTAGAAAAGTAGTCGGTGGTAGCTAGGATGAATTGATGACCCTTAGAAGAAGGAGGATCAATCAGCCACTATGTTAGAACCCCAACACTCAAATTGCCATGAGGTTAATATAGGGTGTAGAACATTGGGTGGCTGGTGTAGGATAATACCGTGCACCTAACATTGGTGGCATCGCCTAGTTACATCTATGCAGCCTGTGATCATCGATGGCTAGTAGTATCCTAGTCTCTTGATCTTGGCTTTCATCTTCGGACCGAATTGATGAGCTATGTATAAACCTGAGTGTACCTCAGTCACAATCTTATGGGATTTGTGTTTGTCCAAACAGTGTAACCACATATGATCGAAGGATCACTGGTACAAGGTGTCATTAACGAGAGAGTAAGAACATGCTCTCCACTTCATCTAATGAGCTTTTGACCTCTCTTGATGTAGTTTTCTTATATTTTGATAATCCATAAATGGTTGCCTCCAATGTGACTCATCATCCTTTTTGGCAACGGTAACCTTCGATTCAAGAGAGTACCTTTAGATGCATTCAACGTCAATAAGGGATAAGACTTGTCTACTTGGGACCCTATTGACCTCACTTTTGGAGTGAGCTCTCAACTTCCTCATCATAAATCTAGGACACTGATAGACACTAAGAGCTCCTTAGTCTTAAACACTTCTAGTGATTAGGTGAACACTTAACTTAAGCCTAGAGACTTAGAAGAGTTAGCCATAGGAATAGGTTATGCCTTAAGGATTTAGAAAATTTTGCCTACCCTATAGCCTTAAACCCAATCCTTGCCTCCTTCTTCAAATCCAAACTTCCAAATCAAACTCCAAATCAAATAATTGAAGCCCATGATCAAATTCAAATTCCAAAATCCTTCCTAAGCCCTTTGATTTTATCTTATGGACTTAGCCTTAATCAAATTCAAATCAACCTCAATCCAATTGATTTTCTCAAATACCAATTCAATCCCAAATCAAATTCCAAATCAAATGATTAAAACTCATGATCAAATTCAAATTCCAAAACCCTTCCTAAGCCATATGAACCACCTTCATATGGTTAGCCAAAACCCCCTTTAAACCAAATCAAACATGGTTGATTTGTTTATAAATCAATCATTCCTTCATTTATATTCACAAATATAAATGAAACCCAAATTCAAACCATTCAATCAAGTCAAACTAAATCAAATCAAATCAAGATCTTTCTTAAGCCATATGGACTTACCTCCATAAGCTTAATCAAATATCAGCCCAAATGAACCCAAACTCAATTGATTTCTTTATAAATCAATCATTCCTTCATTTATATTCACAAATTTAAATGAAACCTACCCTCAAATGACCAAAAATAAATCAAACTAAATCAATTCCCTGCTTAAGCCCTTTTCGACCTACATCCTTAAGCTTGGTCAAATTTGCTTCCAAATCACTCCAAACTCAAGTAATTTTCTCATGAATCATTTATATCTTCATTTATATTCACAAATATAAATGAAATATAAATTCAAATAGCCAAAATCAAACCCAATTCAAATAAAATTTCTAATTTTAGCCTTTTAAGCCAATCTCTTGAACTTGGCTAAATGATACCAAATAAATCCAAAACCCATGGATTTCTTCATGATTTAATCTTTCCTTCAATCGTTGTTCCAAATATAAACATAAAGTACAATTATCAAACCAAATCCAAGTCAACTCAAGCTAAGCCCATGTTGACCCTTTTTTGACTTGAAATTGTCATTAAAACCAAAATCCATTTGACTCCAAACTAATTGGAATCGGATCTATATTTCATTCATAGGCTCATATGTGAGTTCAACTAAACTTGAATCAAGCCAACACCAAACTAATTGAACCATATAGATCCACTTGACCTAAAGTGACCTAAAGACCCTTTTTTAGCCAAGTTTTAATCCAACCCAATTGGATTGAACTAAGCCCATCCAAATCTCATATCATGATCAACAATCATCCTATGGTAATCAACTACCTTGAATTGGGTCAAACTAAGTCAACTTAGTCCTTTGATTGGGTCAACCTTCAGCTTAAATGAAACCCAAACTAGCCAAAACCAACCATATACCAAATTGATTGAAGCCATTAATTCAATCCAATTCATAATCAATGATTGAACATGACCAAACCCTCAATTGATCCAAACCAAGTATAATTGACCATTTGACCTAAGTTGACCCAAATTGGCCTAAAAAGCTAAAATTTGTCAAATCATAATTTGATCCAAATTGATTGTAACCAATGGCTCAAGTTCATCCCAAATCACTTATTAAACTTGACCAAAGCCATGATTCAGCCCAATTTAACCAATTAGTCAACTTGACCCAACCTAGCCCAAATTGGCCTTAAAGGTTAAATTGGACAAAATCCAAATTAAACCCAAATCAAACCAAACCAAATCCTACAATCATTTTCAATTAACCAATTGAACATGAACCAACACCTAACCTAACCCAATTGGGTAAAATTGGTCAACTTAGCTTATTTGACCTATTTGAATCCAAATGAGCCAAAATCAAACCTAAGCCAAATTAATCAAAACCACTTGAACCAAAAATCTTGAAATCATCATTTAAATCTAACCCAAGTCTTGGTTTAATCTAATTTGACCATTTGGTCAACCCAACTCAATCTAACCCAAATGAACTCATTTTGACCAAATGTAACCAAATCACCCAAAACCAACCCATGGGATCCTAAGAGCTGGACAAACTTGATCCAAACCAGTCCTAGTTCACTCCTAAATTAGCCCAAATCCATAGTGGACCCCATCCAAGGGGATTAGCCATTGGACACACCCTATTTATATTGGATTCTTTCCATAAGAGGCAAAGTCCACTTTTTCCTCTCATGACAACCATCCAATTGCCAAATAAGGTATTCTTAAACCCCCCAAGCCCAATCTAAGCTAGCCAAGCACTTACCATGGACCAAGGGAAACAAACCAAGCAACTTCACTCATGGCCAAACCCCATGGGCAAAGGGAAGTACCTAGCCAACCCAATCTCCCATATCTGAAAAGACCCGTCATGGAGCTTCTACGTGGAGCTGATGGAAACCCCTTTGATGCCTTGATAATGGTAAATCGGTAAAATTTCAAGGACAGATCATGTTCGTCCATCACAATCGATTGAGGGGTATACTCCCTCAATTCGAGCGGCAATTATGACAATCTGCATGATGATAGTTCCTTAAGAATTTTTAAAACTCCTTAGAGCCTTTCTGAAGCCTCTCTGAGCTCCCATGATCAGAATTCTCCATTCCTGTGTGCAATTGAAATATGGCATCCTTCTTTTGATTCAAACTCCTTCCCAACTCAACCAAACCTTAATTAAACTTACACACACCATCACCACACTGTGTTGAGCAATGGTAAACCATTTCCCAAGCTTCCAAGCTACTGAAAGCCATATTTTGATCAAGATTGAATGCCAAATAGGAGGAGCATGGTCCATAGAGCAATCTAACTCAAATCAAGGCTCGTGTGGCTCAACAGGGCTTCATTTCTACCAAATGAAGCTACCTCAATCGATCTCACTGTCGGACATTAGCTCTGAGGTAATTCCTCAAAAATGTCAGTTTAGGAAAAATGTGTTAGTCTACATTTGGGCCTATCCTAGCTGTTGGATCTTTGTGGATCCTTCAGGTGAAGGTGTGGGTTTAGAGTGAGTGGATCCGAAGCTCCGAGTGAGTTCTGATCGAAATCCATGGCGATGTGCTTCATCATTCATCTCTCATAAGAGGATGGATCATGGGCCATCCATTCTGTGTGATTGGAATGGATGGTTCTGATCAAATTGTGTAGAATTCCTCTCTATTTTCTTCTTAACTGTAGGATCTGATCGTGGCCATCCAATCTTAAATCGATATTCCATAATAAAGCACATCCACCGCAATCTGAGTCAGCCTCCCAATTTGACAACTTAAATACCCTATCCTATTAAGCCATGCAGAAATTGCACGTTGCATCAGCAACCACGTGGTGCCGACGGGATTAAAGGTTAATTAGGGCTATTTTTATTAATTTTTAAGACTGAAACTTCCTAAAATCATAACTAATCCTAGAACAATCCAAAAATATAAATGATGGCTCATTTTAAAGGTAGTTTGGAGTAGAATCCAAAAAATATTTTAATTAATTTTGAATAGTAATTTTAGTTAATTAAGGTTTAGTTAAAATTTAATTAGCCTAATTCCTCTCTAATTAATTATCCAATTAATTTTAAATTTTTTAATGATGTTTGCCGGTCCCAAGTCCGGATGCAAAAAAAGTGGAGGGTTATGCTAAAAGAAAATTTGGTCTAAATAATCATGACATGAATCCTTTAAATCAGGCTATGCTGCCGAAGTTTAATGCCAGATGGCTTGAATACGCTGAAAATAAGCTAGAGCCGTCAGATCTACGTGCATAAGGTTAAATAAGCAAGGGTTCTCACATTTTGACCTGACAAGGCAAAAGAAGTTAGTCCATGAAACTAAAATTAGTTAGGATCTTGGAAAATTAATGGAATTAATAGATATTATGGTTCATAGAAAGATAAATATTTTATGTGTTCAAGAAACTAAATGGGTTGGTGAGAAGGCCAAGGAGATTGATAGGTTTTAAACTTGGTATCTCGTATTCGTAAAAAAGTCTAACTAGAAATGGTGTAGGTGTGATTATAGATAAAGTTTGAAGGATAATGTTATAAGTATTAATAGATGTGGAGATAGAATTATAGCTTTAAAGATTATTGTTGATACTAAGATTATCAATGTTATAAGTGTCTATGCTCCTCAAGTAGGTTTGGAGGTAAGTGCAAAAGAAAAATTTTGGAATGAATTAGAGGGATTAATACAACAGATACCTCTTGAAGAAAAAGTATTTATTGGAGGAGATTTAAATGGACATGTTGGTAGAGTAGTAGAAGATTTTAAAAGTATTCGTGTGGTTATGGATTTGGAGTGACTAATGAAGAAGGAAGACTATATTAGATTTTGCTTTAGCTTATGATTTTGTAGTTGCTAATACTTTTTTTAAGAAAAAAGAGATGAACATATTATTACTTATAAAATGGATCTAGTGGATTGATTATTTTCCGATAAGAAAAATAGATCGCTTAAATTGTAAAGATTGTAAGGTCATACCAAGTGAAATTTTAAGCACCCAATATCGACTATTAGTTTAGATTTTAAGATGAAAGATTGTAAGAGAAAAAATAAACTAAATTATTGTCCTAGATTGATTAGATGGGGACACTTAAAGAACACAAATAAAAAATATTTTTAAGAGCAAGCTACAAGATATTAGAATTTGGGGTGTTCATAAAGAAGCTAACGCTATGTGGGAAAAAATATCAAGTGAAATTAAGCAAGCAAGTTAAAGATGTGCTTGGAGAATCAAAAGGAAAAGCTTTTAATAAAAATAGTTGGTGGTGAAGTCAGAGTGTGCAAGAAAAGATAAGAAATAAGAAACATTGTTATAAAACTTGGTTTAGATGTAAAAAATTTGAGAATTGGGGAAAGATATAAAGTGGCCTATAGAGATTCTAAGAAAGCAATATATGATGCAAAAAAATTTAGCTTTTAGTGATTTATACAATAGATTAGATAAAAGAAGCTGTGAAAGATGTATGTATAAGTTAGCAAAGCAAAGAGAAGTAAAGACATAGTTCAAGTGAGGGGTATTAAGGATGAAAATAATAAAGTGCTTTTCTTAGAAAAGATATTGAAAATAGATGAGATATTTTGATAAACTTTTCAATGAAGGATCTGAAAGTACAATTGATTTTAGCAACCTTAATACCTTAAAAAAATAAAGAATTTCATTTCTATCATCAGTAAAGCTTTAAAGAAAATGAAATGTGGAAAAGCAAGAGGACCTGATAATATTCCAATAGATGTGTGGAAATGTTTAGGAGATCAAGGAATTTCTTGGCTTACAAATCTTTTAATGTTATTTTAAAAAGATAGATGAGTGGAGAAAGAGTCTATTGATTCCTATATTTAAGAATAAAGGTGATGCACAAGAGTGTGCAAATTATGAGGAATTAAGTTAATGTGCCATACAAAAATTATGGGAGAGAGTAATTGAGCATAGTTACGATGAGATACGTAAGTTTCTCACAATCAGCATGGTTTCATGCCGTAGATCTACTATGGATGCTATACATTTGTTAAGAGGTTTAGTAGAGAAGCATAGAGAAAGTAAGAAGGATCTACATATGATATTTATTGATTTAGAGAAAGCTTATGATAAAGTCTCAAGAGATGTTCTTTTGAGAGTTCTAGAACAGAAAGGAGTTAATATTGGTTATATTCAAGTCATTAAGGATATGTATACTAGAGTCGCTACTTGTGTCCAAACACAAGGAGGATTGACAAAATATTTTCTCCAGCTTGGATTACATCAAGGATCAACATTAAGCCCTTTATCTTTTACTTTAGTTATGGATGTTCTTACTTCAGGCATTTACAAGAAGATGTACCTTGGTGTATACTTTTGTCGATGACATTCTTCTAGTTGATAAGACTGAGAGGGAACGTAAACTTGAATTATGGAGGTCAACTTTAGAGTCTAAAGGTTTTCATTTAAGTAGATCTAAAACCAATAATAGTGGAGTGTAATTTTAGTAGAAGTTTTAGTGATAGTGTTGTGACTTTAGGTGATCAAGTCATTAAGAAGAGGAGTTTATCATATTTAGGCTCTATTGTTCAAAATGATGGTGAAATAGATGGAGATGTTATTAGTAGAATTCAAGTTGGATGGTTGAAGTCCGGCCTTTTATGTGATAGAAAAGTTCCACTTAATTAACTTAAGGGAAAATTTTATAAGATGGTGGTAAGACCGCAATGACTTATGGTGCGTAATGTTGGCCAATAAAAAGAGAAGCATAAGTTAAGTGTTACGTAGATGAGGATGCTTAGGTGGATGAGTGGCTTTACTGAGAGATAGAATGCAAAATGAGTATGTTCGGGAAAAAGTTGGAGTAGCTCTAGTGGTAGATAAGATTAGGAGAGTCGCCTTGATGGTTTGGCCACATAAAGCGTCATCCTGAACCATTAGAGAGAGTAGATGCATTAGATTTCCTTATGTTAAGAAAGGTAGAGGTAGACCTAAAAAAGACTTGGTTAAGATGTATAAAAAAATGATCTTAGTATAATTGAATTAGATGAGAATTTGACACATAATAGACACAATGGGAGACTGATTCTTTAAATGACCCCACCTAGGGGATTAAGGCTTGTTGTTGTTGTTGTTGTTGTTGTTGTTTAGGGGAATGACCTCTACCTCCCCTATTTTTCTTGGAATTTATTGAATAGTTAATTAGGAAAATCAATGAATTAAGCCTTAATTACTCTCCAACCTTAATTAATGATAATTAAGAAAATGAACAGTGGATTAATAAATTAATTAAACTTATTGTCCTCTGGTAAAAGTGAGAAGTCTTAGGGAAGTGGTTTGGGTCCATTCCTTATGACCATTTCATTAAGCCTCTTCATTTGTTTCAAATTAGTTAAAGCTTAAATAATTAATTATCCACTTAATTAATTAATTAAAAGAAAGGATATCTAATTATTTTAGAGCCTATTGGTTGTTTGAGATGACTTAGGGATTGAGAATGAGGCCTCTTCCTTGATCTCTTTCCCTAAGTTAATTTCATCATCCTAATTAAAAGAAATAATCAAAAGATTTAATTAACTAATTAAGAGTTTAATTAAATTAATTTAAAATCTATTCCTTCATAACCTTCCTTAATTAGCTCTTCGGTAGCTCTTTGGGTGCTCAATAACCTAAAGAGAGAGAGAGAGCTAATGAAATTATGATTAGCTCACATGTGTGAGAAAATCATAAAAGTAATTAAGTAAGTCCCTTAAGCTTAATTAACTATTATTTATGAGCCAATTTCATTAGACACCATTCATTTCTTAGGAGCATTGCTTATTTCCTTTTCATGTGGTTGCATCTCCTGTTGGCTCATCATTATTTAGTTAATTAGCTTAAGGTGGTGTCGGTAAGGGTTACTTAATTAATTTAATTCATGCCTTAACCTAATTAAGACATAAAATCAACCTAAATGCTTTTCATTAAATCAAATTAATCCACACATATGGGGAATGGGATTAGGGTTAGAAAACATCTTTCACATTTCATAAATCAAATCAAACATAAAGATCAAAAATGGCTTTAAGAAACTTTGGTTTATTTTAAATGAGTTTATTTAATATGATTGTCCTTAGGACTTAGTTGGATTGAATAAAATTACATGTTTGTGTTTCTTTATTTCTTTCCAATCATGTTAAAATATTATCTGCCACTTGTATTCATTTCTTTCAAATTAATCAAATAAAAATAATTTTTTATATCAATTTGCATGTGTTTACTTAATTAGAAATATCTATGGCTATTATCACTATTAAATCTCAAATGTATTTTCAAAAGCTTATTAATGAATGATAATATATATTATAGCTTTAGTTATGTATACATAGGAGATGAATGTGAATATAAACTTAGTATATGAAGTGAAGTCTCTTTCTTACATTCATGTGTTGATTTGCATAAGTTTGAATGTTAATGGGTATATTAGTTTACACATTCTAAAGATGCGTAGCTTTAAGTAGCCCCAAGGAGGTTTCTACCACCCTCGGTGCGTAACAATTAATGCATCGCTTGATTTCATTCTTATGCATCTTAACATTGGAATTTAGATAGAGCTTTAATTCATTTACACAAATAAATCAATTCAATTAAATACTACTTTTGCATGGTTTTCTATTCTTATATTTGTCTATGCATCCATATGTATTTAAGAATAGCGAGTATATTAGTCTAGATATTCCAGGGATGCGTGGCTTTAAGTAGCGCCAAGGAGATTCCTACCTCACTCCCCTGGTGCAGAACAATGACACCGTACTTGCTAAAAACTTTTATACATTTAAATGTGCATTTAGATAATGAATAAAACCCCTTTTTCCTATTAAAAAGACATGAACTCATACTTTATTCAAGTGGTTGGATTGACTAGTCATATGATTTAGAGTTCTTTTCTTATACTTTTGTATAAGAATTTAGATAGAGCTTTAAATTAATATGAAAAAATAATTCAACCAAATGAAACATGAACTCCAAGTACATTTGCTTACATTCATCATTTAAGTGTGTTAAGATACAAATTGCATGTATAGGTATGTTCAGGAGTTAATCATATGCATGCCATATACATGATAAAAAGAAATGAACAAACATGTGTTATGTGATAGTAATTAATTTCAACTAATCTTAAGATGCCTTTCTTATTGAATGGGATTATTTAAAATGAAACCTAAACTTAGGATTAATTAAAACATGTAATAAGCCATTCACTAAAGGGAATAGATTAATTACTTTGCTTTAGATGTGGCTTAGGGTAGGGATGAAAGAGAATGATCTTCTTTTCTTCTCTTTATAACACTTAGTTGTTAGGTGTAAGCCAAATGAAACAAAAAAAATATTATGTAAAATTATCAAATCAATTAAATAATTTAAAGTAAAATCACCCTTCATAATTAAATCTCTTCATATTTAGAAAATCATAACTCTAAAGCCTAGTTAGAACATACCACACAAGCCTTAACACACACATTAGATTAAGACACCACTTCTAGCTTTATGTTAGGGTGATGCATGGTTTGATGCATGCTTATTTTGTGATGTATTATTATAGACTGGATGTTAGGGTGTATGCTTCAGAACGGATGATACTGATTAGCCTAATCATATTTTCTAGAGATTATGCTTAAGGGGCACTTAAAATAAAAATAAATGCTCTCTTTTATAGGTTACTTAACCCCTAAGCATAATCTAAATTAGGATAGGATGACTTGATTACCCATGTGCAGTGTGCTAAGTTCAAATTATTCATATAATTGCTTGGGTTGTATGGTGTGTTTAGCTAACACTTATTTTGCAGGTGTAGTTAGATATACTTTTCCTATTTTTGTTGTAATCTTGCATTTGGAATTAGGATTAGTGTTATGGGGATTAAGGATGAACATTAGCTGGAAGGTTTAATCTTGGGGTGCCATGTGATGCCTAGAATCTTATCAAATCAAATGAAGCAAATACATGAAGATATGAAGACATGAACATCCCCCCCCTAAGATCTATTCATTTGTATTTGTAATTATTCTTTCATATACCGGGATATAAGGGTAGAGCTCGGCTACCCATTTCTCTTTTCGGATTGTACGGAGAAACCCGACCGCAATGACCTATTATTCTTTCCCATTGAGTTTATAAATTGTTTGATGATTTATTTACATCGTGCAATAGAAATGGCATGTAATTTCCTAGTTTCTTCATATGATTGTTTAATGTGTGGCATGACTCTGCTTAGGCTCTTAGGGAAAAATAAACTTTTTACCCCATTCATAACTCAAAACTAAATTTTCTAAAATAACTCATAACCATATGTAATGCCTAGGTATTAAATCAAGATAATTAAAAGATTTAGCAACCCCTCAGTGAATGTTGTATATTTAACATCATGCATATCATCTTATTTCATTATTGTTAAGAGAGGGTTTCCATCCTTGCATGATAGGGGAAGAATTGAGCTTTGAGGATCTCCCTTGTGGTGGAAAATATCTCTTTCTCTCTGATTTAGCCAATAACACTATTTCATCATACATTTAGGCATATAAAATCCTATGGCCTATGTCAAACTAAAAAGTCCATAAATCAAATAAAATTTGATAAAATTTGCATTAGACTAAGTCATTATTCATACCACTTTTGCTCTAATCTCTTTAGGGAGTGGGTTTAAGGACTTTAGTTTCTTTCTAAATGATAACAAATTAGTCCTCTTAGAAAATATATGACTTGACTACATGATTTTAAAACATAGGAGTTAGCTGGCTGCCACCCTAGGCGGTTATAAATCCAACTATTAGGTGATTTACCTTCTCTGTGGAGGTAAATAATATACTCATTTTTTGCCTTAGATTTAGGACGTACTATGGCCCTCGCTAAAGCTTCCTAGATTTAGGATATGTGATTGTTGTTTCCCCTCAGGCTACAAGCATAAATTCTCACCTCTTATGCATTTCCATAATCTTGTATTAGATTATAAGTCTTAGCTTTTTAATAAAATTTTAATGCAAACATATAATTATCTTCAATTTCAAATATATCAAGCCCAACCATAGATAGTTTGGGAAGGTCACTAGATTTCCTACTATCATGAGATTCCCCTACTCATCCCTTTTGGCTTTGATAATAAGTCTCTCACTTTTTGATCTATCCCACTTGATTTTCCAAACATAGCCAATTTATTGATAGTCTTATCTTTGAAATTCTGGAGATAAATTTGCCTACTTTAATCGAGAGTATTCTAAGGAACTCACCTTCCTTAGATGTACTAATTATGGGGCTTACCCCATAGAACTTTAGAACCTGTTTTAAATAAACCCTAGTTTATTCATCCATGTAAAGTGAAAATCTCGTATATTCAAAGACTCATCCTTAGAGTCCTGTGTGATTAGGTCCATCATAGTGTAGTGATTTATATCTTTCGAGATAGTGCACTATTCTTTAATGTCATACCTGATCACCTCAATAAGTACATCCTCAGATCTGTGTAGTGTCCCCTCATATACACAAACATCAATCTCAAAAATAAACACCTCAAATTTTTCTGGTGACTCCGCTATGGATGGTTTCTCTCTCCATCTCTAATAGATAATTGTTGTCTCTAAGCATCGATTGTGGACTTGTATCACATATAAGTTCAAGATTATCTTTCCTTTCATTGGCACTTAGCTTATTTCATTCTTAAGCAAAGCAAGCCAACATCCTCTAGGTTTTAAGACTTCACTCCTTGTAGGTCTTGAAACTCCTATTGGATTTCCCCAATATGTAAAAAATAAATAAAAATTAACGCATGAAAGGAGATGACAAAACATTAGAACCTCCTTACCATTAGCTTGGTGAGCAAGATTCATCTTAATGATTAAGAAAATAAACTCTTTTGCAAAATACCACATTCCAAAAGCACCTTTTTTGAAACTCACATAACAAATAATTTTGTACAAAATATTCAAAAAGCACAAAACTCATATAATTAAACCTTATTTAACAATCCTCATGATTGTTACATGGAGGTTCTTTTCAAACAAAATCAAAATCATTTTTTAAAATCATCTTTAAAAGTAGCTATCTCCATTCAACATACTCAAAATTTGTTAAATGATGATCCTATTTTCAAATAATATCATAACATAAAATTGAAACTCCACTTAACATATTTCACATATGCTAAAGTTGGAGTTTCCCTCTTTTTCAAAAGCACACTTTTGGAAATGACTATCTTCTTTCAACAAGCTCAAATTTGTTGAATGAAAATTATATTTTCAAATAAAATCATAGAATAAAATTGAAACTTCACTTAACATACTTCACATATGCTAGAGTTGAAGTTTCTCTCTTTTCAAAAGCAAAAAATCACACATGAAAGTAAGACATATCTTTGAACTCTATTTAACATACCTAAATTTGTTAAATAGATTTCTCTTTTTCAAAATCATATCACATTTGATTCCCATTTAACATACTAAATTTGTTAAGAGAGATTCTCACTTTCAAAAAGCAAAATCATATCAGATTTGATTCTTACTTAACATATCAAATTTGTTAAGTAAGAATCTCATTTTTTTTATTCCCACTTAACATGCCAAATTTATTAAATTAGAGACTCACTTTCAAAAAGCAAGATCATATCACATTTGACTTTCACTTAACATACCAAATTTGTTAAGTGAGAGTCTCATTTTTAAGAAATCATATCACATTTGACTTTCACTTAACATACCAAATTTGTTAAGTGAAAGTCCCATTTTCACAAATCAAATCATATTTGGTACTTAACATACCAAATTTGTTTAGTAGAGAGCCTCATTTTCAAATCAAACAAATACATATCAATCACATTTGGTTCTTACTTAACATACCAAATTTGTTAAGTAAGAAGTCTCACTTTCAAATCAAATCAACATATATCACACACATAATAAATCACCACAAGCAAAGATTTTTCACAAAATTTCAAAACATACAATCATATCATTTTTTTAGGATACCTAAATTTGCTAAGTAAAGTTGTTCAAAATCAAAATTTTTGAACAAGATAACAACAAAAATATCTTCAAAGGTCTCTCCAAATATCTGAACCCCACCCAACCTACTTAAATTGGTTGAGTGTGGGTTCGAAATCAAAATTAAATGGCAAAGTCTCTCCTCACATATCAAAATCTCTCCAATGAGCCCCACTTAACATAACTAAATTTGTTCAATGTGGGTTCAAATTTTCAAATCAGTAATAGAAATTATTTTTAAAGGTGAATACCAAGTCAGGGACTTATTCAGTTATATGTTCAACAAATGCAGAGTTTTAGCTCAGTTAGTTTCTGTTCAACTCAATTCAGTTCACATGGCTCCTAGCAAGTTCGTGTTCTCCTTCCCATATGGTCTTGACTTGGCTCTGGATCAAGCCAAGCTCACCTCACCCATTGTGCGCTTGATTCAATTTGACCAAGAGTTACTTGTGATGGGACACTTCTCACAACAGTCAGTAGGGAAGAGGTGGTAGGGCAGATGCCACTTATTCTCCTGATTCCTTCTGCCTTGGTCTCCACTTGAGAAAGGTAGAGGTCCCCATAGAGAGAGAAGTTTTAGCTCTTCAGGTAGCACCAGTAGTGTTAGTGGTTCCCCTATATGTTCCATCAGTTGTTTATCTTATTGCCCCGATGAGGGCTGACACCTCCTCGTTGGTCCCCTCGAAGGGGAAGGCTATCATGGCCACCAAGATAGTCTCACCTACCTGTGAGGTAGGTTTCAGTTCCTGCCCCGCTCGACTCAACCGCACTTAGCCTTCAACAAGAGTTGAAAGGTTAAGCAGCATGACGAGCAAGCAGCTATAGAGATAGAGGTATCATCCTATATTGCAGAGGACGGTTCACCCCGAGAGGTCTCCCCTTACTTAGTGGCAATAAGTTCTATCCCCTCTCAAGCTCAGATGGAGAGGAGGACTACAGGAGTATTACAACATCACCTCCACCACCAGCTTATTATGAGATACCGACTAAGGAGAGGAGGAGGCCCTGCGCTATATTACATTTAGTTATTCACCAGATAGGCAGTGCCCATGAATGCTCAGAGTTTGGTGCATTGTTTGACTTGAGGTCTTTGATCCCTAGGCATTAGGGATCATATACAAAGAGCAAGATACATTGAGGCCCGACTAGCAGTGCAGGCATATAGGAGAGAGAGGAGGAGGTATGCCTGGTAGTCAGCCTCCGTTCTTGTGAATTTACCATGTTGGTAGGCTACCAAAGCCAACCATACTAAAAGGACTCACAAATTAGTCAGGAGGAGAGCTTCACTGATAGTGTTCTCCACCTCACCGCACCACCTATCATCTACCTTCGACATGTTCCAAGATCCTAAACCAAGGCATAAGACAAGAAAAGGGGGGAGAAGAAAGCTCATTGGTGATCCACGGCCTCGTGGTCCCATTCCATCCTCCACCCATTGAGGTGAGGTTGAGCTCTCCTTCTCAACCTTCCACTTCAACTATGGTGAAAAAGGAATGGTGACCCAAGAGTGCCGTAGTCATTCCACCACCTCCACCACGCAGTAGTAGCAGATAGGAGGAAGATGAGAGCCTATGAGAGATCCCCGAGAAAGACTCCATAGAAGGGGTCATGAGCTGATCTTCCACCATAGTCATCCCAAAGATAGCACTCCAGTGGCATGCAGTGTCAAATGCATTTCTGTTAGTGAGCATAGCCCTACTACTGGTCAATTGTGAGTGTTTGTATCGGCATAGTTAGATCGTTCCTTGGATGACATTCTAGCATAGTATTCCATGGAGAAGAAGAAATACTAGGAAGAAATTGATCTGATTATGAGGAGGGAATGGTCAGTTTTGACTTGAATAAGGATGATTTGTTGGAGGACTCGATCGAGGTTCACATGGTCAATACTAGGGGAACCCTCCATAGAGACTACTAGAGTCAGGAAGATATTGTAGTTGAAGAGAATGAAGCCATCCATTCAACTCAGTACCTTCTTCACCAGCTCAGACAGAGAGATGATCATATTGATAAGATGGGGAAGAAAGTTGAGGAGTTGATGGCAGTAGTTTCAACCTTGCAGAACTCTTCCCCAGTTTCACAGCCTTCTCCCATAATATTCGGTAGAGTAGAGTTGGCACATACCTCAGATCATCCTAGATGCATTCCTGCAGAGAAAGATAGTGGTAGCTTACATAGGAAGGTGGAAGGTGGTGGATAGTAACTCCATGCATGAAAAATATATCAAACACCTGGTGGAACAACAGGTGAGGGAAGCGCTGGTGCAAGCCAGAGGTAGCTCATATGCTCCAAAGGCTAGACTTTACCCAAAAGTATTTGATGCAATCCTATATCCTAAGGGTTTTATGCCTCCTTCTTTCAAAATCTTTGATGGCAGTGGGAACCCTCGCCAACACATTGCACATTTCAGGGCTGGTTGTTGCATTGCTGGAGGTGGCGACACCCTTCTTTTCATATTGTTTGTTAGTAGTTTAGCTGGTGTTACATTTGATTGGTATGTCGAACTACCTAACAATTTGGTAAAGATATTTGCTGAGTTAAAGCATCTCTTCATCAAGAGGTTTTCTAGAGCTTAGCAAAGGGTTACTGTAGGTGACCTCATTGTAGCAAAGTAAAATCCCAATGCAGTCATGGATTATATCTGTCAAGCAATACGTAACTGAACGAAGTACAGAGCCATGAGATTCTAAACAATCATGGCATTTTTCATGTCATTTTATAATCAAAACCTTCAAGAAATTAATCAACAAGGTGCAAGTCTACAAGAGGAAGTCAAAATCTTTCCAGATCCAAAGCCCAAACCTAAGGCATTTGAGAAGAAATCAACCACAAACATTGATAAAAACATATTAAGATACCTCATGACCAATAGACCAAACCTCCTCTCAATCCTCTACCACCATTTACCATCTTGGCCACCTCATTTTAAAACCATCAAGCCAATTTATCAACAAATATTCCTATCCACCTAGACACATACATACTGTCAATGATTGAATAAACCTTATTTATTCTAAATGGTTAGAAAATATTTAAGATCTTAAAGAAGTGATTTTCCTAACCCAAATCAAATAAAGAGCCTGATCCAAACTATTGACCCACCACCAAATGTTAAAGCCATGTCTTGAAGATCAACATTTTGGACTAGCATTTGCTACAAGTGGATGCCATCATATCCCTAAAATACCTATTAACAACCTTCTATTTTGTCAGTAACTTTGGGATTCACATCCTCTTAAGACAAAGGAAATGGGATATCTCCCTATCCCAAACCTCTAAGAAAATCATTTCAATGAGGAACCACCTAGGTGCTGGGTAGCTCAAACCTCCAATTACAAGGAAGGTTTGCAAGTTGCTAAGGACAACATGAGGTAGGTAGGAACTTAGCAGTAACAGTGATAACCTCCACTTTCCCGGGATGTCACAGTAGCACAACTACTAACTAGTTCCAACTTTCCATAATTGAAGCCACACCCTCCGCCTCAGTGATCAGATCATGGAGGGGATGTCAAATCCCTCACTCTACTTACTTTACTTAATTTTTACTTTGCACCTCCATCCAAATATAATAAATCAATGAAGAAGGCTGATTCCACTTACTTATGTCACTTCTGATGATCTTCTTAAGTTTATTCCTATAGAAAGCTCTCTGAGTCTACTTAATAATAACTCTAGTTTTGATCATTCTTCTTCTAATTTATAAATGGATTATCCATTCTTGCATCACTCGGGTTTTCCCATTGAGATTGATTTTGGAGTTGTCCAACTCTAATGATCATATAGAAGAAGTGAACCTAATGAGTAGGTAGAACTTTCCACTAAACCATCTCATGAAGTCATTTACTTAATTATAATTCACTTGAAGACCTCTATAATAATAAATTTCTTTCTTAATTGTAATTTAATTTATTTGTAATCCGTTGAGCCGATCTCATACCCACATTTGATATTTTTGAGTTTAAATGGCCACCACAATGTCCTTTATTCTTTTATGATTAACTTTATAAATTGAGATGATTTGTTTAGCTTTTGCATTATGGCATGCTTTTCCTAGTTTCTTTCGCTTATGTATGGCTTGATGGATTAACTTAGAGAAAAATAAATCTTACCCAACTTAATAACTCAAAAATTAAACAACTCATAACCTCACCTAAAGCTTAGATTTAAAATCAAGATAAAAGAATTAAATAAACTTCATATGGATGAGCATTTCTTTTATAATATCATGCACAACAAAAGATCTTATTTCACTCTTGATTGAGCTTCCACTTTTCCGTGAGAAACTTAGCTTGATGAGAGTCATAAAACACACCTCCTTCCTTAATCGATTTTGGCCAATAAATTGATTTCTCATGCATTAGTCAAAATTAAGCTCAAGTCAAAATAATTGTCCAAAATGAAAAATAAAATGAAATTTGAATTCCATTAGATTTAGGTTATTTGAAGAATGATCTAGTCTCTTTAGAAATTTAAGGACTTAATCTCTTCAAAATAAATAATAACCTTATATTGCATAAGCATAAAGACTTACCTAATGTATTTAAAATCATTAGAGGAGTTATGTACATGCTTTAAGTGTAATGTATGGTTTGTCCCTCTCTTTAGGCAAACCATTACCCATTTTTTCATCTTAGATTTAGGTTGTAATAAAGTATTTAGGTTTGAGGTTGCTTCTCCCCTATTAAGTAACTCACCTCTTCATTTCCTTAATCTTTAAAGAATCATAAGTCCTAAATTTCTAATGAAAATGCAATTCAAATAATTAAATTTTTAAAAATGTAAAGCCCAACTATAGAGATCTTGAGATGCTTAAGTTTCAAATCGTAAAGTATCTCCTTTATCTTCCATCTGTTGATAATAACTTTCTTGATCAATCCCATTTGACCTTCAAACATGAACTAATCCATTGATAGTCCATCCTATTGAAATCTTTGAAGACAATGATCATTTACCTTAATCGAGAGTTTTCCTGTATCTCATCCCTATGTAATTAACTATGGGCTTATGTAAACTTAACAAACCCAATTAAAATAAATTTTTTTCTATAAATTAAACAAAATTCTACATATGCACTCATCATGTGATTCCTTATTTAACAGTCCATCTATTGCCTTTGAGATAGTACACTATTTCCTTGATGATGTACATCAAATAAGTACATCTTGATATTTACATGGCATTAAAAGATGAATTTTTATAAGGCTTTCATTTCTTTTCTTTCCCAACATGTTAAATATGTCATGAATTTTTCATCCACATACTTTTCAAAATTCAAATTTAAAATAAAAATGTTTACTTTATGTCAAATTTGCATGTTAAAAGTAATAATATATGTATATTATCACTATTAAATTCAAATTATTTTCAAAATATATGAATCAATTATCAAAATTGAAAGTGTGTTACTTATATTTAATTATAATCGCATGTAAAGATATAAAGATGTGCTTAAGGTAGGTTTTCTTCCTTTCTCTTTAGTATAGTTTTGAATAGATTTGTGAGGTGTGTGGTTCATTTGAAAAGAACCTAACACTTGCTTAATTCCATATCCTATTCATTCTTATACTATCATTTAAGAAGGATACTTATGCTTACACACATAAATTGCATAAACAAATTGAATCAACTAATATAAATTTTTGCATTCTTTCTTTTAAATTTATTTCTTTGTACATATGTTTGTATTTAAGGAAAGTGGTATTTTAGTCTGGACAATCCTGAGATTGTGAGGCTTTAAGTAGCCCTAAGTAGGTCTTGTACTTTACACCACTGGTTAATAATGGTATTGTACTCACTTATGCCTTTCTTATTTTGATGTATGCATGTAAAAATTGGATAAGAAATCACTTTTTTACTTAATAAAAATCATGCATCATAAACTTCCAAATTTCCTTAAATGAATTTAGCATGCATCATAAAGTGTGTTAAACATTCTCATTTATGTATAGATATGCTTAGAATACATTCATATGCATGTTATACATGTTGGGAAATAAATGAAGTGATGTATGTTTGAATTTTGTTCATTTTATTTAATCTTAAAATGCCTTTTTTTGAATAGGTTTGTTTAGATTCATCTAAACTTAGGATTAATTAAAATACTTAATCAAAACATTCACTAAACAAACTAAAACATGAATCCACTTTAGAAATTACTTAGGATAGGGAAGGAAAGAGAAGTTCCCTTCTCTTTCCCTCTCTTTATGACTTAGTAATTAATTGTAGGATTCACTTGAACCTAAGCAAAACATGAAATAAAATCAACCCAAAATAATTAAATCACTTAAATAAAATCCTTTTCTAAGTTTAACATGCTTTATACTTAGAAAATTCTAACTTAAACCATAGCTAAGCATACCATGCAATTCTCTAAAGCACACACATTAGGCTAAGTCACCACTTCTAGCTTTAAGTTAGGGTGGAGTATGATTTGATGCTTACTCTTTGTTTTATGATATATGTTTTAGACTAGATGTTGGGATGTATGTGCGTAGAATGAATGGTAGGGCGATCTTAGTCTAACCAATGTCTTATCAGGGAATTGTGCTTAAGGGGCATCATAATAAATAAAAATATAAATGCTTTTGCTATGCAGGTGCTTATACCCCTAAGCATAATCCAAAAGGCCAGGTGGACTTAGTCACCTATGTCTGGGGTGATAAGTCCAATATACATGTTTGGGATTTGTGTGGTTTGTTTAGCTAACCTTTATTTTGCAAGTGCTAACTAGATTTACTTTTCCTTTTCATGTAAATTTTGTAATTAGGATTTTGGAATGATTGTTATGGACATTAGGATGAACATTGGTCATAAGATCTATCTTATGCACCATGTGAAGCCTTGGAGCATCCACCTTCCAACCATCCAAAAGAAGGAGCTAAAGAAGAAATAAGAAAAGAAGAAGAAAGAAGAAAGGAAGAATGAAGAAATGAAGCTTGAAGTCCCTCATAGCAATGAATTATTTGCTTAATTGTATTTAATTCATTTGTAATCTAGGTTGTATAAGGGTAGAGCTCGGCTACTCAATTTATTTTGTTTTGTGGTACCCCACCACAATTTTCTTATTCTTTTGTGAGCTTTATAAATTGAATGATTTGTTTAGCTTTTTTTTGCATTAAGGCATCTTTTTTTTAGTTTTTTTCCTTGCTTTATGTATGGAGATGTGGATTAGGCTCTTGGAAAAAAATAAATCTTTACCAAACTTAATAACTCAAAATTAAAAATAAAAACTCATAACCTCACCTAAAGCTTAGTTTAAAATCAAGATAAAAGAATTAGCAACCCTTATGGATGTATTTCTTTTATAATATCATGCATAAATGCATCTTTATTCACTCTTGATTGAGGGCTTCCACCTGTGAGAAACTTGGCTTGATATTTGAGAGCCATGGTGGAAACACACCTCCTCCTTCTTCTTGATTTTGGCCAATAACTTTATTTCTCATGCATTAGTCATATGAATCTACTGAGTCAAAATAATTGTCCAAAATGAAAATAAAATGATATTGAATTGCATTAGATTTAGGTCATTTGAAGCATGCCCTTACATGATCTAGTCTCTTTAGGGAGTGAGTTTAAGGACTTAGTCTCTTTCTAAATAAATAACAGCCTAACTATCTTGCATAAGAATATGACTTGCCTACATGAATTTAAAATTTTAGGAGGAGTTAGTAAGTGGCCACCCCCTGGCGATTGTAAGTCCAAGCTGTCAGGTGGTTTGCTCTCTTATGGAGGCAAACCAAATATCTATTTTTCATCTTAGATTTAGGTTGTGCTATTGGCTCTCGCCAAAGCTCCCTAAATTTAGGTTCTGAGGTTGCTTCTCCCCTTTGTGAGCCATAAGCATAATTCCTCACCTCTTAGGCATTTCCATAATCTTTTGTTATAGAATCATAAATCCTAAATTTCTAATAAAAAAAATGCAACTCAAACAAATTAAATCAATTTCAAAAATGTAAAGCCCAACCATAGGATAGTTTGAGATGCTCACTAAGTTTCCTAGCATCATGGGCATTTCGTATTTATCTTTCTTTTGGCTTCGATAATAACTCCTCTTTGATCAATCCCATTTGATCTTCCAAAATGAACTAATTGATTGATAGTCCTTTCCTATTGAAATCTTTGAAGACAATGATCATTTACCTTAATCGAGAGTATTCCTAAGGATCCCCCCCTGTGATGTAATTAACTATGAGAGCTTGCCCATGTGGAACTTAAAACCCAATTTAAAATAAACCGCATTACTTTTTTTCATGTAAAGTAAGAATCTCTACATATATGACCCATTATCCTGGAGTCCTTATTGAGGTGATTAGGTCCATTAAAGGGTAGTGACTTCTATCTCCCAAGATAGTACACTATTCCTTGATGACATACCTGATCACCTAAATAATCAAATCTATGGATCCGCATGGCATCCCAAAAAGATAAATTTTTACATTCTTTCCTTTCACCCACAAATTGAAGGCGACCATATAGAAATTTTTCTCTACAGATTTTTCTAGTGACTCCGTTGGAGATGGTTCCTCTCTCCATCTTTGGTAAATGATCATTGTCTTCAAATATCGATAGTGGGTTTGTACTTTGGTATGAATCCGAGACTATCTTTTTTTCCATTGGAACTTAGCTTATTTCATTCTTAAGTTGAGTTAGCCAACATCCTTAAGTTTTAGGACCTCACTCTGTGTTGGTCTTAAAACCCGTTGGGTTCTCCAATGGATAAAAATAAAAAGATCTAAACTAAAAGAAAATATTTAAAGACTTCCTCCTTATCATAAAGGTTCACTCTAAAAAAAAATAAAGACAAAATAAGTTTTCCATAAAGAACTTTGCTTTTCAAAAAGCGCCCTTTCAAAAAATGCACTTAATAAAATATTTTCAAAAAAAATTTTATCACCCTCATTTAACAATTCTCATAATTCTTACATGTAGGAATCTTCAAAAATAAAATTAACAATCTTTTCCAAAAGCACAAATGAACATCTTCCTTTAGTCCATTTTGATGAAGATTTCATTTTCAAAATAAAATGAACAATCATCTTTCCAAAAAAAACACAATCACAAAGTTTTCAAAAAGCACACATGAACCTTTCCATTTAATATACCCACACCTATTGAATGGAAGTTTCATTTTCAAATAAAACAAAATTTTCCAAAAGCACAAATGAACATCTTTCTTCAATACATTTTGATGAAGATTTCATTTTCAAAGTAAAATAAACAATCATTTGTGCAAAAATCAAAATCAAAATAAAAAATAAAACTTTCAAAAAGCACACATGAACCTTTCCATTCAATACACCCACACTTATTGAATGGAAGTTTCATTTTCAAATAAAATTAAACTTTCCAAAAGCACAAATTAACATCTTCCTTCAATTCATTTTGATGAAGAATTCATTTTCAAAATAAAATAAACAATCATTTTTCCAAAAGTTAATATCAAAATCAAAAATAAAAAGCACAAATGAACATCTTCCTTCAATTTATTTTGATGAAGATATTATTTTCAAAATAAAATGAACAATTATTTTTTTTAAAAGTCAAAATCAAAATTAAAAGTAAAACTTTCAAAAAAAAGGCACACATGAACCTTGCCATTCAATACACTCACACCTATTGAATGGAAGTTTCATTTTCAAATAAAATTAAACTTTTCAAAAGCACATATGAACATCTTCATTTAATATACTCAACTCTGTTGAATGAAGATTCCATTCCTAAATAAAAATAATATCATTTGGAATTCCCACTTAAACATATCCCACATATGATTAAGTTGGAATTGCCTTTTTCAAAAAGCAATAATCACACACAAAATAAAAATTTCACTTTAAAAAAAAAAGATTGATTTCCATTTCTACATATCTAAATTTGTTAAATGAAAGTCTTCTTTTCAAAAATCAACAATCATATTTTCAAAATTCAAACACATTTGGAACTTCATTTAGCATAATCCAATTTGCTAAATGAAGTCTCCAAATCCAAAATCATAAATTTTCAAACACATTTGAAACTCCATTTAGCACACCCAAATTTGCTAAGTGAAGTCTCCAAATTCAAAATCAAAAAATTTTGAAACACATTTAGAATTTCATCTAGCATACTTAAATTTGCTAAGTGTTCCAAAACCAAAAATTTTCAAACACATTTGAAACTTCATTTAGCATACTCAAATTTGCTAAGTGATGTCTCCAAATTCAAAAACCAAAAATTTTTCAAACACCTTTGGAACTTCATTCCTTAGCATACCAAATTTGCTAAAGAGAAATTTACATTTTTAAAACCAAACTAAATCAAAATTCTGAACACATCTTTTGGAATTTCATTTAGTATAATCAAATTTGCTAAGTGAAATTTCCATTATAAAATTAAGTGGGACTTCATCTTTAGCATACCATATTTGCTAAAGTAAAGTCTCCACTTTCAAACAATTCAAACACAAATAAAACACTTTGGATTTTCTTAGCATACCTAAATTCTCTAAGGATCCTACTCTTTAAAAAAAATCAAAACATCCAACTAACAAATGAAACACTTAGGATCTTCTTAGCATACTCAGATTTGCTAAGAATCCTATTTTCAAAAATCAAATGAAACACATTTGGATTCTTCACTTAGCATACCTAAATTTGCTAAGTGGGAACTCCAATTTCCAAAATCAAACAACAATTCACCAAAAAGAAACAACCATTTTCAAACACTTCACTTAGCATACCCAAATTTACTAAGTAAAATTCTAAAATCATCAAATAAAAAACAAAATCAATTGACCCTTACTTTAACATACCCAAATTTATTAAAGGAAAGGATCCTCAAATCAAAATCTAAATTCAAACAAACATGAACCTATGGAAGCATCCTTCTCAAAATATTTGAATCATCTTTCAACATACCCAAATTTGTTGAAGTTAGATTCATATTTAAAAATTCCTCTTTCAATCAAATTCTAAATCTTCTCAAATACATTTGAATCCCACTTAACACTTCCAAGTTGTTGGATGTGGGTTCAAATTTTTAATTAAAATTTAAAAAATCAACAAAGATAGAAATCTGATCCAAGCTCATTTCCTATTGTAGATTCTTACATCAAGATGATACAAGCTCAATTTTTTCATTCTTCACAGTTGATATGAGATGGCAGGTTCACAAAAATTTATTTTCACTTTCCCTTATGGCATGGATTTGGCTTTGGACCAAGCCAACTTCCCCCGATTGGATCATACACACCTTATTTATTTTGGTAGGGGATTTGAGGGAGCGAGGATTAGATATGAGGGCACTCCCCTCATGATAAGAGGACCACGGTGTGGTCCATCGATTGATCTACCTGATCGACATCTCCTCATTGAAGAGGAAAGCGGTGGCAATCCCACGTGCTTCATAGTAGTACCAGAAGTGCCCCAACATGGTTTTGTTGCCTGAGGGTAGCACCCTCTCATTTATACCCTCTAAGGGTAAGGCTCCCCGATCTCGTGGATTGCCTCCTACTTTGAGTATGGTCTAGCTCACTCCCGCCCTACCAGACACAGTGTAAGAATAAAATTGCATGATCAAGAGGTATCACACTGATTGGAGATGGAGGCAGCCATCACCGTTGAGAGTTTCCCATTCACTTCACCATTGTTATAACAAACTAGTTCCATCTCTAGGTCAAACAGAGGATGTTAGAGGATTCACACCATCACCTCTAGTGGTCCAAAGATTTGCGCAGAGTGTGGGAGGTCATGCTGGCCTCCGACCGCCTTTCGCCGTAGGAGTTATGGACGCTGAGTAGAGCTCAATTTGATCTAAGATTCATCATCCCCCATAGTGTGGAGAAATATATCCATTAGGAGAGGGCCAAAGAGGCCCATATAGCTCACATTACCAGTAGGGAGAGGCGAGATTTAGTCGGAGTCCAGCCTTTGATTTGTTGATTTTCCAGCCATGTTACCCATGCACCATAATACATCCTTCTTAGGGACCCCATCACAGAGGAGTCCTCATAGAGTCATGGTGTCTCACCCCACCGCTTCTACCCCTCCCCACCATCACAGTCAGTCACAAAGATTCATCAAAGGCCATGAAGGCCATATCCGGGGAGAAGTGCACCCTGTTGGTAATCTGGCCATGGCTGAGGGATCCTACCCCATCTACACCACCTATTATGGCAAGGAAGAGCTCTTGCTCGCCTTCACCTAGTGGTGGTGAAGGAGTGGCACCCGGCATGTGGTCGCCCTTCACCAACTCCACATAAGATAATGGCGGAGACAGATTTCTAGATGGGATGATAGCCACCGCACTAAGGATAGTGGAACCTCTTAGGAATGTCACCCCTCTCATACCTAATGACAGTCAGGAGTGCCACTCATCTAGTAAGTACAATCCTCATAGGATTGACTCTCTAGTGATAGGTGAGGTCCGATGCCTCTCAGTGCATGATAGTGATCACACCGATCAGAGATATTTGTACCGCTTAGATTGATCATTCTTAGATGAGATAGTGGCACATTATTTCATGGAAAAGAAGAGATTTTGGGGTATGATTGGTCGATGAAGAAAGTCGATCCCAATGAAGATGACTTATTGGGAGACTCAAAGTCTGCATGGTGATACTAGAGGATCTCTTCGGAGCAAAGCCATGGAAGGTGATGAGGTTGATCAACAAGACACCCAATCGCCCAACACCTTGACATCGTTGAGGCAAAAGATGAGTGATAGATAGATGGCACATAGTAGAGACTTGTTAGCAATTTGTTTCAAATAAGCCCTCACTCATCTAATACAAGGACATGTCAACTGAGTGCATGTCTTGGACCACCAAGACCTTACCTCCCATTGAGCAAGGTAGCACTAGTATGTATAGCAAGGCAGTGGAAAGTACCTCCATATAAGAAAAAGAAAAAAAAATCCATGGTTGAGCAGCAAGTGAAGGAAGTGTTGGCTCAAGCCTGGGGAGGATCATCGATTCCAAAGGGCAGACCCTACCTAGAGGAATTTGATGCTATCCAATCTCCCAAGGGTTTCGTCCCACCTTCCTTCAAAAGCTTTGATGGCAGTGGAAACCTAAGGCATCACATAACACACTTTAAGGCCAATTATTGCAATGTCGGTGGCAGTGATGCTTTGCTTTTCTGCCTCTTCATTAGTAGCCTAGAAGGATTACTTTCGATTGGCATGCTGAACTGCCCAACGATTCAATAAAGATATTTGTTGAGTTAAATCAACTATTTATTAAGAGTTTACTGGCAAAGGTTATCAGAAAATCTTGTTGTAGCAATAACACCCGTGAGTCCCTTGATTATATTCTCGATGGCATAACTGAGTATGAAATGCAACTATCTCAATAGTATGCCATTGAGATTCTTTTGAAGAATATCCATGGCCCGGTCGCCTTCATGCTTAAGGGCTTCACTATCAAGACATTTAAGAAGCTAATCAATAAGGTGGCTAGTCTACAAGGAGAAGCCAATAAGTTGCCTTTTCAAGACTAGTTGTATAAAGCAAAGCCACAAAAGGTCTATGAGAAGAAACCGAGAGCAAGATAGCAGATAGGGGAAGAGCTAGAGATCAGAGAGACTATGACCTAGCTCACCTCCTTTGCCACCACCGAGGCCTCTACCTCCACACCAAAGCCTCCACCACCCTCCCATACCACCACTAGTAGTGGCATCATACCGCCAGTAGCTATGGTCCACCTACTCTTTAGATAAGTTAACAAACCTTATTCATTTAAGAGGAGGTAATCAAAGATCTTTAAGAATCTCTTAAAGAAGCCTAATTTTTACTAAGCCTAGGAGACTGGAGGAAGTAGGCAAAAGTCATGATCCAAACTTTTGCCCCTACCACCATATGCTAGGCCATGTTTTGGAGGATTGCTTCACATTCAAGGACTGGCTTGAACATAGCTTTCAAGACCGGTGCTATAGTTATCCCAAAGGAATGTGGAACAACCATCTTCAGTTCATCGATAATCCTTGGGGATACATGTGATCAAAACCAAAGAAGGTTAGGATATTTCTTTATCCAAAATCTCTAAGAAGATCATCTAGAAGATCAAGAGGCTTTCCTTACAAGTGCCTAAACTGGCTCAAACCTCCAACATCAAGGAAGGTTTACAAGTTGCCAGTGCCAACTCAAGAAAAGGGGAAGCTCAGTAGCAACAGTAGCAACAGTAGTAGCAGCATGTGTTAGCACGGGATAGCCCATTAGCGCAACCATCGACCGAGTCCAGCCTCCAGCCAACGATTATAGCTTCCATACTAGTGACTTCTTCCACTTCAGCTAGCTCTACTTCTTCTACTAGTAGAACTCTTGTATCTGGATAAGGGCATCAAATCCCTTACCCCACTCACTTTACTTGATTTCTACTTTGTACCTCCAAATAATTCCAAGAAATTGAAGAATAAAGCTAGTTTGAATTACATCGGTCACTTGATGGGTTATCTTCTTCTATTCTAATGATAACTCTTCAAGTCAAAATAACTATAATAATTTTGATCTTCCTCTTATGATCTGAGTTGACTTTCCTACTCAATACTATGGGTTCCCTCTTGAGATAGACTTAGAATCATTTGATTCTGAGAGTCCCAGAGAAGTGGTGAGCCCAGTGCGTGTAGAACCTTCCATTACACCGCCACATGATATCACCTGTCAACCTCTATAGTGTTCTACCTCCAAGGGGAAAGACCTCAAGATAAAGGGAAATAAGTCATTGGTACTAAGATTGAGAAGCCTCTCCATAGGATGCTCCACCCTTGATATGCTTGTGGAGGACTACCAAGGTGGACTACAATGTCCTTCTCATCTAGAGTTGTCATCTGCTAAGCATAAATGATGCCCTTGTCTTTATCCAAAGAATGAGGGAATCACACCGGCTATCCTTGATTCTAAAATATGCTTAGCTTAGAGAACATGGTGAGGAGGCATATTCAAAAGAAGCTGGGATCACTTCTTGATGAAGATCTTCTTTGGGAGACTTGGAGCACAACCGCCCCTTCTACATCATCAATATTGATTAGGTTCAGATTCCAAAGTTCTCATTGAGGTGTGAAGGTGAACATTATGAGTCTAAAGACCCTTGCCTATTTGAGGATCACATCTCCACACTAGGAGATGAAGATGTTGAGAGGATTCAAGAATAAGGTGAGTGGGCTTTTCTCAAGAATTTTGATAAACATTGAAAGATGGCCAAGTTTTCCACCGGAAAAGTTTTACAAAGAGATTCAATACTTTATTCTCGCTTGCAGAGGTCATGTTCCAGTTCATAGGAGTACCCTACTATTCACATAGACTTGGAATCTAGCTCGGAGGATGAGTCTAATGTGATTAGTATACCACCAACCTCTCTCGTTCCATTGGAGGTGACTTTGATCCATAGAGATGAAGATCGGCCTCCAAGCAAAGCAAAGTATTCAAATCAGTTTATGTGAAACTATTAGGTAGCAATGGGAACCTTAGCTCTAACCTCACTTACATCTAAAAGTTGAAGGTTTGGTAGTTAAGGAAGTCCCTAAGTCTTCCAAAGGACATGAAGCGTAAGAGGTTCTTTTGGGATCATCATCCTCAAGTCCTAAAGTTGATGTAGAACTTGAGGAGGATTCATTTAAAGAATTAATGGAATTACCATTTGACTTTTACTTGCCTTATGTTCATAATCTTATACAGAAAGGTTTAGTTCCTCATACATGGTCCAAGCACATGTCAGAGTACTTTCAAAAGCTATGGAACAATATAGGCAGGGAAGCACAATCAAGAGCAGGACTAGGATTCTGAACAGTGGGTCCAGTCGATGATGATGATTATTGCTTAGTTGTTACCAATCATTTGGAGTCTGATAGGTTCTTCTCACACAACCCCAACTCTTATGAGAATGTGTGTTTAGAAATCTGATGATCCAGATGATCTCCAAATCAAAGAGGCACCACCAAAATTTGAAGAGGAGATTCATTCAACAATAGACAAGCTTAAAGAAATCAACCTCAGGATAGAAGAAAATCCACGTCCGACATACATCGCTTGTTGAATGAAGAAGAAACCAATGACTTAGTTAGGCTTGACTAAGTTTAAAGACTACTTGCATGGAGTTATGAAGAAATGCTCGATTTCGCGATGTAGTCCAAGCTAGCAATAGATCCTAATGCTACCCCTATTAAGCAAGCTCCTATGCGATTAGAAATTGAACAACAGTCATTTTGAAGTCAAGAAATTGATGGTTTCATCAAGAAGAAAATATCCTACTGGTTAGCCAGTGTCATCCCAGTTAAGAAGAAGAATGGCCAAATTAGCATATGCATCAATTTTAGGGACTTAATAAAGGCATGTCCTAAGGATGAGTTCCTCTTCCTATATACTAGAATTAATGGTGGGCATTGCCTCATCTTATGCAAAGTTCTCTTTCATTGATCTAGCTATAACCAAATCAAGATGTCTCCTGAAGATGAAAGAAACACTGCTTTTGAACCCCGAATGAATCTTCTTATAGGGTCATGCCTTTCCTTAAAAATGTTGGTGCTACATACCAACGGCCATGACTCGGATCTTCAATGAACTCATCCATCATCGTTGAGTGCTATGATGATCTAGTAGTCAAGAGAGAAAAGGAACAACCTCTTTGACTTGAGAGTAGTTTTGAATGTTAAGATAATATAACCTCAAAATGAATCCTCTGAAGTGTGCATTCGTGTAGCTTCAGGGAAATTATTTGGGTTTATTCTACGACACCAGGGAATAGAAATAGATCCTGAAAAGATCAAAGCTATCTTAGAAAAGTCACCTCCTAAGAGTTTAACTTGACTCAAATCCTTCCTAGGACAGCTGGCGTATCTAAGATGCTTTATCTCCAACCTATTGGGGAGATGCAAGCCATTTTTAGTACAAGTCAAAAAGGATGCCAAGTTCAAGTGGGATGACAAGTGTCAACATACTTTTTAATACATCAAGTAGTAATGAAGCCGCCTCTAATAGCCTCTATCCTGTGCCACTCATCCTCTAGATTACCGCATTGGACAACTCTCTTGGTGCTTTGTTGGCAAAAGCTAATGATGAAGGGAAAGAGAATGCTCTCTATTCAGCCATCATCTGATTCCTGCTGAAGTGAACTATCCACCTATTGAGAAACATTATCTAGCTTTGATCTTTGCCTCAAAAACATGCTTTTCATAAGGTGAACTTGATCTCAAAGAAAATAATCCATAGATCTCATGACACCAATGCTATCCACATTTGGCTTTGGTCCATGATTCTCTCTTTGATATCACATTCATACCCCCCTGTATAAAAGATAAGCACTAGGATTTCTTAGAAGACACCCACTTCGATTCTCGCTTAGATGATCTCCAATGAACAAATCATGAACAGGGGAGGCCAAACCATGGGAGATGTATTTTGATGGTGCGCTTCTTCTTAAAGGGGAAGCACCACGATCTATTCTCCAGAAAGGTAGGGTGAATAGTTCTTCTAACTCCAAATTATGATGTGATGATTCTCATACTATCTTTCCAACCCCGCACCAATACAAGAAGTAAGGCTTTGATTGTCGGAGTTATCATCTATCGTGTCAAGAGCATCAACATCTTTGATTCTGTTGGTCATCAACCGATTGCCGTCCTACAAGGTTCTCAAACCCAAGCTTCATCATTACTATGAGTATACCATGAAGTTGTTGCCCAAATTCAAAGTCACCATCTACAAGGTTCCCCAGAGAATGCAGTAGTGATGATTTGGCCAAACTTGCCAAAGAATTGGCATGTCCGAAGATGAGTCCATTCAATAAGGGTCCAAAATAGTGTCATATCCCTTATTGATGAAACTCATCAAGAGACTTTCTCTTGAAGGGAGGTTGTCATTGCCAAAATGGACAAGGAGCTATATTGGAGGCAACCATTCATAGATTACTTGAACACCAGCAAACTACCTCAAGAAAAGTCACAAGCCCATCAGTGAAATAGAGCTCTCCTATCTCTAACCTGTACCATGGTCCTTTGACAAATGTGGTTACATTATTTAGATAAACATGAAGCCCATGGCATTGTAACCGGTACATTCGTGTCTATGGAGCACATCAATCCAAGATGAAGACAAAGAAGACTAGGATACTACGCCTTCGATGATTACGATACATGGATGTAGCTAGAGATGCCATCAATGGTACATGGTGTGGTCCTCCACCAACCACCCAACATTCTACACCCTACATTGGCTTCATGGCCATTTGAGTGTTGGGGTACTGACATTGTAGGTCCGATCGATCCTCCTTCTTTTAAGGGCATCGATTCATCTTAGCTTCCCCTGACTACTTTTCCAAGTGGGTGAAAGCCATCCCACTCAGAGAGGCCACAGCTCAACATGTGCTTCAGTTTTTTAGGAACCATATCGTATATAGGTTCATGCTTCCTCGATGAATTATATCCGATAATGGTATTGCATTCAAAAGCATGAAGATCAATAGCTTTGCTAGAAGACATGACATAGAGTAGAGATACTACCCTAGAGCAAATGGATTAGCAAAAGCATTCAACAAAACTCTCATCCTAGAATCAAGAAGACTCTGATGATAACAACAAAGATAGTGGAATGAGCAATTGTTGAAGCCTTATGGGCCTACCACACACCAAACTCAACTCACCTACCATTTTCCTTAGTGTATGGGTCCAAGTCGTTCTACCTTTAGAAGTTCAACTCCCATCACTAAGGATAGAAGGGTAGCAAGATCACTACAGAAAATGCAAAGTTATGGTTAGAAGAGCTCAAAGGTTTGGAGAAAGTCGCCTATGGGCCAAATCTCAAGTTGTACAAGGCCAAAATGATTCAAGCTCACAACAAGCTGTCACCCTAGGTCTTTTCGAGAGAACTTGTGTTAGTCCTAAGGAGACCAATTATTGCTCATCAAAAGATGGGAGGCAAGTTTGAACCCACTTGGGAAGGCCCCTATGTCATAGAGAAGGCCTACCAAGGAGGATCTTATCAGCTTATTGATTGTAAAGGGAACACCCGATGCTTCCAATTAATGGGCTCTATCTAAAAAAATATTACACATGAAATAAATCATGTTTGAAAATAATTAATAAAAGAATAAAATTTGATTCCATTCATCAAATCTTCTCTTCTTTTGAAGCATTGTTTGCTTATTCAATCGCCATGTCATGTCTAGGGTAGGTAAGAGTCCCCCTGGCATCCTATCCCTCTTCACAACACAAACACAATCTCTCTTATTAGAATAGTGTAAGAGAACCCAGAGGCATCCTATTTAAGACAACTAAGATAGGTGTGAGAAACCCAATCATCCTTTCTGGGAATGCTTTTTGCCATCCATGGCACCATTTCATCAAACCCCTAGTGTGTTTAAGGTAGTGTAAGAGTCCCCCAGAGGCATCCTATTCCTTTTAACACATGCACAACAATAAACACAAATCTTTTATCTCAGGCTACTTTGATGTGGGAGCAAGCCCCGGCACTCACTCATTAGCCTAGGTCAGTCTACATGCTACCTCGCTAGTATGTCACCCCAAGATCATTTTGGAAGATGTGAGTCCCCAGCTTTCTTCCTAACTTGACCATTGTAAACCAATGAGCCTATTAATGCGCCAATAGCTACCTCATGTTGACTTTGCTTAAGAAGATGTGAGTCTGCTTTCTTCTTGAACTAATCATGATCTAACCACAGTATATTTGAGGTTTAGGATAAGTCCCCAAGGCTCCTTTCCTCTTGACTACATTTGAGTTCATATAAGCCCCCAGTGGCATTCACTCAGAGCCCCTAGGTCGGAGCAGCACATCGAGTCAAGACTATCCCGAATCGCCTCTACTATAAGAAGATGTGAGTCCCCGAGCTTTCTTCCTAGGCTGATTGTTATAAACCGATGGGCACCTTAGGTTGGTTGATGTTCGCTATGCTGACAATGACTCACCCAATGGATACACCACTCTTGGTAGATGTGAGTCCTCGTGCTTTCTCCTTGAGTTGGACACTGAATACCTATTAGATATATGACTAGCCATGTCATCTTCTCCAAGGTGTTGGATTAAGCCCTTAGCGCCATCCCTCACACTCTATTTGGATCACATCCTCTGACCCCATTTAGACACTACCCGAGTTACTTTTAGATTGGATAGTCCCCCTTTCCTAGTAGCCATCCCTATAATTGGTGCATTTGTTCAGTGGATGCAAAGATTCTCCCTTGGTTCAAGGTAAAGTAGGTCTGATATAGGCTCCTTCTTAGTTTGATCCCTCACAAACTAACAGGGTCCATGATAAAACTAAACAAATAAATAAACAAATTAATTCGCTTGTGGATTAAGAATTCAAGCCACCAAAGGGCCCCTTTTCTCAAGTAGGCATCCTATCTTTAGTGTAGCAGAACACCCCTAGGAATTTTCCACTACCTGAGAGAAGTCCCTGTCACTCACTCGTAGTCGCCCTTAGGTCAGGTTCAATCTATTTTTCCATGAGTAGGGTACCCTGATAGTCATTCAGCTTTGAAAGATGTAAGACTTTGGCGCATTCTTTCTAGCATGATTTGAAACCGATGGCAACCCTAGTTGTTTGATTTGTTACCCAAAGCAACAATCACCCAGGTCTTTCTAGTGGAAGATGTGAGTCCCCGAGCTTTCTTTCCCTTCAATTGATCATTGCAAACCAAAAGTGATCATTGCAAAACAAAAGGCACTCCTTTGGTTGGATAGTTCTTCCATCGATCGAAGCTACTCCCTTTGGTTCAAATCTAAGATAGGTCTAGTGATATAAGCTCTTCTGTTGATCTCGCAAACCAACAATCCATCAAAATAAATCTAAAATAAAATAATCTTTGACTACCCTTGAGTTTAAGTCCCTCGCGCATTCACTCAATAGTCAGCCCTAAGTCGGGTTTAGATTTGTTGCCCAAAGCAGCCGATCACTCTAGTGGTTCATTATTTCTATAAGATATGAGTCCCCACACTTTCTTCTTAAGACTTTGCCATTGTAAACCAAAAGACACCTCTTTGGTTGGATAGTCCTACCATATGGTTGGTAGACTACTCCCTTTGAATTGGTAAATCTGAATTTGGTCTAGGCCTTCATGGCCCCTATTCAGTGCAATTCATCGCAAACCTATGGGATCCATCATAATCAAAACAAACAAATCTAAAAAAAATGAAATTTATCTTGACTATCTTTGAGCTGATCAAAGTCCCCCAGCGACATTCACTCAATAGTCAGCCCTAGGTTGGGTTCAATCTATTATCTTGCCAATAGATTACCATAGCAATGAGTCCCTACTTGGAAGATGTAAGTCTACTATGCTTTCTTCCCAGTATAGTTGCTGCATATCGAAAGGCATCCCTTTGGTTGGCTAGTCCTACTATGTGTTTAGTAGACTACCCCTTTGGATTAGTAAATCTGAATTAGGTCTTAGCCTCCATGGCTCCTACTTAGTGCAGACCATTGCAAACCAACAAGATCCATAACAAAATCTAATCCTAACAAAAATTGAAATAAATTCAACCCTCTTCCCTAGTGAAATTTCTCCTCATACTCAAATCAAATCAAATCTTTCATCCCTTTATGGATGACTTGAACCTACTTCCCTAGTGGAAGGTTCACACTCTCTCCCTTAGTGGATTTTTCCCTCTCTCTTATCTCTTAGACATAAGTAGGGACACTTTGCACTAAGCTCTAGATTCTTTCTACACCTTGGGTTAGGGATAGATTTTTTTTGTTAGTGTGATCTTGTGTTGATCATTATCATTCAACACCCAATACGTGTTCCTTGTCGGCCATACCACACCTATGCTTTTGTTTCATTTTAGAATGAGCTCTCAACCCCTTCATCTTATACATAGGACTTCTCTTAGACTTTAAGAGTGCCTTAGTCTTAAGACACATCTACTAATTAGGTGGACACTCAACCTAGCCCTAGAGACTTAGAAGAGTTAGCCATAGGAATAGGTCATGCCTTAGGAGTGTTAGGAAAATTTGTTTACCCTTAGCTTGAACCATTTCTCGCCTTTCTTCCTTCAAGTCAAATCCCAAATCAATCTTATTTGATTTTCTCCAAACTCAAATCAATGCCACATGGTTTAAATCCATGATTGAAATCCATGAATGAAATTCCTAAGTTCAAATTTTCTTAAGTCCTTTAAGTTTTCCTTCATAGACTTTAGCCAAAATCATGATCAAAATAAATCAAACTTGAGATTTTCTCATGATTCATTTATATTCTCATTTATATTCACATATAGAAATAAAATATAAATTCAAACCAATCAAACTAAATTCAAAATTCAAAATCAGTTCATAAAATTTCCTAAGTCCTTCAAATATTCCTTTTAATGGACTTAGCCTAAATCATGATCAAATCAATTCAAATTCATGGATTTTCTCAAAAATCATTTATATTCTCATTTATATTCACATATATAAATGAAATATAAATACAAATTAATCCAATCAAATCCAAAAATTAAATTTCAAATTAAAATCCTTCTTAAATCCTTTAAATTCCTTTAAAGGACTTATCCAAAGTCATCATAAAATCAATTCAAATTCATGGATTTTCTTATTGCTCATTTATAGTCTCATTTATATTCACATATATAAATGAAATATAAATATAAATCAATCAAACCAAATTTAAAAATTCAAGCTTTGAACTCCAAAAATTTTCTAAGTCCTTTAAAATTTCTTTTAAAAGACAGCCTAAATCATGATCAACTCACTTCAAATTCATGGAATTTTCTCATGATCCATTTATATTCTCATTTATATTCATATATAAATGAAATAAAAATTCAAATAATCAAAACCAATTTCAAAAATCAAACTCTAATCCACTCAAAATCCAACCTAAGCCTTTCAAGTCAAAAGCTTGAACGTAGCCAAATCAACTTCAAATCAAGCCAAACTCTTGATTTTCCTTCATGATTCAATCAACCCTATAATCATGAATCCAAATATAAATACAAACTTCAATCATCAAATCAAAATCCAATTCAAAAATCAAACCACAAACCATTCATATTCTTCCTTTGAATATGAAATTGTCAAATGAATCAAAATCCATTTGGCTTCAAACCACTTGCAAATGGATTTATATTTCAATCATAAGTCCATATACAAGTTCAATCAAACTCAAATCAAGCTTTGACCAAGCCATTTGACCCACTTAGGTTCACTTGACCCAAAGTGACCTAAAGTATCCTTATGAGCCAAATTTTAATTCTAACCAAATTAGATTGAATCAAACTTACCTATGCCTCTCATCATGATCAACAATCATCATGGATGATCAATCAAATTGAGTCAAACCAAGTCAAACCTAGCCCAACACTTAGCCAAAATGAAACCTAACATAGCCAAAATCCACCATAGGCCAAATTGATTGAACCAATGATCTAAGTTCATTCATAAACTGCTTGTTAAACTTGACCAAGTCAACATTTGAGCCTAACCTAGCCCAATTGGCCACTTGACCCAAGTTGACCCAACTTGACCTAAAAGTCGTCAAAACTTGATGTAAGCCAAATTGATTGAAACCAATGGGTCAAGTTCATTCCAAATCACTTGTTGAACTTGACCAAAGCCTCAACTGGCCAACTAGACCTACCTAGCCCAATTGACCTTGAACCCAACTTGACCTAAAGAGGTCATGTTGAGCCAAATTCAAAATTAACCAAAATTGATTGGAAACAAAGATACCAATCCGTTTCATATGACTAACCAAACCTAAACATACCCATGACCTAGTTCAAATAGGTCAAATGTGTCAAATTGGTCAACTTGACCCATTTGACCTAATGAGGTCATATGAGCCAAACTCAAAACTAAACTAAATTGAATCAAACCAAAGCCACCAAAACATTTCAAATGTCCATATGAACTTGAACCAATCCTTGGTTTGACCCAATTTGACCAATTGGTCAACTTGACCCAAGTTGACCTATTTTGACCTAAATGGGTCAACATGAGCCAAACCATATCAAATAAACTCCAAATCCAATGAAACTTGGCCAAACCCACTTTCTCAACATACCCAATATATTCAAATTCAAAATTCATCCAAATGGCCATTTTACCCCTAGTCCATAGAATAATTTTTGTCAAATCCATGTGGAATTTGGTCAAGCCCTCTTCATATCAACTTGATACCATCCTAATATGTCAAGTGAACCCCATGGAGGGTGGTGCACACAACCCAATGGGTTTGGGTTAGCCCAAATGGACCCAAGTCCAAAACTGACCCCATAGCTCAAATTGGCCAATTTGTAAACCTCCCTCCAGTCAACTTGAAGCATATGGGAGGTTACTAATCCACTCCTTTTGACCTCATTTTAGAATGAGCTCTCAAGCCCTCCATCTTAGACATATGAATCCTCTTAGACTTTAAGAGTTCTTCCTTAGTCTTAAGACACATCTAGTGATTAGGTGGACACTCAACCTAGCCATAGAAAACTTAGAAGAGTTAGCCATAGGAATAGGTCATGCCTTAGAGGTGTTAGGAAAAGTTTCCTACCCTTTGCTTGAACCATTCCTCAGTTTTCTTCTTTCAAGTCAAACTCCAATTCAACCTTATTTGATTTTCTCCAAACTCCAATCAACTCCATCCATGATTGAAATCTATGATCAAAATGCATCAAAATTCCTAAGTTCAAATCTTCCTAAGTCCTTAATCTTCCTCTTAAGGACTTGGCCAAAATCATGATCTAAACCAAATCAAATCTTTGAGATTTTCTCATAATTCATTTATATTCTCATTTATCTTTATATATATAAATGAAATATAAATTCAAACTAATCAAGCCAAACTCAAATTTCAAAATCAATTCATGAAATTTTCTTAAGTCCTTTAAGTTTCCCTTCATGGACTTAGCCTAAATCATGATCAAACCAATTCCAACTCATGGGATTTTCTCAAAACTCATTTATATTCTCATTTATATTCACATATATAAATGAAATAAAAATATAAATCAATCAAATCAAATTCCAAATCTAAAATTTTCCTAAGTCCTTTAAGTTCTCCTTCATGGACTTAGCCAAAATCATGATCTAAACCAATTCAAATTTATGGAATTTTCTCAAAAATCATTTATATTCTCATTTATATTCACATATATAAATGAAATATAAATATAAATCAATCAAACCAAATCCAAAAATTCAAATCCCTACCTCAAAATTTCCTAAGTCCCTTAAAATTCCCTTTTAATGGACTTAGCCCAAATCATGATTAAACAGTTTCAAATCCTTGAAATTTACTCATGATCATTTATATTCTCATATATATTCACATATATAAATGAAATATAAATTCAAATAATCAAAACTAATTCCAAAAATCAAACTCAAATCCACTCAAAATCTAACCTAAGCCTTTCAAGTCAAAATCTTGAACTTAGCCAAATCAATTTCAAATCAAGCCAAACTCTTGATTTTCTCTCATGATTCAATCAAACCTACAATCATGAATCCATATATAAATCCAAACTTCAATCACCAAATCAAAACCAATTCCAAAAATCAAACTCAAATCCACTCAAAATCCAACCTAAGCCTTTCAAGTCAAAATCTTGAACTTAGCCAAATCAATTTCAAATCAAGCCAAACTTTTGATTTACTCTCATGATTCAATCAAACCTACAATCATGAATCCATATATAAATCCAAACTTCAATCACCAAATCAAATTCCAATTCAAAAATCAAACCCTAAATCCATTCATAATCTTCCTTTGAATATGAAATTATCAAATGAATCAAAACTCATTTGACTTCAAACCACCTGTAAATGGATTTATATTTCAATCATAAGTCCATATACAAGTTCAGTCAAGCTCAAATCAAGCTTTGCCAAGCCATTTGACCCACTTAGGCTCACTTGACCTAAAGTGACTTAAAGTACCCTTATGAGCCAAATTCTAATCTAAACCAAATTGGATTGAACCAAACTCACCTATGCCTCTCATCATGATCAACAATCATCATGGGGTGATGAATAAACCAAAGTGGGTCAAACCAAGTCAACACTCAGCCCAAAATGAAACCTAACATAGCCAAATTCCACCATAGGCTAAATTGATTAAAACCATTGATCTAAGTTCATTCATGACCTATGTTTGAACTTGACCAAGCCAACATTTGAGCCTAACCTAGCCTAATTGGCCACTTGACCCAAGTTGACCCAACTTGACCTAAAGGGTCAAAATGTGTCAAAACTTGATCTAAGCCAAATTGATTCAAACTAATGGGTCAAGTTCATTCCAAATCACTTGTTGAACTTAACCAAAGCCTCAATTGGCCAACTAAACCTAACCTAGCCCAATTGACCTTAGACCCAACTTGACCTAAAGGGGTCATGTTAAGCCAAAATTGAACATAACCAAAGTTGATTGGAAACAAAGATACCAATCCACTCCATATGACTAGTCAAACCAAAACCTACCCATGACCTAGCCCAAATAGGTCAAATGGGTCAAATATGTCAAGTTGACCCATTTGACCTAAATGAAGTCATATGAGCCAAATTCAAAACTATACCAAATTGAACCAAACTGAAGCAACTAAAATATTTCAAATGGTCATATGAACTTGACCAAACCCTTGGTTTGACCCAATTTGACCAATTGGTCAACTTGACCTAAGTTGACCCATTTTGACCCAAATGGGTCAACATGAGCCAAACCTTATCAAATGAATTCCAAATCTCATGAAACTTGGCCAAACCTAGTTTCTCCACATACCCAACATATCCAAACTGAAAAATTATCAAAATGACCATTCTACCCTTAGGACATGAAACAAATTTTGGAATAATCCAAGGGTAATTTGGTCATGCCCTCTTCATATCCACTTAATGCTTTCCAAATAGCTCAAGGGGACATAATGAAGAGTGGTGCACCCAACCCAATGAGATTGGGTAAGCCCAAATGGACCCAAGGCCAAACCCGACCCCATGGGCCAAATTGGCTCATTCTAAATCCCTCCGCCACCCAATTTGATGCACATGGGAGGTTGGAAATCAACTCAAGGCCTCAAACCGACCATGTGCCAACTCAAAATAGATCAAACATCCTCTCCAATTTGAGCAATTGGATCAAAATGACAAAGGAGGTGTCGGTCATCCGATTGCCATAAGGGGAGATATACTCCCCCTAATTCAATTCAAAATCATCATTCCCCAATTCGATCAAGCCATAGAGAGTGTTAGGAAAGATAAAAGATCCTTCCTAAGCATTATAAGAGAGATTTGAAAAGAGGTCTCAATTTTCTCCATTGAAAAATAGGGGAGCTCACTGGAACTTTTAACTTTCTCCACACTCAAAATCACTTCAATTCCTCTTGCACACTTCCTCTAAGGATCAATCTGAGAGCACTCAAGCATCCATTTGAGTTCCCACAGCAAGGAGAGAAGGAATTGAATCAAACCGCAAGGGAGATCAAGTGGTGTTGGTCCATTAATCCAATCCAACCCCAAGGCCTTTTAACCTTCGTCTCCACTAAAGCTACCTCATCGATCTCGAGCATCTGATCACCTCGAGGTATGGAATTTTTTTGACCATCTAGCATAGGAGGTGTTGGTCTTTTGTGAAAGGAATTTTCAAGTCATACAAATTTCACCATTGGATGTGTTCCTTATTGTCTTTAGATGGTGTGGGTAAATTCTTGTTCCAATGAAGCTTAATCGAGCTCAGATCTTCCCCTAGATCATGAATGATCTTTTTAAGCCTAGGGGAAAAATTGGGGAGATTTTGGCCATCCATCCGCGCATTTTGGATGGACGGCCGAGATTATTCCCACATTTAGAAATTCATTTATCCAAACCAGGGTTATCCTCGCTCAATCTTTGATTGAACCAGTGGATCCCACCGCACTACCACTTGATGTGAAATTTAAGTAGCGGGCTCACGGCGCGACGCATGTAAAGCGCGTTGAAAGTTGATGCCATGTCGCGTTGTGAGCTGAGGGATTAGTTAGGGATTTTATTAATGATTAATTAATCATTTGATCTTCTAAGAATCATACTCTCAATAAAATTTAGAAAAATATGAGGTTAAATCCTATGGAAAGACAATTCAACCTAGAATATTTTAAAAATAATTTCAAGGGATTTTGAATTATGGTTTTCTCTGATTTTGGATTTTATTAGAAATTTTATTTTGATAATTACCTCTTAATTAAACCTCTCATTAATCTCAAATTTCTTGGGTATGTTTTAGGGGATGACCTCTACCTCCCCTAATTTTCTTGGGATTTATTGAAGGCTTAATTGGGAAAATTGCAAATGTGCTTCCTAATTACCCTCCTTATGTAATTAAGGATAATTAAGGTTTGTATTGGTGTTTTAATTCATTATTAAGGTTGATAAAGCTTAGATCCAGTGGATAGAAGATTTAGAGAATAATTTTGGGGCATTTTCCATGCTATTCCCTAAACCTCCTTTTCTTTCCTTAATCTTATCTTAATTAAGGGTTAATTCATTAATTATTCCATTAATTAATTTATAAAAATTTCAAAAACTTCCAGAACTTAATTAATCTACTTTGGGTAGATGCATAGGTGTTTAAAAGCCTAAGTTCAATTAAGGAAATCAAGATCCAATTCATATGTGTGAAAGGGTGTTTTGAAATTACTTAAGCTAAACCCCTTAGCTTAATTATCCATTAATCATGAGCCAAATTGCATTAGGCCTTTTTTCTTATTAGGTGCATTGCATGTTTAAATTTCTTGTGAGTTTTTATGTCATCTCATTGGCTCATGATTATTTGATTAACTATGTTAAGGTGGTGTAGGTAAGGGTTAATTAACTTGCTTAATTCATACCTTAAGCTAATTAATACATAAAAATGAATCTAATCATCTAAAAATTAAACAAAAATATCAAACACATGTGGAAATGGATTAGGAATAACAAACTCAACTCACCTTTTCAAAATTAAATCAAACTTAAAACCAAACAAAAATCACATTGAATACACTTTGATTTATTTTAAACTTTCTTATTCCATATGAATGACTTTAGGATTTAATTAAAGTGAATGTGTTTACATGCTTTCATTGCTTTGATTCTTTCCCCAACATGTTAAATTTGTATTCATGTGGTTTCATGCATCCATATTTTCCAAAATTCAAATTTAAAATTAAATTGTTTACTTTATGTCAAATTTGCATGTATGTAATGATATATGGCTATTATCATTACTAAATTCAAATTATTTTCAAAACATATAAATAAATTATCAAATCTGAAAGTATGCTACTTATATTTTAATTATAAGCTTGCATGTAAAAGAATATAAAGGTGTGCTTAGCATAGGTTTCTCTTCTCTTTTATGTTAGCATAGTTTTGAATAGGAGTTGATAAGATGTATGGTTCATTTGAAAAGAACCTAACATTTACCTAATTCCATATCCTACTCATTCCTATGCTATTTCTTAAGAATGGTTACCTATGCTTGTACATATAAATTCTATAAACAAAATGAATCAATTAATACAACTTTTGCATTCTTCTTTTCATTTCATTTCTTCTGTACACATGTTTGTATTTTAGGGAAGTAGTATATTAGTCTGAACAACCCTGAGGTTGTGAGGCTTTAAGTATCCCTAAGTAGATCTTATACCTTACACCTCTGGTTAACAATGGTGTTGTACTCACTTATGCCTTTCATACTTTGATGTGTGTATGTGAAAAATTGGGTAAAGAAACTCTTTTCTACTTAATGAAAATCATGCATCTTAAACTTCTAAATTTCCTTAAATGAATTACTTAGCATGCATCATAAAGAATGTTAAATATTCTCATTTGTGTGTATAGATATTCTTAGGATTCATTCATATGCATGTTATACATGTTGGGAAAGAAATGAAGTAATGTGTGTTATGTGGATTTAATTCATTTTATTTAATCTTAAAATTCCTTTCTCTTTGAATAGGTTTGTTTAGAGTTCATCTAAACTTAGGATTAATTAAAAGATTTAATCAAAACATTCACTAAACAAAACTAAAATGTGAATCTACTTTAGAAATTACTTAGGTTAGGGAAGAGAAGTTCTTCTCTTCCCTCTCTTTATAACTTAGTGATTAATTGTAGGATTCATTTGAACCTAATAAAAACATGAAATAAAATCAATCCAAAATAGTTAAACAACTTAAATGAAACCCTCCTCTAAGTTGAACATTTTTTCACACTTAGAAAATTTGAACCTAAAGCCATAGCTAAGCATATCACAGAAATCCTTAAAGCACACATATTAGCCTAAGTCACCACTTCTAGCTTTAGGTTAAGGTGGTGCATGGTTTGATATTTTGTGTTATTTTGTGATATATGTTTTAGACTAGATGTTGGGTATATTCTCAAGAATGAATGGTAGGGTGATCTTAGTCTAACCATTATTTTCTGTGGGATTGCTGGGCTATCATAAATAAAAAATATAAATGCTTTTGCTTACAGGTGCTTTATACCCCTAAGCATAATCCAATAGGCCAGGTGGACTTAGTCACCCATGTGTGGGGTGATAAGTCTAATACCATACTTAATATTTGTGTGGTTTATTTAGATAATCTCTATTTTATAGGTGTTAGTTAGATTTACATTCTTTTCCTTTTCATGTAAATTTATGCAATTAGGATTTTGGAATGATTGTTATGGGGATTAGGATGAGCATGGGTCATAAGATCTCATCTTATGCACCATGTGAAGCCTTGGAACATCTACCTTCCAACCATAAAAAAGAATGAACCAAAGAACAAAGAAGAAAATCAGAAAGAAGAAAAGAAGAAGAAAGAAGAATAGAAGAAAGAAGAAATGAAGCTTGAAGACCCCCATAAGAATGAATTCCTTACTTAATTATAATTTAATTCATTTGTAATCCAGTTGTATAAGGGGTAGCTCTACCCAATTTGTTATTTTGGGTTTGTGTGGTGCCACAACGCTTCTTTACATTAACTTTATAAATTGATTAATGGTTTGTTTAGCTTTTTCATTAAGTAGCATCTTTTCCTAATTTCTTTCTTACTTTATATATGACATGGATGTGGATTAGGCTCTTTAGGAAAAAATAAATCTTTTACCCAACTTAATAACTAAAAATTAAAATTAAACAACTCATAACCTCACCTAAAGCTTAGGTTTAAAATCAAGATAAAAGAATTAAGAACCCCTTAGCTGGATGAGTATTTCTTTTATAATATCATGCACAACATCTTATTTCACTCTTGATTGGAGCACTTTCACCTTTGCCAGAGAAACTTGGCCTGACTTTCGAGAGCCATGGTGAAAGCACACCTCCTCCTTTATCACTAATTTTGGCCAATAACTTTATTACTCATACATTAGGCATATGAATCCTACTGGCTTGAGTCAAAATAATTATCCAAAAATGAAAATAAAATGAAGTTTGAATTGCATTAGATTTAGGTCATTTGAAGCATGCCCTTACATGATCAAGTCTCTATAGGGAGTGAGTTTAAGGACTTAGTCTCTTTCTAACTAAATAATAGCCTAGCTATCTTGTAAAAGCATATGACTTGCCTACATGTATTTAAAATCATAGGAGAAGTGGTTGTAAGTCCAAGCTGTCAGTTGGTTTGTCCTCTCTTATGGAGATAAACAAAATACCCATTTTTACCTTAGATTTAGGTTTTGCTTTCAGGCCTCGCCAAAGCTCCCTAGATTTAGGTTTTGAGATTGCTTCTCCCCTTTGTAGACCATAAGCTTAATTCCTCACCTCCTAGGCATTTCCCTTAATCTTGTGTTAAGGAATCATAAGTTCTAAATTTATAATAAAAAAATTCAACTCAAACAAGCTAAATCAATTTCAAAAATGTAAAGCCCAACCATGGGATAGTTTGAGATGCTTGTTAGATTTCCTAGCATCGTGGGCATCTCCTACTTATCTTCCATTTTGCTTCAATAATAACTCTCTCTCTCTCTCTCTCTCTCTCTCTTTGATCAATCCCATTTGATCTTCAAAAATGAGCCAATCGACTGATAGTCCTTTTTCTATTGAAATCTTTAAAGATAATGATCATTTAACTTAATCAAGAGTTTTTCTAAGGAATCCTTGTTCCTTAGGATATAATTAACTATTAAGGCTTGTCCTTATAGAAAACTTAATGAACCTGGTTTAAAATAAACCATGTTTTACATTTCCATGTAAAGTAGGGGAAGAATTTCTAGTACATATGCAGACTCATCATCCTTAGGAGTCCTTATTGAGGTGATTAGGTCCATTAAAGGGTAGTGATTTTTATCTTTCGAGATAGTACACTATTCCTTGATGACATACTCGATCACCAGAATAAGTACATCTACGGATCTACAGGGTATCCTAAAAAGATGAATTTCTATATTCTTGTCTCTTCATTTCTTTTCCCCACAGATTTGAAGGTGACTCATATAGAAATTTTCACCACACTTTGATTGCCAGTCTAGAGTTAGTCATCACAATTAGTGTCAAGAGCATCAACATCTACGGGGATTCTTAGTTGGTCATCAATCAGATTGTCGGGTCTTACAAGGTTCTCAAACCCAAGCTTCATCATTACCATGAGTATACCATGAAGCTATTGTCTTAGATTCCCGAAGTCACCATCTATAAGGTTCCCTAAGGAGAGAACAAAGTAGCAGATGCTTTGGCCAAACTTTCCAAAGAATTGGCATATTCAAAGATGAGTCTATTTCAATAAGGGTCCAAAATAGACAAGTCTTATCTTTTATTAATGTTGAACTCATCGAGAGACTTTCTCTTGAAGGGGAGGTTGACATTGCCAAAAAGGATGAGGAGCTGGATTGGAGGCAACCATTCATAGACTATTTGAACACTGGAAAACTACCTCAAGAAAAGTCATAAGCCCATCAGGTGAAACAGAGAGCTCTCTCCTACGCTCTCATTGATGGCACTCTGTATCGACGGTCCTTTGACCAAATATGGTTATGCTGTTTAGACAAACACTAAGCCCATGGCATCATAACCGAGGTACATTCAAGTCTATATGAAGCACATCAATCCAATCCGAAGATGAAGATGAAGATCAAGTGACTTGGATACTACTAGCCTTCGATGATTACAGATTGCATGGATGTAGCTAGGAGATGCCATAAATGCCAGGTACATAGTGTGGTCCTCCACCAACCACCCAACATTCTACACCCTACCTTGGCCTCATGGCCATTTGAGTGTTGGCATATCGACATTGTGGGTCCAATCAATCCTCCTCTTCCAAGGGCCACTGGTTCATTTTAACTGTCACCGACTACTTTTCCAAGTGGGCAGAGGCAATCCCACTCAGAGAAGTCATAACTCAATAAGTGCTTCAGTTTTTTAGGAACCATATCGTATATAGGTTTGGGGTGCCTCGATGAATTATATATGATAATGGTATTGCATTCAAAAGTATGAAAATTAATAGCTTTGCCAGAAGACATGGTATAGATTGGAGATACTCTACTATATACTACCCCAAAGAAATGGCTTAGTGGAAGCATTCAATAAAACTCTCATCCATTTTTTGAAGAAGACTCTTGATGACAACAAACGATAGTGGCATGAGCAGTTGGTTGAAGCTTTATGGGCCTATGCACATACCAACTCCCCAATTTATTTTCCTTAGTGTATGGGTCCGAAGTTATTCTACCGTTAGAATTTCAACTCTCATCACTAAGGATAGCATTGGTAGCAAGATCACTATAGAGTAGAATGCAAGGTTTGGAGGAAAGTCACCTACGGGCATGCCAGAATCATGAGTTGTACAAGGCCAAAATAATTCAAGCTCACAACAAGCTGGTCTGACCTAGGTCTTTCCAAGTAGGAGAACTTGTGTTAGTCCTAAGGAGACCAATTGTTACCCATCAAAAAATGGGAGGCAAGTTTGAACCCACTTGGGAAGGCCCCTATGCTATAGAGAAGGCCTACCAAAGAGGATCATATCAGCTCATCGATTGTAAAGGGGAACACCCGATGCTTCCAATTAATGGGCTCTACCTAAAGAAATATTACCCATGAAATAAATCATGTTTGAAAACAACTCTTATAAAGAAAAAAATTTGACTCCATTTCATCAAAATCTTCTCTTCTTTTGAAGCGTATTTGTTTATCTTGTGAATCTGCCATGATGTGTTTAGGGTAGATGTAAGAGTCCCCCAACGGCATCATATACCTCTTTCACATCATAAACACAACCTCTCAGCACTATTAGAATAGGATTAAGAGAACTTGAGAGGCATTCTATTTTCATTAGCACAACTAAGTTAGGTGTAAGAACACACAAGCACCATCCTTTCTTAGTGGGAATTCTCAGTCACCATCAATGGCATTGTTCCACCAAACTCCCCAACATGTTAAGGATAGGTGTGAGAGAACCCAAGAGCAATCCTATTCCTATTAACACATGCACAAAAACAAACACAAAACTTTTATCTCGAGCTATTTGATGTGGGAGCAAGCCCCCCGTGGAACTCATTCATTAGTTGCTCTAGGTCAGGTCTTCATGCTACCTTGCTAGTATGTCACCCCAGTGGTCACTTGTTGGAGGATATGAGTCCCCGCACTTTCTTCCTAACTTGACCATTGCAAACCAAAGAGAGCTTTGTTAGTATGGTAGGCCTCACTACCCAGCCAGTAAACTACCTCATGTTGACTTTGCTTAAGAAGATGTGAGTCCCTGAGCTCTCTTCTTAAATTAATCATCATGATTTAACTAGGTTGAGTATATTTGAGGTTTAAGGTAAATCCCCCAGAGGCTCCTTTCCACTTGACTACGTTTGAGTCGATATAAGTCCCCCCAATGTCATTCACTTAGTAGTCGCCCTAAGTCGGATGACACCTGTCGAGCTAAAGATAGACTATCCCAGTAATCAGTTCCACTTTAGGAGGATGTGAGTCCCTAAGCTTTCTTCTTAGACTAATTATTATAAATTGATGGGTACCTCAGGTTGGTTGATGTTCGTTATGCTGACAGCGACTCACCCGGTAGATACACCACTCTTAGTAGATGTGAGTCCCCGTGCTTTCTCCTTGAGTTAGACACTAAATACCTATTGGATATATGACTAACCATGTCATTTTCTCCAGGGTGTTGGATTAAGCCCTTTAGTGACCCCACCTCCTACAGGCACTCTATTTAGATCACATCCTTTACGACCCCATTTAGACACTGCTCAAGTTACTTTTGGATTGGACAGTCTCCCTTTCCTAATAGCCACCCCTGTGGTTAGAGAATTTGTTCAATGGATATGCAGATTTCCCCTTGGTTCAATAAATTTGAGATAGGTCTAGGCTAATATAAGCTCGTTCTCAATATGATCCCTCACAAACTATCAAGGTCCATGATAAACAAACTAAAATAAATAAATAAAATTAATTTGCATGTGGATTAAGAATTCAAGCCCCCAAAGGGCCCTTTTCTCAAGCAGCCATTCTATCTTTAGGCAAGGTCGTAACTCCCTATAATTGCACTACCTGAGTTGAGATAAATCCCTAGGTCGATACTCACTCCATAGTCACCCTTAGGTCAGGTTCAATCTATTTTGCCACAAGCAGGTTATCCTCATAGTCATTCCGCTTTGGAAGATATAACATTATGTCGCATTCTTTCTAGCATGACTATCGTAAATTGACGGACAGCCCTAAGTCAGGTTTGATTTGTTGCCCAAAGCAACCAATCACCCTAGTGGTCTTTTATAGTGGAAGATGTGAGTCTCCGAGCTTTCTTCCCTTAAATTGATCATTGTAAACCAAAAGGCACTCCTTTGCTCAGATAGCTCTCCCATCGATCAGGAAGCTACTCCCTTTTGGTTCAGTAAATCTGAGATAGGTCTAGGTTGATATAAGCTCTTTCTCAGTTTGATCCATCACAAACCAATAGAATCCATCAAAATAAATCTAAAAATGAAATTAATCTTGACTATCTTTGAGTTGATTTAAGTCCCCCAGTGGCATTCACTCAATAGTCAGCCCTATGTCAGGTTTGATTTGTTGCCCAAAGTAATCGATCACCCCAATGGTCTTTTGTAGTGGAAGATGTTAGTCCCCGTACTTTCTGCCTAACTTGACCATTGCACATCGAAAGGCATCCCTTCGGTTGGATAGTTCTACCTTGTGGTTGGTTGACTACTACTCTTTTTGGATTGGTAAATCTGAGTTAGGTCTAGACATCCATGGCCCTATTCATTGTAGTTCATCGCAAACATATGAGATCCATCATAATCAAAATAAATCTAAAAATGAAATCTACATTTGACTATCTTTGAGTTGATTTAAGTCCCCCAGTGGCATTCACTCAATAGTCAGCCTTAGGATGGGTTCAATATATTGCCTTGCTAATAGATTACCCCAGCAACTGGTTCCTACTTTGGTGGATGTAAGTCTCCTATGCTTTCTTCCTAGTAAGCTGCTATACATCAAAACGCATCCTTGTGGTTGGCTAATCCTACTATGTGTTTAGTAGACTACCTCTTTGGATTGGTAAATATGAGTTAAGACGAGGCCTTCGTGGCTCCTACTCAGAGTGACCCTTTGCAAACCAACAGAGTCCATCTCAGAAATCCAAAATCTAAAAATCTGAAATAAACAAATCTAATGAAACAAAGAAATAAAATAATTAATCAATCTAAATCAAATCTGTTGCTTCTCCTTAGTGGGATGCAAATCTTTCTAGTTCCCCAAGTGGATTTAGAATTCTAATCCCTCAGTAGATATCACAACCCCTCCCATGTGGATGACTTGGACTTGCCTCCATAGTGGAGAGTTCACTTTTCTATCCCCGTGGGGTCAAAATAAACACAAATTAAATAAATAATAAATTAAAACAAATTCTACCCTCTTCCTTAGCAGAACTCAAACAAATTTGAATCCTTTTTCTCCCCAGTGAGACTCAAATTAAATCTCTCATCCCCTTATGGATGACTTGAACTCGCTTCCTAGTGGAAGGTTCACTACTCATCCCTTAGGATTCCTCCCTCTTATGTCTTGGACATAGGTAGAGCCACATTGCACTAAGATCTGGATTCCTTCTATACCTTGGGTTAGGGGTAGATTGTTTCTATTAGTGGTTGTGATCTTTTAGTATTTTTGATTATTACAGTCAACACCAATACGAGCAATGTTCCTTGTTAGTCACACCACACCTATTGGGTGCCCTTTGTTGTCCTCATTTTCAGGATGAGCTCTCAACCCCTCCATCTTTGACATAAGACCTCCCTTAGACACTAAGAGTTCCTTAGTCTTAAGACACATCTAGTGATTAGGTGGACACTCAACCTAGCCCTAGAGACTTAAAAGAGTTAGTCATAGGAATAGGTCATGCCTTAGGGGTGTTAGGAAAATTTGCCTACCATTAGCTTGAACCATTCCTCACCTTCCTTCCTTCAAGTCAAATTCTACATTAATCCTAATTGATTTTCTCAAACTCCAAATCAACCTTATTTGATTTTCTCCAAACTCAAATCAATGCCAAATGATTGAGACACATGATTGAATCCATGATTGAAACCCATGATTGAAATTCCAAGTTCCAAATATTTACTAAGTCTTTAGTTCCCTCTTAAGGACTTAGCCTAAATCATCTTCAAATCAATCCAAAGTCATGAAATTTTCTCAGAACTCATTTATATTCTCATTTATACTCACATATATAAATGAAATATAAATTCAAATCAATTGAACTCCAAAATTCAAATTCAAACTCAATCAAAATCCAACCTTAGCTTTTCAAGTCAAAATCTTGAACTTAGCCAAATCAACTTCAAATCAAGCCAAACTCTTGATTTTCCTTCATGATTCAATCAATACTTCAATCATGAATCCAAATATAAATACAAACTCCAATCATTTAATCAAAATTCAATTAAAAAATTAAGCTAAAATCAAATTCATGTTCACCCTTTGAACTTGAACTTGTCAAATGAATCAAAACCCATTTGACTTCAAATCACTTGCAAATGGATTTATATTTCAATCATAAGTCCATATACAAGTTCAATCAAATCAATCTTTGACCAAGCCATTTGACCTACTTAGGCTCACTTGACCCAAAGTGACCTAAAATACCCTTTATGAGACAAATTCTAATCCTAACTAAATTGGATTGAATCAAACTCACCAAAGCCTCTCATCATGATCAACAATCATCATCAAATGATCAATCAATCAAATTGAGTCAAACAAAGTCAAAACTAAGGGTTGACCAAGTCAACACTTAGCCAAAATGAAACCTAACATAGCCAAAAGCTACAATAGGCCAAATTGATTGAAACCATTGATCTAAGTTCATTCATGCCCAGTGTTTGAACTTGACCAAGTCAATATTTGAGCCTAACCTAGCCTAATTGGTCACTTGACCCAAGCTGACCCAACTTGACCAAAAAAGTCAAAATATGTCAAAACTTGATCTAAGCCAAATTAATTGAAACTAATGGGTCAAGTTTATTCCAAATCACTTGTTGAACTTGACCAAAGCCTCAATTAGCCAACTAGACCTAACCTAGCCCAATTGACCTTGAACCCAACTTGACCTAAAGGGGTCATATTGAGCCAAATTCAAACTTAACCAAAATTGATTGGAAACAAAGATATCAGTCCACTCCATATGACTAACCAAACCTAAACCTACCATGACCTAGCTCAAATAGGACAAATTGGTCAATTTGGTCAACTTGACCCATTTGACCTAAATGAAATCATATGAACCAAATTCAAACCTAAACCAAATTGAATCAAACAAAAGCTACCAAAACATTTCAAATGGTTATATGAACTTGACCTAACCCTTGGTCCAATTTGGCCATTTGGTCAACGTGACCCAAGTTGACCCATTTTAACCTAAATGGGTCAACATGAGCCAAGCCATACCAAATGAACTCCAAATTCAATGAAACTTGGCCAAACCTATTTTCTCAACATACCCAACATATCCAAATTTAAAAATTAGCCAAATGACCATTTTTACCCCTAGGCCATTGGGTAAATTTTGACCAATTCCACTAGGAATTCGGTCAAATCCTCTTCAAACCTACTTGATACTCTCTTAATATATCAAGTGAACACTATAGAGGGTGGTGCACCAAACCCAATGAGTTAGGGTCAGCCCAACTTGACCCAATGGCCAAACCGACCACTCCCCTTGAAATGGCCACATGGGAATCATGCCACCACTTGTTTTGAGCACATGGAAAGTTCATATTCCCACTCCTCTAGCCAAATCAAACTCAAGGACAACTCTAACAGCTTAAACAACCCTTTCAATCTTGGCAATTGGATCAAAATGGCAAGCTTATGCTCAATCATTCGATTGCCAAAGGGGGAGATATACTCCCCCTAATTCATTTGAAAATTAATAGAGCCATAGTTGATTGAAGCCTAGAGAGTCATAGGAGTCATTGGCAAGTGATCCTAAGCTTCTTGGAGGGAGATTCAATTTGCATCTTCTCAATTTTTTCCTAAGTAAAATAGGGAGGTCCATTGAATTGCCAACTTTCTCCACACTCAAACTCGCCAAATTCCTTCAAGCTCCATCTGAGGACCAAGTCGCACCCAAGCTCTCTTCCAAGTTCTTGAAGCAAGGAGAAATTCAATTCAATCAAAATCGAGCTCAAGCTAAGGAGAAGGTGACCGATAGGAAGATCCACTCAACCTCAGCCCCTCAAACTTTCACCAAAGCTTCGTCTCAACCAGATGAAGCTTCTCTAAGGGAATCGAGCACCGATGAGATATGCTATTTTTTTACCATTAAACTCAATGTGACGTGGATCTTTCTTAAGGAAATGTTAATGGCATAGGATGTTGATCATTGGATGTGATCTAGGATGCATGTGGATAGTGTGGATTGAGTTTCATCCCAATCTGAGCTCAGTCGAGCTAGGATCAAGGCCTAAAACATGGAGGTCTCCATGGCTCATAGGCTTTTGCAGGGAAGGATCTATGGTCATCCATCTGCGCATTTTGGATGGACAGACTAGATTAAAACACGCTTTTATGTCCTATTTTATCCCCTCTAATCCGCAGCTTTAATCTCAGCCGTATGAACCTTGATCGAACGGCTGAGGGAAAAGCACATAGTGCTGCCACCATGCGGCGCTACGATGTGACATTTTAAATTATCAATGGGAAGGTGTCTAAAGTGCCGCGTCGCGTCGCATAAATGCATGGCCGTTGGGATTAAGATTTAATTAGGATTTAAATAATTAATTAATTACTTAAACTTCAAAAATTCATATCTTAACCTAGAAAAATTAAAAAAATGAAATAAATTGCATTAGAAAGATAATTGAACATAGAATTTCTAAAATTGATTTTGATTAATTTTGAATAGTTCTTTTCTCTGAATTTGGGTTTTATTGGGAATGATAATTTGTTAATTACCCTTTAATTAAACCACTAATTATTTCCAAACTTCTTGAGTATAGTTTCGAGGATGACTTCTACCTCCCCTAATTTTCTTGGGATTTATTGGTGGCTTAATTGAGGGAATTGCTAGTTCATTTATTAATTACTCCCTTAATGTAATTAAGGTTTTGATTAGTGGTTTAATACTTTGTTGAAGTTGATTAAGGTCTGTTTGTGAATAGGAGGTTTAGAATAATTTTGGGGCATTTCCTAAGCTATTCCTTAAACCCCTTTTCTTCCTTAATCCTCTCTTAATTAAGGGTTAATTCATTAATTACCCTCTTAATTAGTTTCTTAAAGTTCTAAAACTTTCCATAACTCATTTGAATTTTCTTGGGTATATGCTTAGGTGTTCAAGAGCCTAAGTTCAATTAAGAAAATCAAAAATTTAACTCATATGTGTGAGGGGTGTTTTGAAATTACTTAAGTTAAACCCCTTAGCTTAATTAATCATTAATCATGAGCCAAATTGCATTAAGCCCCTTTTCCTAGGTGCATTGCAAATTTAAATTCCTTGTGAGATTTTATGTCATCTCATTGGCTCATAATTATTTGGTTGACTATGCTAAGGTGGTGTAAGGGGTAATTAACATGCTTAATTCATACCTTAACCTAATCAAAATATAAAATGAATCTAATCATCTAAAAAATTGAACAAAATATTAAACACATGTGGGAGAATGGGTTACAGCAAACTAACTCACATTTTCAAATTAAATCAAATTCAAAATCAAACAAAAATCACATTAAACAAACTTTGATTTGTTTTAAGCTTTCTTATTTCATAAGATTATCTTTAAGATTTAATTAAAGTGAATGTGTTTACATGCTTTCATTTCTTTAGTTCTTTCCTAACATGCTAAATATGTGTGTGATATGGTTTCACACTTTCATGCTTTTCAAAAATCAAATTTAAAATGAAAATGTTTCCTTTATGTCAAATTGTTTTGGCTAAAGTAAGAATGTATTATCACTATTAAATCCAAATTATTTTCAAAATATATGAATCAATTATCAAACTAAAGTGTGTTACTTATATCTTACTTATAAGCTTGCATGTGAGTAAAATATAAGGATGTGCTTAGTGTAGTTTTCCTTCTCCTCTTAGTTTTGAATAGATTTGACAAAGTGTATGGTTCATTTGAAAAGAACACAACACTTGCCTAATTTTATTTTCTATCTATTCATTATATGACTTAAGAAGGACACCTACTTTACACATATAAATTGTATAAACAAACCAAATAAACAAATACAAACTTTTTGCATCTTTCTTTTCCATTCATTTCTTTTGTACACATGCTTTTAAGGAAAGTGGTATATTAGTCCGGACAACCCTTGAGGCTTTAAGTATCCCTAAGTAGGTCTTGTACCTTACACCTGCTTAACAATGGCATCATACTCACTTATGCCTTTCATACATCATGTGTGCATGTGAAAAATTGGATAAGAAATCCCTTTTCTACTTAATGAAAATCATGCATCATAAACATTCAAATTTTCTTAAGTCACTCACTTAGCATGCATCATAAAGTGTGCTAAATATTCCCATTTGGTATGTATAGATATGTTTAGGATTCATTCATATGCATCTTATACATGTTAGGAAAGGAGTGAAGTGATGTGTGTTTTGTGATCTTAATTCACTTTATTTAATCTTAAAATGCCTTTCTTTTGAATAGGTTTGTTTAGAGTTCATCTAAACTTAGGATTAATTAAAACACATAATAAAATATTCACTAAATAAAATTAAAACCTGAATCCACTTTAGGAATTATTTAGGTTAGGAAAGGAAAGAAGTTCTCTTCTCTTTCCCTCTTATAACTTAGTAATTAATTAGGATTCACTTGAACCTAAAAAAATAAAATCAACCCAAAATAATTAAATCACTTAAATAAATCCTCTAAGTTGAACATTCTTACACTTAGAAAATTCTAACTTAAAGCCATAGCACATACCATAAACCTAAAGCATTAGGCTAAGTCACCACTTTAGTTAGGTGGTGCATGGTTTGATTTTGCTTTTTGTGATATAATGTTTTAGGATGTTAGGGGTGAATGTGTAGAATGAATGGTAGGGCGATCTTAGTCTAACCCTTCTGCAGGGGATTGTGCTTGTAAGAAATAAAAATTATAAATGCTTTTGTTGTGCAGGTGCTTATTCCCCTAAGCATAATCCAATAGACCAGGTGGACTTAGTCACCCATGTGTGGGGTGATAAGTCCAATATACATGCTTGGGATTTGTTTGATTTGTTTTAGCTAATCTCTATTTTACAGGTGTTATTTAGATTTCTTTTTTTTGTTCATGTACTTTTTTTGCAATTAGGATTTTGGAATGATTGTTATGGGGATAAGGATGAGCATTGGTCATAAGATCTTATCTTATGCATGTGTGAAATTCACCTTCAACCATCCAAAAGAAAGAACCAAAGAAGAAAGAAGAAAGAAGAAGAAGAAGAAGAATAAAGAAATGAAGCTTGAAGACCCCATAATAATGAATTCTTGCTTAATTATATTTAATTCATTTTATAATCTAAGTTGTATAAGGGTAGAGCTCAGCTACCCAATTTGTTTTTAGGTTTGCACAGTGGTGCCCGACCATAAATGGCTTTTTATTCTTTTACGATTAACTTTATAAATTGATTGATTATTTATTTAGCTTGTGCATTAAGTGGCATCATTTTCCTAATTTCTTCCTTACTTTATGTATGGCCTGGATGTGGATTAGGCTCTTAGGGAAAAATAAATCTTCTATCAAATTTAACAATTCAAAATTAAAATAAAGAACTCATAATCACCTAAAGCTAAATTAAAAAGATAAAGAATTTAGCAATTAGTTGGATGAGTATTTCTTTTATAACATCATGCATAAATGCATATTTTCACTCTTGATTGGAGGGCTTCTATCTTTTTCAGAGAAACTTGGCTTGACCTTTGAGAGCCATGGTGGAAACAAACCTCCTCCCTTCTCACTGATTTTGGCCAATAACATTACTTCTCATGCATTAGGCATATGAATCCTATTAGCCTGAGTCAAAATGATTGTCCAAAAATGAAAATAAAATGTAATATGAATTGCATTAGATTTAGGTCATTACTCATGCCCGTACATGACCTAGTCTCTTAGAGAGTGAGTTTATGTACTTAATCTCTTTCTAAATAAATACTGAGCTATCTTGCATAAAACATATGACTTGCCACATAAATTTAAAATCGTAGGAGGAGTTAGTTGGACCACCCCAGGAAGTTGTAAGTCCAAGTGTGGTTTGTCCTCTCTTGTGGAGGAACCAAATACCCATTTTGCCTTAGATTTGTGCTTTTCTCAAAGCTCCCTAGAGTTAAGTTTTGAGGTTGTTTCTCCCTTCCATGGGCCATAAGCATAAATCCTCACCTCTTAGGCATTTCCATAATCTTGTGTTGTGAATTATAAGCCATAAATTTATAATGAAAAATTTCAACTTAAACAAATTAAATCAATTTCAAAATTGTAAAGCCTAACAATAGGATAGTTTAAGATGCTCGCCAAGTTTTCTAACATCATGAGCATTTTCTACTTATCTTCATTTGACTTCGATAATAACTCCCTCTTTGATCAATCCCATTTGATCTTCAAAAATGAACTAATCAATTGATAGCCCAACCCTATTGAAATCTTTAAAGACAATGATCATTTACCTTAATCGAGAGTATTCCTAAGATCATTCTTTGATGTAATTAACTATGGGGGCTTGCCTTGTAGAACTTAACTAGTTTAAATAAACTCTACTTTTTTCCATGTAAAGTAGGGAAGATCTAGTACACCTCGAAGACCCAATGTCCTTAGGAGTTCTTATTTTGGTGATTAGGTCCACTGTAGGGTGGTGATTTCTATCTTTCGAGATAGTATACATCTCCTCAATGTCATACCCGATGAACCAAATAAGTACATCTGCAGATCTGTATGGAGTTTGACCAAGGTGATATTTCATTTCTTCCACCCATGAGGATAGATGAAGACATGGAATATTAGTTTCCCAATTATTGACCACTTTTTTGAGTGAGCTTTCAACATTTATTACATAGACTCTAAGACATTAAGTTTCTTAGTCAAGACACTTAGTGATTAGATGAACTTAACACAGAGACTTGAAGAGTTATCCATAGAATGTCATGTAAAATTGTTAGAAAAACTTATCTACCATATTGAACCAAATCTATTCTTTTCAAGTCCTTCAAATTCAAATCAACTTCATTGATCATTCCATAAAACCTTAAATCAATTCCCTAATTTGTTTATCAAATCTATAATTTAAACTCATTATGAATCAAATCTCAAATGATTGATTCCAAATCAAAAATCTTTCCTAAGCCATTTTGATTTCATCATGGACTTAGCTCAAATAAAATTCAAATCATTCCAATTCAAAGATTTTCTCATTATTTTCTCATTTATTGAAATATAAATGAAATATAAATTTTAAAACCAAATTCAAAACTCAAATCCAAATCTTATCCAACTTTTCCTTTCAAGTCAAATTCTTGATTAAACCAAATCTCATCCAAATTTTTCTTCATCAATCCTTCAATCACAAAACCAAATATATAAACTTAATTTAAAATTCAAATTCACTCAAACCATTCAAACACAAACTTGATTCATGATTCAAAAATCTCCAAATCACTTGCAATTGGTTTACATTTCAATAAAATTCATTTGTGAGTTCAACCAAACTTGAATCAAGCCTTGATTAAGAAAACCCACTTCTCCCATTTAGTGAAATCACCTTTTGAGTTAAATTCTCCTCATTGGATTGAACTAAGCCATCTAAGCTTTAACATTGTGAACAACAATCATGGATGATCAATCACCAAAAAAAGTCAAAACCAAAAACTTTAATGTCAACATGAAAACCCAAACTTGTCATAAGCCAAATTGATTGAAACCATTGATCTCTAATTAAATCAATGATGAACTTAGAAAGTATCGAGCAAACTTCACTTGACAGTTGAATTGACCAAAAGTCAAAATGGGTCAAATCTTGATCTAAGAGATTCCCAAGGGTAAAATTTAAATCACGTATTGAACTTGATCAAAGCTCCAATAAAAATAGACCCCTTTGTGACCATCAACAGACCTAAAAAATCAACTTGAAACTTAACTCTAATTGATTGAAACCAAAATATATTTCAAATGATCAACCACAAACCAATGATCCCCTAGGGTCAAATGGGTCAAATTGGTCAACTTGACCCATTTGACCTAGTGAACTCAAATGAACTAAAACCAAATCTAAACCAAATTGAACCAAACCAATGATACCAAATCACTTCAAATGGTCATATGAACTTGACCTAGCTCATAATTTGACCCAATTTTGCCAATTGGTTAACTTGACCCAAGTTGACTAATTTTGACCTAAATGGATCAACTTGAGCCAAATCATATCAAATCAACTCCAAATACATTGAAAATTGGTCCCATTTGAAACATTCTGCCTAAATCAAAATAAAAGCTAAATGACCATTTTACCCTTTTGGGTACTATAAATCCACTTTGAATTTGGTCAATTTCTATTCATGGCCACTTGGCATCCTCTAGTGGACCATTTGGACACCAGGGTGGTGCACATGATGGGTTTGGTTAGCCATGACCCAACCCAAGGCCAATCCAATAAAAGTTCTCCACTTAGATCACCTACTCATTTAACACATGTACCTCCACCTCCTCACCAAAATCGAAGCACATGGAACTCTAACCCAAAACCCATTCAATTCAATTGATCAAATATGGAAGAACAAGCTTTACCATTTAAATTTCTATGTTTAGATGACTTCTACCTCCCCAATTTTCTTGGAATTTATTAATGAGTTAGGAAAATTAATTAATGAATCTAATCACCCCTTAATGTAAGATTAATTAAGCATGTGAACAATGGCTTAATCATTTAATTGAGATAATTAAACATTATTTAAGTAGTAGGAGGTTTATGGAATGGGTTTGGGGTATTTTCCTATTCCTAAACCCCTTTCTTCTTTAATCTAAACATAAAATTATCCACTAATAATCTACTTAATTAGTCTAATGAAACTTTCAAAACTAACTTGAAATTAACCAATCCTTTGTTGGGTAGATCCTTTAGTGTTCAAAAGCCTAAGATAAATTTGAGAAAATCATTTCCAATCCACATGTGTGGGAAGGTTATGAAAGTACTTAATGAAAATCTATTAGCTTAATTAATAAATAATTGTGAGCCAATTACATTAGGCCCCTTTATTTCTCAAGTGCATTGCTAATTTAAATTTCATGTGGCTGCATATCATATGTTGGCCCATAATTATTAGGTTAATTATGTTAAAGTGGTGTAGGTAATGGGTAATTAATAGACTTAATTTACACCTTAACCTAAACAAAATATAAAATCAACTTAATGGTTCTAAAAAAGTAAACTAAATCAATTCAAACATGGGGAAAATGGGTTTGGACCAGCAAACTCTTTTTCATTTCTTAAATCAAGTCAAACTCAAAACAAAAATAAAAATCTCTTTAAAGAAATGTTCATTCACTTTAAATGATCTTATTTCATTGGATTGTCTTTAGGAATTAATTAGGGTGAATGAAGTTGCATGCTTACATCACTTTATTTCTTTCCAAGCATGCTAAATGTTGTATGCCATATGAAATCATGCAGTCAAATCTTTTCAAAAATCAATTAAGATAAAATGTTTCATTTATGTTAAATTGCATGTTTTGGCTAAAGTAGGAATATGAGTGGCTATTATCACTTTTATATCAAAAAGTATTTTCAAAACTTATAAATTAAATATGATAAATGAAGGTATGTGACTTATAAATACTTATAAGCTTGCATGTGATTATATCATAGAATGTGTTATGTGATTTTCTTCTCTTTTCTTAACATGGGTTTTTAGAGGATTTGCAAAGTGTATAGTTTATTTGAAAAGAACATAACACTTGCTTGAATCTATTCCTATGCACTCTGATGTTATGACTTAAGAAGGATCCTCACATTTACACACATATAAATTGCATAACCAAATCAAACAAACAAATAAAAATCTTTTGCATAATTCTTCATCCATTTGTTTTTTTTAATGCATGCACATATATTTAAGAAAAGTGGTATATTAGTCTGGCATCTTGGGGTCGCGAGACTTTAAGTAGCCCTAAGAAGGTCTTGTACCTTATACCCTTGGTGTAGAAAATAATGACGACGTACTCACTTATGTCTTTTATACTTGTAAATGTGCATTTGATTAATGGATAAAAGAGTCCCCCTTTTTTACTTAACAAAATCATGCATCATAGAACATCCAAATTTTTTTTAGTAACATCCCTTACCATTCATCATTAAGGTGTGTTAAATATTTGCATGGCATGTATAGATATGCTTAGGATTTATTCATATGCATGATACACATGTTGGAAAGAAATAAATGGTTGTGTGCTTTGTGTTAGTAATTCACCTTAATTAATCTTAAAATTCCCTTCTTATTGAATAGGTTTATTTAGAGAAAATCTAAACTTAGGATTAATTAAAATATATAATAAAATATTCACTAAAGAAAAATTACTAATGAATCTACCTTAGAAATTACTTAAGGTAGGGATCAAAGAGAAGTTCTCTTCTATTTTCTTCTCTTTACAACATTAGTAATTAAGTGCAGGTTCACTCAAACCAAATCAAATCATAAAATAAAATAAATAAATCAATCATCTAAATCACTTAGATGAAACCACCCTCTAAGTTGAATCCTTCACACCTAGAAAATTCTAACCTTAAAGCCTAACTAAGTCATGCCACACACGCCTTAAATACATTAGGCTAAGTCACCATTTCTAGCTCTGTTAGGGTGATGCATGGTTTGATGCACATTTATTTTGATGTAATATTTTTTGATGATGGATGATCTTAGTCTAATCATTATCTTCTGAGGGAATGTGACATTATAATAAAAATATAAATATTTTTTGTTGTGTAGGTTGCTTATACCTCTAAGTATAATCCAAATTAAGATAGGTGGACTTGGTTACCCATGTGTGGGGTGCTAACTCCAATTTATTCCAATAATTGCTTAGGATTATGTGGTATGTTTAGCTAATCTCTGTTTTGCAGGTTCAGTTAGATTTATCTTTCCCTTTTTCATGTAATTTTTGTAATTAAGATTTGGAATGAATGTTATGGGGGATTAAGGTGAACATTGATCATAAGACTATGGCTTATGCACCATGTAAATCCTTGAAACAAATTACATCCCAACCAACTAAAAGAAGAAAGGAGAAAGATGAATGAAGAAAGAAAGAAAGAAAGAAATGAAGAAATGAAGAATTAAGATCCCCATAACATGAATTCTTTTTTTATTGTAATTACTTCATTTATAATCCATGTTGTATATGGGTAGAGCTCGACTACCCATTTTCTTTTCAGGATGTGTAGTGGAGTCCGACCACATTGGTCTTTTATTCTTTTGTGATAGCTTTATAAATTATTTGATGTTTGTTTAGCTTGTGCATTAAGATGACATATTTTTCATAGTTTCTTCATTGATTGATGAATGGCCTAAATGTGATTTAGGCTCCTAGGAAAAAACAAATTTTTCTATATAATCAATCAACTCAAAATCAAAATTAAATAACTCATAACCTCACCTAAAGTCTAGGACATAAATTAAGATAAGAGATTTAGCAACCCCTTAGCTTGATGTTGAATGTCTCACATCATGCCTAAAAAGCATCTTATTTCACTCTTGCTAATAGAGGGCTTCCACCTTTGCCAGAGAACTTGGCTTGACCTTTGAGAGTCATGGTGGAAACACACCTTCTTCTTGTTGATTTTGGCCCATAACCAACTTCTCATGCATTAGGCATATGAATCCCATAGCCCCTGTCAAATAAATTGTCCAAAAATTAAAATAAAACTTAATAAAATTTTCTTTAGATTTAAGTCATTAATCATGCCCTACACAATCTAGTCTCTTAGAGAGTGTATTTAAGGACTTAGTCTCTTTCTAAATAAACAATAACTTAGCTATCTTGCAAAAGCATAAGATTTGCCTACATGTATTTAAAATCGTAGGAGTTAGTTGGCAGTCACAGGTTGTAAGTCCAGATAGTGGTTTATTCTCTCTTCTAGAGATAAACCATATACCCATTTTTGCCTTAGATTTAGGTCATGCCTTAGTCCTCGCCAAAGCACCCTAGATTTAGGTTCTAAGATTATTATTTCCCTTTTGTAGGCTACAAGCATAAATCCTTACCTCTTAGGCATTTCCATGATCTTGTGTTGTGGAATTGTAAGCCCTAATTTCTAATAAAAATTCAACACATAATTAATTCTCTTAAATTTTCAAAAATATAAAGCCTAACCATAGGATAGTTTGGGATGCTCACTAGGTTTTCTAGTATCATAAGTATCCCCAACTTATCTTCCTTTGGTTTCAATAATAACTCCCTCCTTTTGATCAATCCCACTTGATCTTCCAAATAAACCAATCTATTGATAGTCTATTTTGAAATCTTTAGAACAATCATTTACTTAATCAAGTATTCTTAAGGAATCTCATTTCTTAAGATGTAATTAACTATGGGGCTTGCCTCCATGGGGAATTTAATAAAGTTTAAAATAAACCCCACTTTACTTTTCATATAAAGTAGTAGAATCTCACATTCAAGACCCATTATCTTTAGGAGTTCTCATTGGGTGATTAGGTCTATTATTAGATGGTGACTTATCTCTTGAGATAGTACATCATTCCTCTTGTCTCATCCTAATGAGAATCTCGATCTACATGGTATCCAACTAGCATTTTTTTTTCATTTATACTCATAGATGAAAATAAAAAAATCACCATAACATAGGTTTGGGGTGCCTCAACAAATTATATCCGATAATGATACTGCATTCAAGAGCACTAAAATCAATAGCTTTGCCTGGAGATGCAACATATATTAGAGATATTCTACCATCTACTACCCAAGGGAAAATGGCTTAACAAAAGCCTTCAACAAAACTCTCATCCATATATTAAAGAAGACACTCGATGACAACAAGTGGCAGTGGCATGAGCAGTTAGTTGAAGCCTTGTGGGCTTACCACACCATCTGACTCAACTCAATCTACCCCATTCTCCTTGGTGTATGGGTGAAGCGTTACCATTAGAAGTCCAACTCTCATAATTGAGATAGTCGTGGGTTGTAAAATCACAACAAAGTAGAATGCCAAGTTGCGGTTAGAAGAGATTGAAGTTTTGGAGGAGAGACACTCTGGGCATGCTAGAACCTTGAGTTATACAAGTCAAAATGATTCAAGCTCAAAATAAGATGGTCCATTCTAGAGCTTTTTAAGTAGGAGAGCTTGTTTTAGTTCTAAAGAGACCAATTATTTCTTGTCGAAAGATGGGAGGCAAGTTTGAACCCACTTGGGAAGGCCCTTTCGCCATAAAAAAGGCCTACCAAGGAGGATCTTTTCAACTCATAAATTGTAAGGGAGAGCGCCCAATGCTTCCAATCAACGAGCTCTACCTAAAGAAATACTATCCAAAAATCTTATTTGAGAATAATCATCAATAAAATTTCTTTAATTTTAAATTCCATCTCTTCATATTGGTTAGAAATATCTTTGCTTGTGAATCCACCACGATGTGTTTATGGTAGGTGTAAGGAACCCAAGTGGCATCATATCCTTTAGCAATATAACACCAACATAAACTACACACAACCACATACAAAACAAACACATATTTTTTATCTTGGGCAATTTTTATGTTGGATAAAGCCCTCTGTGGCACTCACTCATTAGCTGCTCTAGGTTGGGTTGACATGCTACCTGGCTAGTATGTCACCCTAGTGGTTCATTGTCTGGCAGATGTAAGTCTACAAGCTCTTCTTCCTAACTTGAGCATCGCAAACTGATAAGCGTCTTGTTAGTTTGGTAGCTCTTGTGTAAACTCATGTTGACTTTGTTTAAAGGATGTAAGCTTCTTTCTTCTTCCATCATGCATTGACTAAGTTGAGTATATTTGAGGTTTAGGATAAGTCCCCCAGTGACTCCTTTCATCCTAATTACTTTAAGTTTGGGTCTAATCCTTATAGGGGATTCCCCACTTGGTAGTCGCCCTAGGTTGGATAGCATCTATCTAGTTGATGATAGACTATCTTGATGATCATTTTCGCCTGTGAAGATGTAAGCTTATAAGCCTTTTTCTCAGATTGATCATCGTAAACTGACGGGCACCTTAGGTTGGTTGGTTATCGTCATGCTGATGACAACCCTCCTGATGGATACACTACTCATGGTAGATGTAAGTCTAAACACTTTCTCCCAAGGTTGGGCACTGTATACCTATAGGCTTTCTTTTACAGGGTCCTGAATAAAGCCCCTAGTGACACCTCCCCTATGGGCACTCTATTTGGATCATGTCCTCAGTGATCCCATTTAGACACTACCCCAATTACTCTTGGATTGGGGTTTTCCCCAGTAGCCCCACATGATTGGAAAATTTTTCTTGTGGATATACATATTCTCCTTTGGTCTAGTAAGTCTGAGATAGGACTAGGCTGATATGAGCTCTCAGTGTGGTCCCTCGCACACCAACAAGGTCCACACAAATATAAACAAAATTAAAAATATATATATCTTCACTTGTGGATTAGGAGCAAAACCCCCAATGGTACCTTTTCTAGCGGCATCCTATCTTTAGTGTCGAAACTCCCATAGAATTGCGACTACTTTGAGTTGAGATAAGTCGGCACTCTCTCTTCCTTTAGGTCAGCTTCAACTTGTGCCTGTGAATCACCCGTGATCATCCTTGTTTGGAAGATGTAAGTCTATTATGCACTCTCTCAAAGCTACATTTCAGGTCAGTTTGATTTGTTGTGCTAGATCGATCACCCTAGTGGTTCCGGTTTAAGAGGGTGTAAGTAGCTTTCTTCCTAACTTGACCATTGCACACGAAAACCCTTTGGTTGGTTAGTACCTCTAGTGGTGACTATCCCTTTGGATTTATAAATCTAAGATAGGACTAGGCTAATATTAGCTTCTTCTTAGTGGATCCATCACACATCGATAGGGTCCACCTTAAAATGAAATTGATTCTGATAATTCTAGAGTCGATGTGAGTCCACAGTGGCATTCGATCAATAGTCACCTTAGGTCAGGTTCGATTTGTTGTGCTAGCAACCGATCACCCCAGTGGTTCTTTATTTAAGAGGATGTAAGTCTACAAGCCTTCCTCCTAACTTGACCATTGCACACCGAAAGGCAACCCTTAGGTTGGTTAGTTCTACCTAATGGCTGGTAGACTATCCCTATGGATTTGTAAATCTAAGATAGGCCTAGGCTGATATTAGCCCCTTCTTAGTGGATCCATCGCACACTGACAAGGCCCATCTTATCAAAATCTACATCCTTCCCTAGTGGAATCCAAATTAAATCCATCTTATCCCCAGTGGATCTGGGATAATATCTCTAGTAGATGTGCCCTCAAAGCCAAATTGCATCCTCTCCCTATTGGAGCCTCAAATCACAAACAAATTAAATTTTCATCCCTAGCAGATGCCCCACCAATTAAATCAAATTAAATTCCTCCCCAACGAGGCACGGATCATATCCTTTCCCCAATGGATCCCTCACTAAATCAAATTGAATCAGATCTCTATCCCAAGTGGATAATCTAAACCTGCTTCCCTAGTGGAAGGTTCACGCTCTCATCCCCGGTGGATTATAAATCTTAATCCCCGGTGGATCTTTTCTCCTCAAATCATATCAAATCAACTCAAACACTTATCCTCTATGGATAACCTGAACCTGCTTCCCTAGTGGAAGGTTCACATGCTTGATCCCTCAGTGGATCCTTCCTTCCTCTCTTATGCCCTTGGCATGAGTTGAGTTGCATTGTACTAAGATCTTCATTCCTTCTACATCTCGGGTTTAAGAGTAGATCATTTTTGTTAGTGCTTGTAATCCTTCAAACGTTGTTGATCGTCTCGGTCAACACTAATATGTGTGGTGTGCCTAGTTAGTTACACCACACATATTGGGCATCCTTTGTTGACCTCACTTTTGGAGTGAGCTCTCAACTTCCTCATCATAGACCTAGGACTCTTATAGACAATAAGAGCTCCTTAATCTTAAGACACTTTTAGTGATTAGGTGAACACTTAACCTAAGCCTAGAGACTTAGAAGAGTTAGCCGTAGGAATAGGTTATGCCTTAGGAATTTATAAAAATTTGCCAACCCCATAGCCTTAAACCCAATCCTTTCTTCCTTCATCGAATCCAAACTTCCAAATCAAATTCCAAATCAAACGATTGAAACCCATGATCAAATTCAAATTCCAAAACCCTTCCTAAGCCCTTTGATTTTATCTTATGGACTTAGCCATAACCAAATTCAAATCAACCTCAATATAATTAATTTTCTCAAATACCAATTCAATCCAAAATAAAATTCCAAATAGAATGATTGAAACCCATGATCAAATTCAAATTCCAAAACCCATCTTAAGCCATATGAACCACCTTCATATGCTTAGCCAAAACCCCTTTAAACCAAATCAAACTTTATTGATTTCTTTAAAAAATCAATCATTCCTTCATTTATATTCACAAATATAAACGAAACCCAAATTCAAACCATTCAATCAAAACAAACTAAATCAAACCAAATCAAGACCTTTCTTAACCCAAATGGACTTACCACGATAAGGTTAATCAAATCTCAACACAAATTAACCCAAAATCAATTAATTTCTTTGTAAATCAATCATTCCTTCAATTATATTCACAAATATTAATAAAACCTACCCTCCAATTACCAAAAATAAATCAAATGAAATCAATTCCCTATTTAAGCACTTTTGACCTACATCCTTAAGCTTGGTCAAATTTGTTTCCAAATCACTCCAAACTCAAGTGATTTTCTCATGAATCATTTATATCTTCATTTATATTCACAAATATAAATGAAATATAAATCCAAATAGCCAAAATCAAACCCAAATCAAATCAAATTTCTAATTTTAGCCTTTTTAGCCAATCTCTTGAAGTTGGCTAAATGATACCCAAATCAATCTAAAACCCATGGATTTGTTCATGATCCAGTCTTTCCTTCAATCATTATTCTAAATATAAACATAAACTATAATTATCATACCAAATCCAAGTCAACTCAAGTCAAGCCCATGTTGACCCCTTTTGACTTGAAATTATTATATGAATCAAAATCCATTTCACTCCAAACTAATTGCAATTGGATTTATATTTCAATCCTTGGCTCATATGTGAGTTTAACTAAACTTGAATCAAGCCAAAACCAAACTAATTGACCCATTTAGGTTCACTTGTCCCAAAGTTACCTAAAGACACTTTTTAAGCCAAGTTCTATTCCAACCCAAATTGGATTGAAGTAAGCTCATCCAAACTCATATCATGATCAACAATCATCCTAAGGTGATCAACTATCTTAAATTGGGTCAAACCACGTCAACCTGGTCCTTTGACTGAGTCAACCTTTAGCCCAAATGAAACCCAAACTAGCCAAAATCCATCATATACCAAATTGATTGAAACCAATTCATAATCAATGATTGAACATGACCAAACCCTCAATTGAGCCAAACCAAATCTAATTGGCCATTTGACTACCTAAAAAGCTAAAATTGGTCAAATCATGATTTGATCCAAATTGATTGCAACCAATGGCTCAAGTTCATTCCAAATCACTTATTGAGCTTGACTAAAGCCATGATTGAGCCCAATTTGACCAATTGGTCAACTTGACCCAACCTAGCCCAAATTGACCTAAGATCAAATTGGACAAAATCCAAATTAAACCCAAATGAAACCAAACCAAAGTCTACAATCATTTTTAATTAACCAATTGAACATGAACCAACACCAAACCCAACCCAAATTGGTCAACATGGCCCATTTGACCTATTTGAATCCAAATGAGCCAAAATTAAACCTAAGCTAAATTAATCAAAACTACTTGAACCAAAACTCTTTAAATCATCATTTAAACCTAACCCAAGTCTTATTTCGATCAAATTTGACCAATTGGTCAACCCAACCCAGCCTAACCCAAATGAAGCCAAATCACCCAAAACCAACCCACGGGTTTGGGTGACCCAAAAAAGTTGACTCCCAAATCAATCCAAATCCATAATGGACACCTCCCAATGGGATTATCCATTAAACACACTCCATTTACATTAGATTCTTTCCATAAGAGGCAAAGTCCACTTTTTCCTCTCATGACAGCAATCCAATTGCCAAATAAGTTATTCTTAACCCCCTAGCCCAATCTAAGCTAATAGCACTTCCATGACCAAAACAAGCTACTTCACTCATGGTCAAACCCATGGGCAAAGGGAAGACCAAGCCAACCCAATCTCCCCACATCTTTCTTTGAGCTCCCTACTATAGCTTCCTCCACTCCTGGCGAGGCACATAGAGCTGATGGCGACCCCTCCGATGCCTCGATGGCGATGAATAGGCAGAATTTTATGGATTGATCCCATCCATCCATCACACTTGATTAAGGGGCATACTCCCTCAATTCGAGCCAAAATTATCATGATTCACACGATGAGAGTTCTCTAAGCATTTTCAAAACTTCTTAGAGCCTCCCTGAAGTCTCTCTGAGCTCTCATGATCGGAATTCTCCATTCTTTTGTGCAATCAAAATAGGGCATCCTTCCTTTGATTCGAACTCCTACCCCACTCCACCAAATCTCAATTAAACTTACACACACCATCATCATATCTCGTCGAGCAATACCAAACCATTTCCCAAGCTTCCAAGCTACCCAAAATTCATATTTCAATCAATACTTAATGCCAAATAGGAGGAGCTTGACCCATGGAGCAATCTACCTCAAATCAAGGCTCGTGCGGCTCAATAGGACTTCATTTCTACCAAATGAAGCTACCTCAGTCGATCCCACCGTCAGACATTAGCTCCTATGAGGTAATTCCTCAAAATTATCATTTAAGATAAATGTGTTGGTCCTTTTCGATGTGAATTTTCATTTGCGCCTATCCTAGCTCTTAGATCTTTGTGGATTCTTCACACAAAGGTGTGGGTTGAGTTTGGAGTGGATCCAAGCTTGGGTGAGCTCGGATCAAGCGATCCATGGCAAATGATCTCCATCATTCATCGCTCGTAGGGGATGGATCATGGGCCATCCATTCTGTGTGATTGGAATGGATGGTTGTAATCAAATCGCGTAGAATCCCTCTCTATTTTCTCTTAAACTGGGGGATCTGATCATGGCCGTCTGATCTTATATTGGGCTCGTGAAAAGCACATCCGCTAATGCAGTCTCCCAATTTGACAACTTAAATACCCTACCCCATCACGCCAAATAGAAAGTGTGCACCGTGTCAGCAGCCATGTGGCACTGATGGTGTTAATTAAGGCTATTTTTATTAATTTTTAAGGCTAAAACTTCCTAAAACCATAACTAATCCTAGAAAAATCTAAAAATATAAATGATGGCTCATTTTAAATGTGTTTCAGAGTAGAATCCAAGAAAATTATTATTAATTAAATTTAAATAGTAATTTTTATTTAATTAAAAATTTAATTAGCCTAATTACTCTGTGATTAATTGTCCAATTAATTTCAAATTTTTCAGAGATGTTTAGGGCAATGACATCTCCCTCCCCTATTTTTCTTGGGATTTATTGGATAGTTAATTAGGCAAATCAATGGATTAAGCCTTAATTACTCTCCAATCTTATTTAATGATAATTAAGTAAATGAATAATGGATTAATTAATTAATTAAGCTTATTGTCCTTTGTCAATAGTGAGAAGTGTTACGAAAGTGGTTTGGGTTCATTCTTTATGACCATTTCATTAAGCCTCTTCATTTATTTCAAATTAATTAAGGCTTAAATAATTAATTAACCACTTAATTAATCAATTAAAAGAACGGATATCTAATTATTTCAAAGCCTCATTTGTTGTTTGAGATGACTTAGGGATTGGGATTGAGGCCCCTTCCTTGATCTCTTCCCCTTAGTTAATTTCATCATCCTAATTAAAAGATATAATCAAAAGATTTAATTAACCAACTAAAGGATTAATTAAATTAATTTAAAATCTATTCATTCATAACCTTCCTTAATTAACTCTTAGGTAGCTCTTTGGGTGATCAATAACCTAAAGAGAGAGAGCTAATGAAATTATGGTTAGCTCACATGTGTGAGAAAACCAAAAAAAGTAATTAAGTGAGTCCCTTGGGCTTAATTAACTATTAATTATGAGCTAATTGCATTAGGCCCCTTTCATTTCTTAGAAGCATTGCTAATTTACTTTTCATGTGGTTGCATCTCATGTTGGCTCATCATTATTTAGTTAATTAGCTTAAGGTGGTGTAGGTAAGGGCTAATTAATTGATTTAATTCATACCTTAACCTAATTAAGATATAAAATTAACCTAATTGCTTTTCATTAAATCAAATTAACCAATGCATATGAGGAATGGGATTAGGGTTAGAAAACCTCTTTCATATTTCTTAAATCAAATCAAACATAAAGATCAAAAATGGCTTTAAGAAACTTTGGTTTATTTTAAATGTGTTTGTTCAATATGATTATCCTTAAGACTTAGTTGGATTGAATGAAATTGCATGCTTGTGTTTCTTTCTTTCTTTCCAATCATATTAAAATGTTGTATTCCACTTGTATTCATGTATTCATTTCTTTCAAATTAATCAAATGAAAATGATTTCCTTTATGCCAATTTGCATGTGTTGACTTAATTAGAAATATGTGTGGCTATTATCACTATTAAATCTCAAATGTATTTTCAAAAGCTTATTAATGAATGATAATATATATTGTGACTTTAGTTATGTATACATAGGAGATGCATGTGAATATAAACTTAGTGTAACAAGTGAAGTCTCTTTCTTACATTCATGTGTTGATTTGCATAAGTTTGAATGTTAATGGGTATATTAGTCTAGACATTCCGGGGATGCATGGCTTTAAGCAGCCCCAAGGAGGTTCCTACATCACTCCCCTAGTGTAGAACAATGGTGACGTACTCTTTTAATTTCATTCTTATGCATCTTAACATTAGAATTTAGATAGAGCTTTAATTCATTTACACAAATAAATTAATTCAATTAAATGCTACTTTTGCATGATTTTCTAATCTTATAGTTACCTGTACATCCATATGTATTTAAGAATAGCGAGTATATTAGTCTGGACATTCCAGGGATGCATGACTTTAAGAAACCCCAAGGAGGCTTCTACCTCACTCCCTTGGTTCAGAACAATGACATCGAACTTGCTTAAAACTTTTATACATTTGAATGTGTATTTATCTAATGAATGAAAACCACTTTTTTCTATCAAAAAGACGTGCACTCATACTTTGTTCAAGTGGTTGGATTGATTAATCATATGATTTAGAGTTCTTTTCTTATACTTTTGTATAAGAATTTAGATAAAGCTTTAACATAATATGATAAAATGATTCAACTAATTGAAACATCAACTCTAAGTACATTTGCTTACATTCATCATTTAAGTGTGTTAAGATACAAATTGCATGTATAGGTATGTTTAGGACTTAATCATATGCATGCCATATACATGATGAAAAGAAATGAACAAACATGTATTATGTGATAGTAATTAATTCTAATTAATCTTAAGATATCTTTCTTATTGAATGGGATTATTTAAAGTGAAATCTAAACTTAAGATTAATTAAAACATGTAATATGTCATTCACTAAATGGAATTGATTAATTAATTTTCTTTAGATGTGGCTTAGGGTAGGGATGAAAGAGAGTGATCCTCTCTTTATCTCTATTTATAACACTTAGTTGTTAGGCGTAATCCAAATGAAACAAAAGAAAACATTAAGTAAAATTCACATATCAATTAAACCATTTAAAGTGAAACCATCCTTCATAATTAAATCTCTTCATATTTAAAAAATTATAACTCTAAAGCCTAATTAGAACATACCACTCAAGCCTTAACACACACATTAGATTAAGTCACCACTTCTAGCTTTATGTTAGGGCAGTGTATGGTTTGATGTATGCTTGTTTTATGATATATTATTGTAGACTAGATATTAGGGTGTATATGCTTCATAGACTAGATGATAAGCCTTGATTAGACTAATCATGTTTTCTACATAAGATTTTGCTTAAGGGGCACTTAAAATAAATATAAATGCTCTCTTTTGCAGGTTGCTTAAACCCTAAGCATAATCTAAATTAGGATAGGTGGACTTGGTTACCCATGTGCAGGTGTTTAAGTCTAAATTATTCATATAACTGTTTGAGTTGTATGGTGTGTTTAGCTAACACTTATTTTGCAGGTGTAGTTAGATTTACCTTTTCCATTTTTGATGTAATCTTGCATTAGGAATTAGGATTAGTGTTATGGGGGTTAACGATGAATATTGGCTAGAAGGTTTAATCTTGGGGTGCCATGTGATGCCTAGAAGGCTATCAAATCAAATGAAGCAAAGACATGAAGATATGAAGATATGAAGACATGAAGACCCCCCCCCCTAATAACATCTATTCATTTGTATTTGTAATTATTCTTTCATATACTAGGATGTATAAGGGTAGAGCTCGACTACCCATTTCTCTTTTCGGTTATGCGTACCGATACTTTTACTATTATTCTTTCACTTTGAGTTTATAAATTATTTGATGATTTATTTACATCATGCAATAGAAATGGCATGTATTTTTTAGTTTCTTCACATATGATGGTTTAATGTGTAGCCTTAATATGCTTAGGCTCTTAAGAAAAAATAAATTTTTACCCCCAATCACAACTCAAAACTAAAATTTCTAAAATAATTGATAACCTCATTTAAAAGTCTTGGTATTAAATCAAGATAATTAAAAGATTTAGCAATCTCTTAGCTAAATGTTGTATGTTTAACAACATGTATATCATCTTATTTCATTCTTGCTAAGAGAGAGTTTCCATCCTTATATGATAGGGAAAGACTTGACTTTTAAGGGTCTCTCTTGTGGTGGAAAATGCCTCTTTCTCTTTGATTTAGCTAATAACACTATTTCATCATACATTTAGGCATATAAAATCTTATGGCTAATGTCAAAATAAAAAGTCCAAAAATCAAATAAAATTTGATAAAATTTACATTATACTAAGTTATTATTCATACCACTCATGCTCTAATCTCTTTAGGGAGTGGGTATAAGGACTTTAGTTTCTTTCTAAATGATAACAACCTAGCCCTCTTACAAAACATATGACTTGACTGCATGATTTTAAAATGTAGGAGTTAGCTGGTTGCCACCCCAGGCGATTATAAGTTCAGCAGTCGGGTGGTTGACCCTCTTTGTGGAGGTAAATAATATACTCAATTTTTACCTTAGATTTAGGACGTGCTTTGGCCCTCGCTAAAGCTCTATAGATATAGGATATGAGATTATTGTTTCCCCTAAGGCTACAAGAATAAATCCTCACCTCTTAGGAATTTTTACAATCTTGTATTATAGGGTTATAAATCCTAACTATCTAATAAAATTTTAATGCAAACATATAATTATCTTCAATTTCAAATATATAAAGCCCAACCATAGGATAGTTTGGGAAGCTCGTTAAGTTTTCTAGTATCATGAGCATCCCCTACTCATCTCCTTTGGTTTTCACAATAAGTCTCTCTCCTTTTGATCTATCTCACTTGATTTTCTAAACATAGCCAATTTATTTATAGCCCTATCTTTGAATTCTTTGGAGATAACAATTGCCTACTTTAATCGAGAGTATTCCTAAGGAACTCACCTTCCTTAGGATGTAATTAAATATGGGGCTTTCCCTGATAAGAAACTTTAAAACTTGATTTAAATAAACCTTACTTTATTCACCCATGTAATGTAGGGGGGAAATCTTTGGTATATTCGAACACCTATCATGCCTTAGGAGTCCTTATTACATGATTAGGTCCATCATAGGGTAGTGATTTTTATCTTTTGAAATAGTGCACTATTACTTAATGTCATACCTAATCACCTTAATAAGTACATTCTAAGATCTGTGTGGAGTCCCCTCCCATACACAAACATCAATCTCAAAAATAAACACCACAGACCCTTATTGGTGTGGACTCATCTTCCGGACATGCCAACTCATTGGCAAGCTAGGCTAAAGCATCTGCTATGGCATTTTCTCCTTGGGAAATCTTGTAAATGATAACCTCTGGGATTTGGGCCAAGAACTACATAGTATACTTATGGTAATGATGGAGCTTAGGCTTTAGAACCTTGTAGGACCTAGTGATTTAGTTGATGACTAACTGAGAATCCTAGAAGATATTGATGTTCTGGATGCTCAGAGTAATAGCTAACTCCAGAACTGTAATTAGAGCCTCATATTTTACTTCATTATTGGTGCATGGATTGGATAGGTGATATGAGAATCTCATCACATCACGGTCTAGAGTTAGAAGAACTATTCCTACATGTTCCTTCCCTGGGATAGTAGATCATGGTTCTTCTCCTCTTTAAGAAGTCGCACCATCAAAGTACATCTCCTAATGGTGAATGCTAATGTCCCCTAAGTTCATGATTTGTTCATCGAGGAGGTCATCCAGTGGAGAGCTAGCGAGTGGAAAAGAGTACTTGTCCTTTCACTACAGAGTAATAATGTCAAACAACAAAATCATTGCATAACCGTCAGACATATAATGAGATATTGATAGATTGATCTTATTAAGTTCATCTTATGTAGATTTTGGGATACAAAGATTAAAGCAATACTTTTCAATGGGTGGATAATGAATTAGATTTGAGGTAGTAGAGTGTGTTATCTTTCCCTTCATCATTGGCTTGGGATAACAAAGCACCAAGGGATCTACATGATAGAATTGGCATCATCATCAGGTAGTGCTTGATGTCTTTGAAGGCATGCTAGCACTTGTCATCCCACTTGAACTTGGCATCCTCTTTGAAAAGTGCTGAAATTGGCTGGCATCCTCCTGATAGGTTAGATATGAAGTATCTTAGATATGCCAACCGCCCTTGAAATTATCTGAGTTGAATTAAACTTTTAAGGGGTGGTATTTCTAATATCATCTTGATCTTCTCCGGATCGATTTCAATTTGCTGATGTAGGACAATAAACCCAAGGAATTTTCCTGAAGCTACTCTGAATGCACACATTAGGGGATTCATTTTGAGGTTAAATTGTCTTAATCATTCAAAAACTACTTCAAGTCAAAGAGATGGTCATCCTTTTCTTTACTTTTGACTATGAGATTACTAATATAATACTCAACTTGATGATGAATGAGTTCATCGAAGATTCAAGTCATGGCCCACTGGTAGGTAGCACTGGCATTTTTAAGGTTGAAAGGCATGACCTTATAACAAAAGATTTTGATCGGGGTTTGAAAGATAGTGTTTCTTTCATCTTCAGGGGCCATCTTTATTTGGTTATATCTGGATGAGCTATTCATGAAAGAGAAGATCGCATGAGATGAGGCAATATCCACCATCAATTCTGGTATCGGTAATGGAAATTCATCTTTTAGACATGCCTTATTTAGATCCCTAAAATTAATGCATATGCAAATTCAGTCATTCTTCTTCTTAATTGAGATGACATCGGCCAACCAGGTAGGATATTTTTCTTCCCTGATGAAGCCAGCATCGATCAATTTCTTGACTTCAAAAATGACCTACTATTTAATGTCTAATCACATGCATCTAGGAACTTACTTGATAGGGTTAGCGTTAGGCTCTATTACTAGTTTATGGACTACTATGTCAGGAGATAAACTAGGAATCTCTTCATAACTTCATGCGAAGCAGTCCTTAAACTCAATCAAAAGCCTAACTAAGTCATTGGTTTCAGTATCATTCAACAAAGAACTGATGTATGTCAGACATGGATTATCTTTAGTCCTTAAGTTGATTTCTTTGAGCTCGTCGATGATTGACCTGACCTCCTCTTCAAAATTTGGAGTGCATCTTTGACTTCCAAATCATCTGAAGCATCTGAAGTTTCTAAACACACCTCATATGAGTTAATATAATTTGAATAGAACCTATCAGATTCTAAATGATTGGTGATGACTAAGTAGTAATCGTCATCATCGACTGGACTCACTGTACTGAATCCAAGCCCTAGTCTTGATTGAGAGCTTTTGCATTTATTCTTCCATATCCTTTCAAAATAGTTTGACATGTGTTTTGACCAAGTATGTGGGATTAACCATTTCTTTGCTAAATTTAGTACACATGGTGAGTACCAATCAAAAGGTAATTCCATTAAATCTTTATATAAGTCATCCTCAAGTTTTACATTAACTTCTTGACTTGAGGACTGTGGATGACTTAGGGGCTTCCTTAACTACCTAACCCTCAAATTTTTGTGAGGAAAGTGGTTAGAGCTAAGGTTCCCAACTTATGCTTGAATGTTTCACACACAGACTTGGATACATTTATACTTTGCTTTGGACCCCGATCTTCATCACTATCCTACTCAAGTGTCACCTCAAAAAGGATCTGTTGCTAAGAAGAAATGGCTGGTGTGCCAATCACATAAGACTCATCCTTTGAATAAGATTCTAAGTCTATATGGATAGCAGGTGTACTCCTGGTGGCTGGGACATACCTCATATTGGGTGGCCAATATGGAGGCTTTCCACCTCAAGATCTACCTCTGAACTGTCCTCTTCCTCTACTTGGAAGAGGTTGGGTCATCCTACCTATATGTTCAAATGGAGTGACCAACTGTGGAATCTAATGTCAGGCTCTATATCTTCCCATGAGTTTGTGTCTCGCTCCCTTTTATTTTCTTTTTCTTTTTTCTTTTCTTTTTCTATTTATTTTTTTCTTTTCCTTTTATTTCTTTTTATCCCTAGTGGAGATCTTGACTAAATTCGTGAGAATTGACTTGTTGATTCTGGGGTAGGTAATTGGTTGCATCCTCATATATCCTGACCTCATGAACTCTATATGGTTTAAGATATCCTTTGACGTAGTACTTAATCCCACCTCTCATGAACTTCATGCACTGATGTAGAGAAGATGGAACTATGTTATTTTCATGTATCCATGGTCTCCCAAGCAAAGCATTGATAGATGTATCCGAGTCTATGATATGAAACTTGGCTTCAGTCTTCTAATCATCTATCTCTAATGGAAACACCATGGAGCCAAAGGCCCTCTCGCCTTGTTCATTGAATCTACTTAATATCATCCTTTCCTTTTTGGAGTTTGGGGATGTTAATCCTCAAGTAGATAAGGTTTCATTGACACATAATGTTGACTAATGCACCATGGTCAACTAGAACTCTAGATAGCTTGTATCTGCCAACATCCATTGTACTGTAAAGAGGCGGTTGTGCTCAGTCATCCATAGAAGTAAGTATTCATCATCGAATGTAACTCTTAAGATGTTCTTCAAATGGTGTGCCTCCTCTTCAGTAGCGGTCAGTTGAGCTAAGCATATCTTTAGATCAAGAAGAGTCTGATTAGATATTCTCTCATCTCTTTGGATAAGACAAGGGCATCGTATATGCTTAGCTTAATGGGCAGCTTTCTAAGGTGAGCTAGGACATTGTAATAAGCTTTGACTTGATCCTCCATAAGCATATTCATAGGTGGAGCATCCTGTGGAGGGGTTATCTACTCACTAGAACCATTGACTTATTTACCCTTATCCTGAGGTGCTACCCTAGGAGGTAGAACTTTTACCACTGTACAAGTTGACTTTAGTGACTTCTTGGAATGATAAACTTATAGAAAGTTCTACCTTCTCATCAAACATACCTATAACTTCTCCTATGGGATCCTCGGAGTCAGTTTACTCCAAGTTAATTTCAAGAGGTGAACCCGATTAATTTAGAAAAGGAAAGTCTGATTCAGAATCAGAAGAGAGAGCATCAGAAATACTATATCTATTATTATTTTCTAGACTTGGAGAGTTTTTAATAGTAATAAAATCAAGAGCATTATAAGTGGACAAGATGTAAGTAGAATCTGCTTTCTTCATTGATTTCTTTTCGGGTGGAGGTACATGATAAAAATCAAGTAAAGTAAGTGGAGTAAGAGATTAAATGTCCTTGTTTGCTGATACAATGGTCCTATCAATAGAAATGGAGCTAGCAGAAGAAGAAGTAGCTGCAATAGTAGGTGGAGTGCTGGACTCGGATGGTGATTGTACTACTAGACTATCCCGGGCAAGTATGGTGAGCTACTGCTACTGCTGGGCTGTCACCTTCCTCAAGTTATCCTTTACAATTAGCTAACCTTTCTTAGTTTTAGAGATTTGAGCTACTTCATGCACCTGCAAGGAAAGCTTATTGATCTTAGAAATGATCTTTTAAGAAGTTTGGGATAAGGATATATTCCAACCTTCTTTGGTCTTAAGAGGACCGCAAGTTGCCCCAAGGATTACTCTGATAGAACTGGATGGTTGTTCTAATGAGTATTTCTTAGCAATAATTATGGCTCCTGACTTGTAGCTACACTCAAGTCCGTCATTAAAAATAATACAATCCTTTAAGACATGGCCTAATATGCAGTGGTAAGGGCAATAGCTAGGATCATCGCTCTTGCTCACTTCCTCCAGCCTCTTAAACTCTAATAACTAAAAGTCAATACGTAACTGAACGAAGTATTAAGATTTTTCTAACTACCTCCCTCTTGAATGAATATGGCTTATTCAATCTATCAGAGTGAGTAGTAGTACACGGCGGTGGATAGAATACCGTTCTTTGGGTAGGTCTAAGGTTGTGGAAATGGCCATTATGGTAGCCGGTATGATGACCGGGGTGGTGGCATAGAAGGTGGCAAAGGAGGTTCTTGAGCTTGGGGTCTTCCTCTTGACTCACAGCTGCACTATCCACAACTCTCGAACACCTTATGTGGCCAAGGCCGAGATGATTGGTCGAGAAAAGGAAACTATTTGGCTTCCTCTTACAGGATAGCCACCTTGTTGGTTAATTTCTTGAATGTTTTGATGGTAAAGCCCTTGGGCATAAAGGTGACCAAGCCATGAATATTCTTGAGGAGAATCTTAAGGGCATGCTATTCAAATATCTGCGACTCACATTTCATGCTTAGGTTACACCACCTGAGAATATAACAACAAGGGACTCATTGAAATTTTTATTTGCTGCAATGAGGTCGCCTACAGTCACTCTTTGATGAGCTCCAGTAAACCTCTTGATGAAGAGGTGCTCCAACTCAGCAAAACTCTACCTTTGAATAGTTTGGTGTATGTCAATCAACCCTACTAAGGCTGCGAGCGAGTGTCAGCATCCTTGGTGTTGCAATAATTGGCTCTAAAATGTGCAATATGTTGTTGTGGGTTCCCACTATCATCAAAGATCTTGAAGGAAGGTGGCACAAAACCCTTGGGGTATCGAACTACATCGAATTCCTCTGAATGTGGTATACCCTTTAGAATGGATGAGCTCCCCATAGCTTGTGGCATAGCTTCCCTCACCTGTTATTCCACCATATGCTTAATATCATTCTCATGCATGGAGGTGCCATCTGTGACCTTCCTATGCAAACTATCAGCATCATCATCTGCGGGAGTGCGCCTAGGATGGTCTAAAGTATGTACTAACTCTGGTCGGTCAGCTATCATAAGAGAAGGATGCGAGACTAGGGCTAAGTTATGCAATGCTAAAATCACTACCATCAACTCCTCTACTTTCTTCTCCATCTTATCTATATGATCATCCTTCTGCTTGAGCTAGTGGAGGAGGTGCTGAGTCGAGTGAGAAGTGTCACATTCCTAGAACATGACACCTTCCTGACTATGCTAATCCTACTGTAAGGACCCTCGCGTGTCGACCATGTGGGCCCCATATATGTCATCCAACATGACATATTCATCGAGATCAAAGTGGACTCTATCCTCCTCCTGATTTGAGTGATCACTGCCAATAATTTGCTTAGTTGTAGTGTAGTAGTCCTCTGTGATGTCATCTAGAGAGTGGTCATCCATCCACGGCTCTCTTGAAATGTAGACCAACGTCCAGCTGATTGTGCTCTCATATCGTATATATTAGATGCTCTATACTGACGGGGTGCACTCCCTAACTAGCTTAACTTCCATGGGTACTATGTCTGTGTCCCCTCCCATCTCTTCCTCTAACTGTGGTAGAGGTGGTGCAACTACAATATGTTTGGGTCGCTACTCCTTCCTAGCCACTGTTGAGGTAGAAGGTCAAGCAGGGGAGCTCGATCTCACCTCAACAGGTGGAATGGATGGAGTGGGATCCTTAGGCCATAATCGGATCACCAGTGGAGACAGTCTTTCCCCAGATGTGGCTTCTGAAGTTTGGCGGGGGTGGTAGATGCTATAAGCTAGACATGTGATGGTGGATAATGAGTAGAGCGGTGTGATGGCAAAGACATCGACTGCCTCTCAGCTGGAGATCTCCTCCTACATCAAACTGTGCCCATGAGAACAATGTTATATGAATGATTAGCCCTAATAGGGCGATGATCAGGGAAGTCCATCAGGGTGAAGGTCGTTGATTGTCTAGCATACCTCCTCCTCTCCCTCTTGACCGCTTGGGCTGCAAATCGAACCTCAGTGGATTTCTTCCTACGGATCTAATCACTGACACTCCTGGGAATCATGGACCTTAAATAAAATAATACGCTAGACTCGAAGGCCCATACTCCAACTGCAAAGAACTGTCCTGAGATCGGCATAGGGCTTCCTCCGCTCCCTAGTTGGTACCTCAAAGTGTGCTAGTGGTGTAGGCGACGCAACGATCCTCCTGTAGTCCTTCTCTCCATCTGAGGCTGAGAGGGGATGAAGCCTGCTGCCACTCAAGAGTGGAGAGGTCTCACGAGGAGAACCCTCATCAGCAACATGGAAGGTAGCATCGATCTCCCTGGCTGCTCACTCATGGTGTCGCTTGATCTTCATATTTTGTGCCACGGGTGCGGTGAGCAAAGCGTAATGCTGGAACCTACCAAAAGGGGAGACTATCTCAAAGGCCAAGATAGCCTTCTGGGTGACTAAAGTAGCCCTCACTAGAACTGCAACCGACAACATGTTCAAAAGCAACTAACACTAACACTAAAACTGATTAGGGTGTGGGAACCATAATAGCCTTCCTCTTCAGTGAGGTGAACTCAAGGTCAAATGGAATGTTGGAGAAGTGTATATCCCACCTCCTCCTCGTTAAAGTCGTGAGGTCCGCCTCATAAGAAACCCGACTACCAAGCCACGATCTAACTGGATCAGATGAGTAGTAGTTATGGTGTGTAAAGCCTGATACAAGGCCAGATCCACACCCGACGGAAAGGAGAAAATGAACTTGCTGGAAGATATCCTGACTGTATTGACTAAAGACGAGAAAAGGACAAATCGGGCTGAACTCACTGCATTTATTGAAACATGACTAAGTCAAACCGTTGCTTTGATATTTGTCTTCAATCATTGACTTCTCAATTTTGAATTGGAATTTGATCCCTCGCTTATCTCCAAAGTCTCTCCAAATATTTGAACCCTGCTCAATATTCTTAAATTTATTTAGTATAAGTTCTAAATAAAAATCTTATGGCAAAGTCTCTCCTTAAATCTCTCCAAAATTCAATGAACCCCACTTAGCATACCTAAATTTTTTTAAGCGAGGGATCAAATATATATATTGCTTATTTCATTTGAAAATTTGATTTGGAAAAACCTTATTTAGCAAGTTTAGGTATGCTAAAAGGTTTTGATTACATGTTTGAAAATTTTGTGAAAACATCTTTGTTTGTGATGATTATTTGTTATGTGTGTGATATATGTTGATTTGATTTGAAAATGGGGCCCTTACTTAACTAATTTAGGTATGTTAAGTGAAGGCCAAATGTGTTTGATATATGATATATGTGGATTTAATATGATTCGGGCAACTCTTATTTAATAAATTTAGGTATATTAAATGGAGTTCAATGTGTATGTGTTTTGATTTGTGTGGGTTTGATTCCTCTTTTGAAAAACAGGGGGAACTCTTATTTGACAAATATGGTATGTCAAATAGAGTTCAAATATATGTGTTTGTATTTTGATATTTTAAAAGTTAGCTCCATGCTTAACAAATTTAGGTATATTAAATGGAACTCAGTTATCTGTTTGTTTGTTTGTTAATATGTGGATTTGTTTTGGTTATGAAGATTGAATTCTCATTTAATAAATATGGATATGTTAAATGGAATTCAAAATATGTGTTGCATATTTTGGTTTTAATTTGAATTTTGAAAGTGGAATTCTCATTTAACAAATATGGGTATGTTAAATGGAATTCAATTATGTTTTGCTTATTTTGATTTTGCTTTAATTTTGAAAAAGAGAACCTTCACTTAATAAATTTGGGGTATATTAAATGAGATTTATGTGTGTTGATTGCTTTGATTTTGGTTTGAAAAAGGGGAACTCCCATTTAATAAATATGAATGTGTTAAATGGAGTTCAATCATATCTTGATTTTAGTTTCAAAAGAAAACACTCATTCAACAAATATGGTTATGTTAAATGGAGTTTGGTTGTTTGATTTTACTTTGAAAATGTGCTTTTGAAAAATTTATTTTGAAATGAAAGGATTTTAATGATGTATATTTGTTGAAAAGAAATCCTAATTTAAAGAATTTAAGTATGTTAAATGAGGTTTGGTTGTTTTTATTATTTTGAAAAGAGATTTGAAAATTTTATATTTTGCAAACTTTATGTGAAGTGCATGATTTCTTTTAGAAAAAGTGATTTTGAAAAGTTTTTTGGAATTTTCTTAAGTATGGGATGAACCTTGCCTCGCCAAGCTAGTGGTAAACAGGTTCTAATTTTAGTAATCTCCTTTAATTAATTAATTTATTTTTATCTACTAGGAGATCCAATAGAGGTTTCAAGACCTACATGGAGTAAGGTCCTAAAACCTAAAGGATGTTGGCTAGCTTTTCTTAAGGGTGAATAAGCTAAGTGCCAACGAAAAGAAAGATAGTCTTCTGCTTATATGAAATATAAGTCCACTATCGATGCTTAGAGACAATGATTATCTACTAGAGATGGAGAGAGGAGCTATCTCTAGCGGAGTTGCTAGAAAAATCTATGGTGTTTATTTTAGGATGTATATGTGGGGACACCATGTAGATCTAAGGGGGTACTTATTGAAGTGATCGGGTACAGAGAGTCACATTGAACTAAGCTCTTGATCCCTTCTACACCTTGGGTTAGGAGTAGATTATTTCTATTAGTGCTCGTGATCGTTTGGTGTTGTTGATCATTTTGGTCAACACCAATACATGCGGTGTACCTTATCAGTCACACCGCACCTACTGGGAGCCCTTTGTTGACCTCTTGGAATGAGCTCTCGACCTCTCTACCTTAGACATAGGACTTCTCTTAGATACTAAGAGTTCCTTAGTCTTAAGACACTTCTAGTGATTAGGTGAACACTCAACCTAACCCTAGAGGCTTAGAAGAGTTAGCCATAGGAATACGCCATGCCTTAGGGTTATTAGGAAAACTTTCCTATCCTATAGCTTGAACTAAATCCTCACTTCCTTCTTTCAAGTCAAACTCCAAATTCAAATCAACCTCAGACTTAAATCAAAACCAATTCCAAACCAAACCTTAAATCAATTCCAATGGATTTTCTCAAATTCAAATCAATTCCAAATAATTGAAACCCATGACTCAATTCCAAGTTCAAAGAATCTTTTCTAAGCCCTTTGATTTCACCTTATGGACTTAGCTCAAATCATATCCAAATCAATTCAAATTCAAGAGATTTTCTTATAACCCATTTATATTCTCATTTATATTCACAAATATAAATGAAATATAAATTCAAATAACCAAAACTAAATCCAAAACTCAATTCCAAGTTCAAAAAATCTTTTTTAAGCCCTTCGATTCCATCTTATGGACTTAGCTCAAATCAAATCAAATCCAAATCAATTCAAACTCAAAAGATTTTCTCATAACCCATTTATATTTTCATTTAAATTCACAAATATAAATAAAATATAAATTCAAATATCCAAAAATCAATTCAAAACTCAAACCCAAATTCAACCAAAATCCAACCTAAGCCTTTCAAGTCAAATTCTTGAACTTATCCAAATCAAATGCAAATCAAGCCAAACCTTTGATTTTTCTTCATGATTCAATCAATCCTTCAATCATGAATCCAAATATAAAAATAAACTTCAATTATCAAACTAAAATTAAATTCAAAACTCAAACCCAAGTCAAACTCATGTTTACCATTTGAACTTGAAATTTTCAAGTGAATCAAAACCTATTTGGCTCCAAATCACTTGCAAATGAATTTATATTTCAATCATAAGCCCATATGTGAGTTCAACCAAACTGGAATCAAGCCTTTATCAAGCCAATTGACCCAATTAGGCTCACTTAACACAAAATAACCTAAAGTACCCCTTATGAGCTAAAATTTAATCCTACCCAAATTGGATTCAACTAAGCCCATCTAAGCCTCACATTGTGAGAAACAATCATCATAAGATGATCGATCAGTCAAATTGGGTCAAACTAAGTTAAACTTTGTGAAACGCAAATGAAACCTAAACTAGCCAAAATCTAACATTGGCCCAATTGATTGAAACCATTGATCAAAATCAATTCATGGTCAATGTTTGAACTTGCCCAAGTCATCATTTGAGCTTAACCTAGCCCAATTGGCCACTTGACCCAAGTTGACCCGACTTGATCTAAAAAGTCAAAATATGTCAAATCTTGATCTAAGACAAATTGATTACAATCAATGGGTCAAATTCATTCTAAACAACTTATTGAACTTGACCAAAACCTCAATTGGCCAACTAGACCCTAACCAAGCCCAATTGACCATAAACCCAACTTGACCTAAAAGGTCAAATTGAGCCAAAATCAAATCAAACAAAAATTAATTGAAACCAAAGCTTGCAACACATTTCAAATGACCAAACCTAAACCAACCCGTGATTGGGTCAAATGTGGTCAAATTAGTCAACTTGACCTATTTGACCTAAAAGAAATCAAATGAACCAAAACCAATTATAAACCAAATTGAACCAAACCAATGATGCCAACACATTTTAAATGGTCATATGAACTTATTAGTTTGACCCAATCGACCAATTGGTCAACTTGGTTGACCCATTTTGACATAAATGGGTCAACATGAGCCAAATGACATCAAATCAACTCTAAATTCCTTGAAATTTGGCCCAACCTAATTTCAAACTATTTTAAATCTTCCCAAAGTGAAATCAAATCCAAATGACCATTTTACCCCTAGGTCAAGGGGTAACCTATGGCCAATTCCACTTGGAATTTGGTCATATCCTTTTCATGGCTACTTAGCACCCTCTTAGTGGACCAAGTGGACACTAGTGAGTGTCGTGCACATGACCTAACGGGTTTGGGTCAGCCAAACCCAACCCAAGGCCAAAACCGACCACCCAATAGGAAATTCTCCACATGGGATCACTCCTCCACTTAGATGAGCACATGAAAACTTATCCACACCCTTCCTCTGCCAAAACTGATTCACATGCCACCTCAAATGGCCTAACAAACTCAATCAATCAAGCCAATTTGATCAAAATGGCATGTGCAAGCTTGGTCGTCTGATCCTTCAACAGGGCTTCATCACCACTAGATGAAGCTACCTCGGCGAGCGCCGGTGATAGCCTCCGGTGAGGTACTATTCAAAATCGAGCTTAGGTTAGATTTTCTTTGGTCCTTTGTGAAGTGAAGTGTGACCTCAAGTGAATTTGACTATTGGATGTCTTGCTTATAGCTTCTTGATGGTGTGTGATCAATCCCTACTTAATCCGAGCTCAATCGAGCTCGAATCAGGCCATGGAGGATGGACGGTTGCCATCTCCCGTAGGCAAGGGCAGGGATGAATCATGGATCATCCATCCCACTTGTTTAGTGGATGACTCCTTAATGATTCCATTGATTAATTTCAAACTTTTCAGGTATGTTTAGTGGATGACTTCTGCCTCCCCTAATTTTCTTGGGATTTATTAATGGTTTAAGTAGGGTAATTGCTTGATTCACTCATAATCAGTCCCTTAATCAATTTAATAATTAATTAACCTATTAATGGATGATAATTTCATTAATTAATCTTGGTAATCATCTTAGAATAGTGAACAGACTTAGGGAATTAAATTAGGATGCCTTTTCCAAAACTTTTCCCCTAAGACTATTTCACTTGAATGAGAACTTAATTAAATTACAAATGGATTAAGGATTTAATCATTTCATTAAATAGTATAATTAACCAAACTCAAAATCAAAAATTAATCCAAAAACTTAATCACTTAATCAATTCCTTCTTGGGTAGATACTTAGGTGTTCAATAACCAAAGTAGCTTAAAGAAATCATATATAACCCATATGTGTGGGAAGGGTTATGAAAGTATTTAAATTAAACTATTTAGCTTAATTAATCATTAATTATGAGCTAAATGCATTAGGCCCCTTTCTTTCTTAGGTGCATTGCTGATTTAAGTTTCTTGTGGTTTTATGTCATACATTGGCTCATAATTATTTGGTTAAATATGTTAAAGTGGTGTAGGTAAGGGGTAATTAATGGACTTAATGTACACTTTAACCTAAACAAAATATAAAATCAATCTATTGGTTCTAAAATTAAACTAAAATAACATACACATGTGGGAGATGGGTTAGGACTAGAAAACCTTCTCACATTTCCTAAATTCAAATGAAACTCAAAACAAAAATCAAATTTTCCTTAAACCAACTTTGATTCACTTTAATAATCTTATTCCATAGGATTGTCTTTAGAAATTAATTAGGGTGAATGAATTTACATGCTTTAATCACTTTATTTCTTTGCTAGCATGCTAAATGTGTATGTCATATGAAATCATGCATTCATGTCTTTTGAAAAATCAAATTAAAATAAAATGTTTTCTTTATGTCAAATTGCATGTTTTGGATAAAGTAAGAATATGAATGGCTATTATCACTACTAAATCCAAAATTATTTTTAAAACTTATAAATAAAACATTACAAATGAAAGGTGTGCTACTTATAATTACTTATGAGTTCGCATGTGAGTATAATATAAGATATGCATTATGTGATTTTTCCTTCTCTTTTCTTTTAACATAGTTTTGAATAGGATTTACAAAGTGTATAGTTCATTTGAAAAGAACATAACACTTGCTTAAATACATTCCTATTCATCCCTATGTTATCATTTAAGAAGGACTTTCATATTTGCACATATAAATTAAACAACCAAAATCAAACAAACAAACATAAACCTTTTGCATGATTCTCTTTCCATGCATTTTTGTTTGTACATGCACATGTATTTAAAAAAAAGTGGCATATTTGTCTGGACATCCCAGGGTTGCGAGGATCTAAATATCCCCAAGTAGGTCTTCTACCTTACACATTTGGTGTAGAAAACAATGGCGTCATACTCGCTTATGTCTTTCATACTTGTAAATGTGCATATGAATAATGGATAAGAGAACCCATCTTTTCTACTTAACAAAAGCATGCATACATGAAACATTCCAAATTTCTCTTAAATAAACACCTCTTAGCATTCATCATTAAAGTGTGCTAATATTTCCATTTACATGTATAGATATGCTTAGGGTTCATCCGTATGCATGTTACACATGTTGGAAAGAAATAAAGTGTTGTGTGTTTTGTGATAGTAATTCACTTTATTTAATCTTAAAATGCCTTTCTTTTTGAATAGGTTTGTTTAGGAAAAATCTAAATTTAGGATGAATCAAAACATATAATAAAATATTCACTAAACAAAAATCAATAATGAATCTATCTTAGAAATTACTTAAGGTAGGGAGGAAAGAGAAGTTCTCTTCTCTTTTCCTCTCTTTACAACATTAATAATTGTAGGTTCATTCAAACCAAAATAAATCATCAAATAAAATCAACCAAATTAACCAAATCACTTAAATGAAATCACCCTCTAAGTTGAACCTTTTCATACTTAGAAAATTCTAATCTTAAAGCCTAACTAAGACATGCCACACAAACCTTAAATGGCACACACATTAGGCTAAGTCACTACTTCTAGTCTTATGTTAGGGCGGTGCATGGTTTGATGTTTGCTTTTATTTTGTGATTTAATATTTTAGTCTAGATGTTAGGGTGTATATGCATAAGAATGGTAGCAATCTAATCATTATCTTTTATAGGATTGTGCTTAAGGATAAATAAAAATAATAAATATTTTTGTTGTGCAGGTTGCTTATACACCTAAACATAATACAAAATAGACCAAGTGGCACACAAACCTTAAATGGCACACAAACCTTAAATGGCATAAAGTTAAGTCACCACTTCTAATGTTAGATGCATGGTTTGATGTTTGCTTTTATTTTGTGATTTAGTATTTTAGTCTAGATGTTAGGGTATATATGCATAGACTGAATGGTAGGGCAATCTTAGTCTAATCATTATCTTTTATAGAGGATTGTGCTTAAGGGACGCTGTAATAAAAATAATAAATATTTTTGTTGTGCAGGTTGCTTATACACCTAAACATAATATAAAATAGACCAAGTGGACTTTGTTACCCATGTGTGAGGTGTTAAGTCCAATTTATACATATACATGCTTGGGATTATGTGGTTTTAGCTAATCTCTATTTTGCAAGTTTTAGTTAGATTTCTTTTTTCCCATTTTTATGTAATTTTACAATTAGGATTTGGAATGATTGTTATGGTGGATTAGGATGAACATTGGCTATAAGACTATGTCTTATGTACCATGTGAAGCCTTTGGAAAAACAACATTCCAACCAACCAAAAGAAGAAAGAAGAAAGAAGAGATGAATAATGAAGAATGAAGACCCCCGTAACATGAATCACTTCTTGATTGTAATTAATTCATTTATAATCTAGGTTGTATAAGGGTAGAGCTTGGTTACCCAATTTATTTTTGGGTTTATGCAGTAGTGCCCGATCACAAATGGCCTCTTATTCTTTTGCGCTAGCTTTATAAATTATTTGATATTTGTTTAGCTTGTGCATTAATATGGCATGTTTTCCTAGTTTCTTCCTTGCTTTGATGTATAGCATGGATGAAGATTAGGCTCTTAGGAAAATAAATTTTTATCCAACTAATCAACTCAAATAAAAATAACTCACCTAAAGCCTAGGTTATAAAGTAAGATAAAGATTTACCAACCTTAGTGGATGTTGTATGTTTTCACATCATGCATAAAAGCATCTTATTTCACTCTATGGAGTTCTACCCATGCTGAGAATTTGGTTTGACCTTGAGAGTGGTGGAAACCTTCTTTTTCTTTTGATTTTGGCCCACAATATAATTTCTCATTCATTAGGCATATGAATCCTAAAGCCTATGTCAAATTGATTATCCAAAAATGAAAAATTTTGAATTAGATTTAAGTCATTAAATCATGCCCTACATGATTCAGTCTCTTAGAGAGTGTGTTTTAAGGACTTAATCTCTTTCTAAATGAACAACAGCTTAGCTATCTTGCAAAATTATATGACTTACCTACATGTATTTAAATCTGTAGGAGGAGTTAGTTGGCAGCCACCCCGAAGCGGTTGTAAGTCCAAATAGTCTGGTGGTTTATCTTCTCTTGTGGAGATAAACATTATGCCCATTTTCACCTTAGATTTAGGTCGTGCTCTAGCCCTCATCAAAGCTCCCTAGCTTTAAGTTCAGAGGTTGTTACTTCCCTTTGCGGGCTACAAGTATAAATCCTCACCTCTTAGGCATTTTCATGATCTTGTGTCATGAAAGTGTAAGTCCTAGATTTCTAATAAAAATTCAATTCAAATAAATAAATCACTTCAATTTCAAAAAGAAAAATCTTAACCATAGGATAGTTCAGGATACTTACTAGGCTTCCTAGTATCATATGCATCCCCTACTTATCTTCCTTTAGCTTTGATAAAAACTCTCTTCTCTTGACCAATCCCACGTGATCTTTCAAAAATAAAATAATTGATTGATAGTCATATCTTTAAAATCTTTTGAGACAATGATCATTTATCTTAATTAAGAGTATTCTTGAGGAGTCATATTTCTTATGATGTAATTAACTATGGGGGCTTGCCTCATAGAAAACTAACAAGCTCGAAATGAACCACTTTACTTTTTCATAAAGGGGAAGAATCTGGTACATTTCAAGACTCATAGTCCTTGGGGAGTCCTTATTTTGGGTGATTAGATTGTAAGGTGGCATCTTCTATCTTTCAAGATAGTACACCTTTTCTTAATGTCACCCAATCACCTAAAAGAACATCTCATGGATCTGTGGTGTCCCAATAAGGCATATATTTTTGTCTTCATCTATCCTGTTCCAAAAAGGATAAGATGAAGATGAGAATATATTTTCACCACAGATATACTCTCTCGAAAGATAGAGATATCACCCTTCAATAGACCTAATCACCTAATAAGAACTCCTAAGGCATGATGGGTCTTCGAATGTACTAGAGATTTTTTCTCTACTTTACATGAATGAATAAAGCAGGGTTTATATTAAACTAGGTTCTAAAGTACCCTATTGAGGCAAGCCTGAATAGTTAATTACATCCTAATGAAGGTAAATTCTTTAGGAATACTCTCAATTAAAGTAGGTAATTGTTATCTCCAAAGATTTCAAGAATAGACTATTACTAAATTGGCTATATTTGAAAAATAAATCAGGATAGATCAAATGGAGAGACTAATTTTGGAAGCTAAAGGGAATGAGTAGGAAATGCTCATGAAACTAGGAAGCCTAGTAAGCATTTCAATATATCCTATAATTGGGCTTTATATATTTTAAATTGAAAAAATTTATATGCATTGAGTTGAACTTTTATTAGATTACTAGGGCTTATGCTTAAGAGGTAAGGATTTATGCTTATAGCTCGGAGGAAATAGTAATCTCAGATCCTAAATTTAAAGAGCTTTAGTATAAGCTAAAGTGTGACTTAAATCTAAGCGAAGATGGGCATAAGGTTTACCTCGACAAGAGAGGATAGACCGCCCGACTATTAGGCTTATAATTTCTTGGAGTTACCGCCAGCTAACTCCTCATACGCTTTAAATCCATATGTTCAGGTCATATGAATTGCAAAATAGCTAAAGTAGTTATTTATTTAGAAAGAGATTAAGTCTTTAAACCTACTCCCTAAGAGACTAGAGCATGAGTGGTATGAGCAATGACTTAATCTAATGTAAAATCTTTTCAATTTTTATTTTTATTTGACACTTCATTTTAATAAAGGTTTTGGGATTTTTATATGCCTAAATGCATGATGAAATGAGTCATGAGCTAAATCAAAAGAGAAGAGGGTGAAGCTCCATCAATAGAGGTTGCTCTCATAGGTCAAGTGGTCCTTATGCGTGTAAGGATGGAGGCCTTCATTTTGCAAGAGTGAAAGAATATGTATGCATGTTGTTAGACATACAATCATACAGCTTAGGGGTTACTAAATTTTTTAATTATCTTGATTTACATCCTAGGCTTTTATTGTGAGGTTGTGAATTATTTAAATTTTAATTATGAGTGATTAGTTGGGTAAAAAATTTATTTTTCTCTAAGAGCCTAATCACAATCAGGCCACACATTAAAGCATCAAACATTTAAGAAACTAAGAAGAGCATAATTTTTCTAAGGCATAAGATAAACATAACATCAAACAATTTTATAACTACATAAAAGAATATGAGGCGTTTTGGTCAGACAACCCAAAAGAGAAAATGGGTAGTCGAGCTCTACTCTTATACAACTCGGAATATGAAAGAATAATTATAATTCATAAATGAATAAGTGTTATGGGGGATCTTCAAGTCTTCATGTCTTCATGTCTCCTTCATTTCTTCTTTTCTCTTTGATTTGGTGGGCTTCAAGGCATCACATGGCACCCCAGGACTATACCTTCTGGCCAATGCTCATCCTAATACCCCCTATAACACTAATCCTAATTTCTAATATAAAATTACAGTAAAAGTATGAAAAGTAAATCTAGCTATACCTATAAAATAAGTGTTAGCTAAACACACATACAATTATAAGCAGTTATATCATAATTTGGACTTAGCACCATGCACATGGGTAATCAAGCCCACCTATCTTAGCTTGGATCATGCTTGGGGTTTAAGCAACTTGTAGAAGAGCATTTATATTTATTTTAAGCCCCTTAGAATCACATCATATGATTAAGCTAATAAGCCTAACATCCAGTCTACAAATCATACACCCTAACTTCTAGTCTAAAGTAATATATCACAAAATAAAATATACATCACACCATAAACCGTCCTAACATAAAGCTGAAAGTTGTGACTTAATTCTAATGTGTGTGTATTAAGTCTTGTGTGGTATGTCTTGCTAAGCATTAGTGTTGTAATTTTCAAGGTGTGAAGGATTCAATTTATCATGAAAGGTTGATTTCTCTTCAAATTGTTTAATTGATTTGCAAATTTTAATTTATGTTTTCTTTTATTTCATATGATTAAACTTAGCAACTAAGTATTATAAAGAGAAGAAAGAGGATTTTCCTCTTTCATCCCTATCTTAAGCCACTTTCTAAAGCATACTAATTTGATTTAGTTCTCTTTAGTGAATGACTTATCACACATTTTAAATTAATCCTAAGTTTAAGTCCACTTTAAATAATCTCATTCAATATGAAAGGTATCTTAAAATTAATTTGATTGAATTACTATCACATGACATATGTTAAATCATTATTTTCCATCACATGTAACATGCATATAATTAAATCCTCAGTATACCTACACATATAATATATTTTAGCACACTTAAATGATTGATGTAAACATGCATATTTAAAGTTCATATTTTCCATTCATTGAATTATTTAATCATATTAATTTTAAAGCTCTATCCAAATTCTTATACAAAAATACATAATGATGAAATTAAATAGGTATGTGTCATTGTTAACTAGAAGTGAGGTAATCAAATGACCTCTTGGGGCTAGCTAAAGCCTGTATTCTCGTGGATGTTCCATTATATACCCACTTGCATTCAAACATATGTAAATTTGCATACATGAATATAAGAAAGAGAGCTCTCAATCACATGATTAATTAATTCAACAACTTAAACAATTATGAATGCATGTATTTTTGATAAAAAAAATGGGATTGTCATTCTCTAATTAAACATACACACATGTATAAAGGACATAAGCAAATACATGCCTTTGTTAAGGGGAAGTGAGGTAATCAAATGACCTTCTTTTAGTTAAAGTATTCGGATGTTTAGACTATATACCCACTTTTCTTAAATGCACATGTATTTATAATTAAGATGGTGAAAATCATACAATAAATTACATTTTCTTTAATTGAATTATTTATATGTAGGAATTAAAGCTTTATACAAATTATAGTGTTGAAATACATAAGAATGAAATCAAATGAGTATGTATTTGTTAACTGGAAGTGAGGTAATCAAATGACCTCATTGGGGCTAAAAAAGCCTCATTCAGATGTCCATACTATATACCCATTAGCATTCACTTATGTAAATCAACATGAATAAAGAAAAGAAAGCTCCACTTCACATACTTGAATTACAATCATATACATTTTCGATGTATTTATAACTAGCATCTTAACAAATGTTATGATTCATTTGTGAGCTTTTGGAAAATACATATGTATTTAATAGTGATAATAATCACACATATAATAAATTAAATCAATACATGCAAGCTTACATAAAAAAGAAAACCTTTTGATTTAATTAATTTTGAAAAGAGGTGGATGTATGGATCAAATGACATTCAATATTTAATATGATTGGAAAGAATAAGTGAACGTAAACACATGATTTCATTCAATCAAATTAATTTCTAAGGACAATCATATCAAATAAAATTATTTAAAATAAACCAAAGCTTTTTAATGTCATTTTTAATTTCATATTTAATTTGATTTAAGGAATGTGAAAAGAAGCTTGCTAATCCTAACCCATCCCCATGTTTATGAGTTAATTTGGTTTAATGAAATATGATTAAGTTGATTTTATGGATTATTTTAGTTGTCATATGTATTTAGTTCATTAATTAACCCTTCTCTCAACGTAATTATCCAAATAATTGTGAGCTAATATGATATGTAAATGAAATGAAAAGTAAATTAGCAATGGTCCTAAGAAATGAAAGTAATGCAATGCTCATAATATTATTAAGTAATTAAGGAACTTAATTAGTTACTTTTTTTTTTTACACATAGGGTAAATCATAATTGCATAACTCTCTTTAGGCTATTAAACACCTAAAGGTCTAACCATAATTAATTAATCAAGATCAGATATGATTGTAATTTTAATTTTATTAATTAAATCATTAATTAATTAATTAATTTCTCTTACTTAATTTGTTAAATGATTAATTATCCTTCAAATGAAATGGACTTAAGGGAAAAGGTTGGGAAAGAGGTCTCAATCCTATTCCATGAGCCCTCTCATTTAATTAAACAAGATTTGATGTGAATTGAACCTTAATTTAACTAATTAAATAATTAATTTGTTAATTAATATTCTAATTAGTATTCCTTAAATAAAATGAGAAGGACTTAGGGAAAGAGATTAGAAAGAGGCCCCAACCCAATTCCATAAGCCCCTCATTGTTAAGCAAGGATTAAGTCTAATTGATTTAATTACTATTCACATGCTTAATTAACCTTTAATTAAGTTAAGGAAATTAGAGCTTAATCATTTTTTCTAATTAATAACTAATAAATACAAGAAAATTATGGGAGGCGAGGTCATCCCCATAAATAATCTGAGAAAGTTTGAGATTAATTAGTTGATTAATTAGGGAGTAATTAAAGTAACTAATTTTTAATTAAACTTTAATTAAGCTCTGATTACTATTCAAAATCAATTTAGAACATTTTTAATGGATTCCTCTCTAAAATATCTTTAAAATAAATATTTATATGCATTTTTTAGATTTTTTTTTTATAATTTGTTATGAATTTATAAAGTTTTAGCCTTAAAAAGAGATTAATTAGCCTTAATTAAACTTAATCCCATCGGCACCACATGTCGTGCTAATGTGGCATACTTTTCAGGTGGCATTACGGGATTGGATATTTAAGTTATCGCCATCAACATTGAGTTAGCGGGGACGCGCTTGATCCCGCCATCTGGATCTGACGATCAATCACGATAAGGAGGATAAAATTGGATGATCTAACAGGATATAATCACAACCATCTATTCTGTTCATGCAGAATGGATAGTGTGTGATCCATCATCATGCAAATGAGGGAGAACGGTGTCCATCTGCCATTGTTTGTGTGATCCAAGCTCACCCAAGCTTGAATTGGCTCCAAATGGAACCCACGCCATCACCCAAAAGATCTAGGAGAATCCAACGGCTAAGATCGGCTCACACACACATTCCCTTCATAAAAGACAAACGCATTTTTAGCTAAAGGTCTATTTTCATGGAATTACCTCACCATTGAGAGGCGTGTTGAGAAGTTGCGCAATTAGATCAATTCCACTGGATCACTCGAGGGCCAACTCCTGTGCTTTAGATGCTTGGCTTCAATCAACTCATGGTGGATTTGGAGCGAAAAAATGATTCGTTTAGCTCAATGAGGTGAGGGATGGTGTTTGCAAGAGGAATTTGAATTCCATTAAGGATTGAGGAGTTTGGATGGAGAAATGAGTGCCCTATTTTGACTTCACTCATAAAGAAGAAATCTCAATGAGGGCTTTGAGAACACTTGGGAGCTCACTGGGAGTTTAATTCACTTAGGAAGCTGGTGATGCAATGGTCCTATTTCCCATGTGAATTGAGGGGGTATACCCTTGATTGCTTATGATGGATGGATGGATCAAGCTCCTCATTTTGGATAGCCAATCATGTGAGCACCGAGTTGTCTCCATCAAGTCCACTTGGCTCGTTTTGGTTGGAGGAAGGATTTGTAGGGAGCTCAAGCCAAGATTTGGCTGGATTGTTCTTCCTTGGATCCATTGGGTTCTCAATTTGTAAAGAATGTGAGTTAACTCACATCCCTTTGCTCCATGGAATACCTATCCCACATGGGCTAGGCTAGGTGACTAGGTCAGACCCCATTTGGGGTGTGTGAGTGCAGCCAAGTGGAAAGGGGAAGGGACTTTGCTATTTTGGGCAAAATCCTATGTGGGGTGGCATATCCAAGGGAGATCTCATTGGGTTTAATGCCAATTAAGTTTGGGATTATTTTAAGCTGACCCAAGATGTGTTTGGGTCGGGTTTGGTCAGGTTCCAAGTGACTAAGGCTTTGTTTCAAGGGATTTGGCTCAATTTGACCTGTATAGGTCAAATTGGGCTAGGTTAGGTTAGGTTGACAAATTGCTCAAATTGCACCAAATCAAAGCTAAGGTTAGGTTCAAATGATGATTTGAAGTATTTTGGTTTAAGTGGTTTCAATCAATTTGGCCTAGGTTTGATTTTGGCTCATTTGGATTCACATAGGTCAAATGAGTCAAGTTGACCAATTTGACCAAATTGACCAAATTGGCTTGGTTTAGGTGTTGGTTTAAGTTCAATTGGTTAATTTAAGATGATTGTAGGATTTGGTTTGAATCAATTTGGATTTAATTTGATTTTAGGCCAATTTGACCATTTAGGTTAATTTGGGCAAAGTTAGTCAATTGGGTTCAATTGGCCAAATTGGGTTCAATTATGGGTTTGATCAAGTTCAATAATCAATTTGGAATGAACTTGAGCTATTTATTACAATCAATTTGGGCTAGATCATGATTTGACCCAATTTGGGCCTCTAGACCAAATTGGGTTAACTTAGTTCAAAAGGCCAATTGGCTTGGTTTGGCTCAATTGATGATCAAGTCATGTTCAATAATTGATTATGAGTTGGTGTGAATCAATGGTTTCAATTAATTTCGTGTATGATGAGTTTTGGCTAGTTTGGGTTTCATATGGGTTAAGGGTTAACTTGGTCAAATAACCAAGTTGACTTGGTTTGACCCAATTTAAGGCTATTGATCATCCTAGGTGATCAATGGTCTTGGTATGAGGTTTGGATGGGTTTGGTTCAATCCAATTTGGGTTGATTAGAACTTGGTTCAAATAGAATCTTTAGGTCTTTGGGTTAAGTAACCTAAATGGATTAATTGGATTAGTTTTGGTTTGATTTAGGTTCAGTTGAATTTATATGTGAGCTTAGGATTCAAATATAAATCCAACAACAATCAATTTGGGCTATGATGGGTTTTGTTTCATTTAGGAATTTCAAGTCAAAATGCCTGAGTTGGGTTTGAGTTGGGTTGATTTTAATTTAGCTTGGTGGTTATAGATTTTATTTATATTTGGATAGGTGATTGAAGGAATGATTGATTCAAAAGAAAATCTATTAATTTTGGCTTGATTTAGATGAGTTTTGGTTAAGTCCAAAGAATTGTCTTAAAGGATTCATACTGGGTTTTGATTTGATTTTGGATTTGGTTTTAGTTTTTTGAATGTATATTTCATTTATATTTGGGAAGATAATTGAATATATAATTGACTTATGAGAAAATCACTTGAGTTTGAACTGATTTGAAGGCAATTTTGGCTAAGCTCATGAAGGTAGGTCTGAAGGGCTTAGAAAAGAATTTGATTTAGTTTGGTTTAATTTCTATCATTAGAATGTGGGTTTCATTTATATTTGTGAAGATGGTTGGATATATAATTGATTTATGAGAATATTAAAGGATTTTGGGTTTATTTGGATTAAGATTTGGCTAAGCTCATAGAGGTATATCCATATTGCTCATGAAGGGTCTTGGCTTGACTCGATTTAGTTTGATTTAGTTTTGATCATTTGAATATGGATTTTATTTATATTTAGGAAGATAATTGATGGGATAATTTGATTTGTAAGAAAATCAATTGAGTTTGATTTGAATGGGGATTTTGATTAACCTTTATGAACGTGGATAACATGGCTTAAGAGGGATTTGGAGCTTGAATTTGATCATGGGATTGATTGTGAATTCTAAAAATTTGATTTTGAATTTGAATTTGGGGTTTGGTTTGAGAATGAGAATATGGATTGGGTTTAGGCTATAGGGTAGGCAAATCTCCCTAAGTCTTTAAGGCATAATCCACTCCTATGACTAACCCTTATAAGCCTCTAGGCTTAAGTTAAGTGTTCACCTAATCACTATAAGTGTCTTAAGATTAAGGAGCTCTTAGTGTCTATAAGAGTCTTATATCTACGATGAAGAGGTTGAGAACTCGCTCTAAAAGTGAGGTCAATAATTTTGTATTATAAATTATTGCAAGTCTTAACACCATATTATAAAATTTTCCCTTAAGTTTAAGCAGTACTTTTCCATCACACAATAGGCCAGATGCATTCCTCCAATTCAACCATCCAACTTGAATTCTTCTAATAACATCTCCATCTATTCACCATCATTTTGAACAATATAGCCTAGATATCTAAACTGCTCACTCTTTTTAATGACTTGATTAGTCAATACCACAACACCACCACTATAACTTCTATAACTAAAATTATACTCCATATATTCAGTTTTACCCTACATATGTTTTAATCCTTATGACAGACACTTTATAGTAAAAAAGGAAGCTAAAACTAAATGTATTCTTATTTTAATAGGATGATCACAAATTATCTTTAATATCACCATTCTTAAAAATGAAGATGCTTGTTTCATGCCCACTATCATATAATTATTTTGTAATTTATATCCTCTAATAATCAAATAAGGAATCCAAGACACCCCGAAATGCAATATTTATCATTTGATTGACCCATTTAATCTAATATTGTAAATGTTATAATTGAGACTGAACCACCAATAAAGATATTTGTGCGTGCATTATAAATAGTTCTACTAAAATCAATGTAAGTGATATTGCATGTTTATCTACATATTTTGCCTTTTTCTAAATCACATGTAACTTTCTTCCATGGGATAGCATTAACATCACCTTGATAGTAATAAGAATTTTCATATCTTTCAACATGGCTAAGGGCATAATCACCTTTTATATACATAAAATTTAGCATCAAATATTATATTAGTTTTCATCCAATTCTTATTATTTTGGAATCATCAATCGAAAGGCTTACATACCATCAATTTTTATTTAATTGTGCATTATGTATCCTTTTGAATAGCCACTCTTATGTGGTCTACTTCCCCTTTGATGTAGTTTATGCTATAAAAATAATAATTTATTAATAATAAATAAAATTTGTTACTATTATTGCTTATATTTTATTCAATCATCATTATATCTCAATGACTAAGTTTAAAAAAAAAAAAATCTATCCATCATTGTGTTTCATGTCATTATCCACAAGGTGATTTGAATAAGTTACTAATGATTAATCCTTCCAAATGTTTTTGTCTATAACAACATGGATGACTATTCATTTAGGATGGTCATCCTTCCTAGCGGAGTTGTCCTATGATTCAGTTTTTATTTTTACAAACTTACACACCAAGATTTAATTTTTGTGATACAACATCGTATCATCAACCTAAGTATGTCAAAGAATAATTTGTTGATGCTCTTCATTGTATGATATTGAAATTACATATAATAAAATATTAGACATTTTCTATAGATAAAATGTAATATTAAATAAATAAGCTAAACTTTTCATCACAAAAATCCTCCCACCATCTCTCCCTCTCATCATGAGAATTGTCACTTCATTACATCTGTCCATTATACTTTCAAATTTTTGCATGCCAAATTGATGACTTTTAGATCCTCAAACATGTTGTAATTTAGGTTGTTAATATCATTTAAATAAATGCAAATTGTCCTTACTAATTTATTTATTTCTTGCATTATGACTCATATAAAATAACTTTTAACAATTATAATAAATTTAATCTTGCTACAAAATTACTCTTTTTATTCTCCACCTCAATATAATCATCATAAAGTGTCTCCACTTACTTTCATCTAACATCCAGAAGATCAGGTGCATCCTCTTAGCCACCTATCACTCATTTCAACTTTAGCATTTATCTTGTATTATAATAAATGATGAAATTCTACCAATAAAAAATATATAGTATATAATGAATCATAGATTTTATGTTTCTAAATAAATATAATGAATTAGATAAATTTACAATATATTATAGTTAATTGCCACTAGAAGTGTAAATTTTTCTGTCCCTATATGCTTCAATCCAATTTTCATGATCATTATTAATTACAATAAATGATTAATTTAATATCATTTTGAGATTTGGAGGTTGTAATTTAATATATTTTTTGTGATTTATTGCCCTCTAATTTTCTTTCATTACTAACATCATTTGGAATCTATCTACTTCATGAAAAATCATTGCTATATGACAATTATGTTACAACCCACTAATTCATTCATTTGCTTAGATGAATAAATTACAATTTTAGTAAGTATGAATGGCTTATGTACTATAAGTTGGGATGATCCATAGGTAAGAAAGAGTGATGACAATCAAGCTTAGAATGCTTACTAAATCGCTCTAACCAATTTAACATATGGTCTTCATTCACGATGCAATGCATACATTGAGAAATCATTAATTATTCAAATAGCGATTGCTCTCATTAAAAGTTGTGCTTCTTTAATGCATCAAACAAATGCCTTTATATTTATAATTCTTTTCATTGGACTTTAAAAATTTCATATTAACAATGATAAAAAAAATTACATACATACCACATAAATTTTATGTATTTACATATCTAATACCTAAAAGTTAGATATTTACTTATCTAAAATATTTTTATGCTTTAAAAGGCGCATTTCACTTTTTAAAAGTGAGTAATTATTGTATTTTTGATGTGATATTGAAGATTGAGATGTTATATATATATAAATTAAAGTTTAGGTATTAGATATGTAAATACATAGGAACTGTGTAGTATGTATGTAAATCCCCCTAAAAAAATTGATGATTCTATAAAATCAAAGGCAATAGAGATTATAGACAACAACATAACTGCTCATATATAATATGGACTCCTATCATATGAAAATGTATTTAACCCTTTAATACAAATTCCATATATAATCAAAAGATTTCTAAATGTAATTTCATATAGAAAGCATAAGTTGTTGCATCATAACTTAAATATAATGTATGCTTAAAATTTTTTGAGTGATCGTGTTCTTAGGTTGACATATGGGAGAAAAGTTTAAAGATTTTGAAAATTTATCAATGAGTCTAAAAGATTTAGGCATCAGTAAGCATTCATTTTTTTTGGTTAATTTTATTTAAGTTTGAGACATCAAAAGCATCCTTTCAATAAAACAAAAAAATTTTTTTTATATATATTTTTTATTTTTTTCTTATGTTATTATGAATAGTATAAAAGCGTGTTGATATAGTTTAGACCTTACAGATTATTTTCATATCATTTTTTTGACATAAATAAATGCCCAAAAAGATAAGGATCGTAGATATTATAAATATTGAATAACGTGCCATATAATTAATAAGCATCTTTATAATCTACTTTGTCCAAAATAGGTTGCTGCTTAATAAAATGGCTTTTTAGTTGAAATGCAGCATATTAATAATTGCTATCATTTGAAAAGAACTATAACATTATTATTTGGGATCATTTGAAATAATTGTGAGTCGTAAAAGTAAAGATATGAATCTTTTCAATAATACTAAATTTTTTTCTTACGGCAAAATAGCATTTACAAACATGCTTTTGCATTTATCAAAAAGCAAAGTCATTTTCAATTCATAAGCAAAAATTGCTTCATGACTTTCCATTTATTGTATGACTTAAAATGCTTATTATGTGAAAAAGTTTTCAATCAACTTATCATTTTATATAAATTATTTTCTTATCATCTTTCACATCTGAGCAATTTTATCTATGTGATGAATGATTACTTTATTTTCAGCTTCAAAAGATGTTGGAGTTAACTAAAATAATTGTAAGCTTTTTAATTGAATTTTATTTTACATATCTAAAAGCTTTATGAGATAAATTTATTATATTTTGTTTTATTTTCTATGTTGTTTTTAAAAGTATCTTTATTTGATGTATTTTGTTAAGTGTCATTGCTTATTATTTTAAATAAAAAGAGCAATATTTTTAGTAATACACAAAATAATTATCAAGTAATTTTAAAAATAATTATTATCATCAAATATATTGCAATGCCATTTAAGAAATGCTATCTTTAATTTTTCAGATTGAAGATATTTTAGTGTTATATTGGAATGTAACTTTTGTTTATTAAATCATGCTATATTTTTTTGGCATCTTAATGCTTTGATAATCAAATAATTAAGCAATCCTAAGCTCATCAAATTTGTCTTGTTAGAGGATTAATTTTGATTATAAGCGCATAATTTTGATTATAAACTGATCCCAAAGCTTGCTATTCAAGTATGTTTAAATCTGGAAATAAGTTTTAAAACTCCTATGAAACAATGAGTTTTTCACTTGAATGTTCAATACACTGAATTGCTCAAATTACTACAGCAATGAAAATTTAAGGTAAAGAGAAAACTACCTTTTTCCCATCCAAAACAAGATTTCTAATAGACATAGCAACTCGAATACTTGTTCAATGACTGAATCCATTAATCTCCAATAAGTGAACCCAACTTTCTTACAACAACGATCGCTAATAAATAATTACAAAAGAATTGAGGTTTGCTGAGTAACTTCTTCAATACAATTTACTAGGTTTGACCTATGAAAACGACAGTGAAAAACATATATATTAAAAAAAAAAAAATCACGGCTTGGCCATGAACAGTGAAAAACAACTTTTCAAACAAGCCCAGTTTCAGTTGAACTCCATGATGACAGGAAAAGTATCACCTGCGACGGGTCTGCACTCTTGAATTGGAGCTCAGTGGTGGAAAATCATCTTCAGTTAGCTGCACAGGCCTCTGTTGAGCAGGAGATTGTTGAGCACTTGCTGAACCTTTTGCAAAGGCTGAGCATTTTGAGGTGGCTGATCTTGCCGAAGACTGAAGATTGCTGGGCTGTTGTTGTCTTCGTAATGACAATGGGCTGAGATTTAGCAGGTCAGGATCAGGGGAGAACTTATATGGGATTTTTGAGTCATCCATCTTCCTAAATGTATCGGATATCCTGCTTTGATATTAAATGGCTTTAAGTAAAAATCAACTCAAACAAGAATGCAAACTACATGCTTAAAACAAGCATATCACCTTTGAGCAGGTACAGCGGGAACACAATGCTTAGCAACATCAGCACCATTTCCATTCAAAACAAGAACAGACCTGTATATTGTAATGGTAATGCAGATTTTGTTAGCAAACAATGATTTAGTACATGCTGATTTTTGTGTTATTTCCCTATGCACACTTGGAATATAATGGAGTTCATGTAAGTTGAGAAAATGGAGTTCATGCAAGTTGAGAAGTTTGTGAAAATACCCTAAAAGCAAAGGAATAGTGGCGGAGCTAGAGAAGTCTCCAGGTCCGATTATCTTCAACTCTGTCCCAAATAAGATGTTGCATTCGCTCAAGAAAGAGATTAAAAACAAAATCATGGTGATCAATGTGAGGGGGAATGCAATCATCCTTGTCATAAATGTTGACAATGCAGCTGTTGGGGATGTATGTCGATGGGAGAACATGCCAAGCCACCATCCTTTTGATCATTTGTTTCAATAAAGGTGGGATAGGATCGACTTCCTCGTCACGAATTATACCAGGGGGTTCCCATTACTGTCCTGCATTTTGAAATGCTACTCTGGGCAGCAGCATATTAAGAGACCAACAAGATCAGGAAGAAGAATAGATAGAGTGGTACCTGTGCATAATTGTAGCAACAGCCAAATTGTATCGTGATGTGCCCTTTGCCTCGCATCCACTTTCTAGGCTCTGAATACATGCGCTCTGTAAGTATAAGTAATTTCTAAACATAAGATATCAATCAGGAATAGGAAGGAATATTTAGAAGCAATCTAGTGATGAAATCATATATATATATATATATATAATTTTGTGAAGTTCAACCTCATATTGAAGTATGGAAAACCTTGGGGATTAGGAGAAGGGGAATAATGAGCAATGCAATTTTTTTCCTTAACAAAAAAGAGGTAAAACCATGCTTATGATGAGGACTATGATTGTTAATACATTTGATAAAGAATATCCAAATTTAGCTCCTCACAAGCAAAGAAACAAGCAAAGAAATTGCACTTCTACAAAGTTAACATTTAAAGATGCTGGGGTTTCATTTTGAATAGAAAGGTTCCTATGAATGCAACCAAATTTCTATATTTAAAAATCAAAATGAAACCCAAATTTCAAAAAAGATAAGTAACCCTAACATTAGAATCAACTACATGAATGTATGCTAAAAAAACTTTGCTGAACTAAAACAGGGTGCATGATTCAACAAGCCAAGATAATTGCACCCCCACCATTCTAAACAAAGAAGATAATAAGCTGAAACAGACTAAGGTTTGATCAGCATCAAGCTGGAAGAAGATCAACCAAACCATAAAAGTTCCAAAAAAAAAAAGTAAAGAGTGATGCAGCTATTATTATCTAAATATGACTTCATATAAATCTGCACGCATCCATGAATTCCAACTCTCTTGCAGTACATGCCCAAATCTGTCAGCAAATAAATTTTCTGCTTCATCTAATATGCGCATCAACCATATTAAGGATACAAGTATAAAATGATGCCTCAACAATTATTTATTTTAGATCAAGCTTTAGTACACATAACCTCCAAATAAAATATGTCCAGTTTAACAACCTTGAACCAATTTTAGATGAAACTAACTTCTCAAGCTACAAGATTGATGTGCATATACCCTTGAATAAAAAATTAAAAAAAGGCAAAATCAATATATTTATTGCTAAAATCAAACGATTTTGCGTCAATTCTGAAATTTTCAGAACAAACCTAAAACACGATGAATATACCTCTAAGCCGGCCCTTCCTCCCCTTTTCCAGAATATCATAGATGCAATCGACGATCCTCCGCTGCTCGGCGACGGAGAAGACCCGTGTGGAGCTCAAGGCCTTCGAGGATGTTGATCAGCCGTCCCCTCACTCTCTCCAAGCGCTTGAAGTCCTTCCTCCTCATGTTAGCAAACCGGACCGCCTCATCCTCCTCCTCCACTAGAATCTCTCCGCCACCGCCGCTGGTGGTGCTACGGAGCAGAAGCGATTTGAGTTCTTCGGCGACGTTATCGATGGATCGGCGGCTGGCCATCCCTCTTTCCTACACTTTATTTGTTATTTATAAAGAATGCCGGTGGATATTCTACCCCTCAAACAACCTTAAGAAGTTCCCGCTTGTAATTGTTTGATTTATACTCATTCGAATTATGATCAAGATATTTTTGGTCTCATTGATTTATCTAGATAAATTGCATTATCTTGACTATAAATTTGTGGGGTTCAAATCACCTTAGAATTAATTTAAGTAATTTTTTATCCAAATATTAGGGTGTTTTAAGATCTAAAATTTATGTTAAAATTATGCTTGATCAAGTGAATTTTATAGTGATGTATTGGACAACAAATATTAAGTATGTGAAACATTTAATTAATTGTTTAATGTGATCTAAGGTAACTAATAGCTAAAAAAAGTTTAACAAGTAAAATAAAAAGCCATAAGGTTATGCAATCACATAACTTTATTTCCTTTTATCTTTGAATGTGAAAACCTTCCTAATAAAGTCACAAGGGTTTCAACAGAAAACATGTAAAAAAGAGAAAACTACCTTTCCTTCCCATCCAAAAACAAGATTTCTAATAAACACAGCAACTCGAATACATGTTCAATTGCATAATTGAATCCATTAATCTCCAATAAGTGAACCCAACATTCTTACAATAATAATAGCTAATAAATAATTACAAGAGATGAGGCTTTGAGTAACTTCTTAAATACAATTTACTAGGTTTGACCTATGAAAATGACTAAAAAACATATAAAAAAAGTTCACGCGAGCCGGTTTAGTTGAACTACATGATGGCGGAAAGTATCACATGCGGGCACTCTTGAATTGGAGCTGTTGGAAAATCATCTTCGGTTATAGCCTATGTTGAGCAGGTGATTGTTGATCCTTCTCTTTGAACCTTTTAATGAGCATTTTGAAGTGGTGATCTCTTGCGGAGAGCGAATTGATGGGCCGTTGTTGTCTTCGTAATGGCAATGGGCTGAGATTTATCAGGTCAAGATCAGGGACGAACTTATATGGGATTATTGAGTTATCCGTCTTCCTAAATATAACGGATATCCTGCTCAGATAGTAAATGATTTTAAGTAAAAATCAACTCAATCAAGAATGCAAACTATATGCTTAATACAAAGCATATCACCTTCTTGCAGGTACAATGGGAACACAATTCTTAGCAACATCAGCACCATTTCCATTCAAAACAAAACGGTCCGCATATTGTATGTGATGCGATTTTGTAAAATGATGTTTATATACACCTTTTTAAAATAACTTTTTTTAAAATTACGTTAAAATAAATTTTCTTTAAAATAAAAGCTTAACCAAACGAAGCCTTATAGATAAAATACAAACTTAAAGCATAACTAAAAAATAGTTATATAACCCACATTTTAAAATAAATTTTCTTTAAAATAAAAGCATATTATTTCTATTGTGCATCCAAAATAAATTAAGCCAAATTAAATTAATGAAAACAGGCCAATGCGGTCGGGTACTCCCGTACACTCCGGAAGAAAAGAAATGACAAGTGATCAAATACACTTTTTCCTTTACACAGGTTATTTAGATTGGATCAAGTCTTTATGACCCCTTTCTAATAGCTAGAAAGATATAAGTCCATTAGTCAGCATTCATTCTAAACATTTAAGAGTAAGTCCTACGTCGGCATCCTACTATCGTGTACATAATTGGAAGTCATTGTGACCCCTTTCATGTTACACTGGCTATTCATGTTGGATTAAGTCTTTATGACCCCTTCCTAATAGCGAGAAAGATGTAAGTCCCTTAGTCGGCATTCTTTCTAAACATCTAGGAGTAAGTCTCACAGTCAACATCCTATCTTTGTGAAAGGTTTAGGATCAAGTCATCAAAGACCCTTTTCCTTTACACATGCTATTTAGATTGGATCAAGTCTTTATAACCCCTTTCTAATAGTAAGAAAGATGTAAGTCCCTTAATCGACATTCTTTCTAAACATCTAGGAGTAAGTCCTCAGTCGGAATCCTACTATTGTGTAAATTATTGGATCAATTTATTGTGACCCCTTTCATGTTACACTGGCTATTCAAGTTGGATTAAGTCTTTATGACCCCTTCCTAATAGCGAGAAAGATGTAAGTCCCTTAGTCGGCATTCTTTCTAAACATCTAGAAGTAAGTCCCCAGTCGACATCCTACTTTTGTGTACATGATTAAATCAAGCCATTGTGACCCCTTTCATGTTACACGGGCTATTTAGATTGGATTAAATCTTTATGACCCCTTTTTAATAGCCAGAAAGATGTAAGTCCCTTAGTCGGCATTCTTTCAAAATATCTAGGAGTAAGTCCCCAATCAGCATGATACTTTTGTGTACATGATTGGATCAAGTCATTGTGACCACTTTATATGTAGCAATTTAGATTGGATCAAGTATTTATGACCCCTTTCTAATAGCGAAAAAGATGTAAGTCCATTAGTAGGCAATCTTTCTAAACATCTATGAGCAATCGGCATCCTACTTTTGTGTACATGATTAGATCAACTCATTGTGACCCCTTTCATGTTACACACGCAATTTAGATTGGATCAAGTCTTTATAACCTCTTTCTAATAGAAGAAAGAAGTAAGTCCCTAATCAGCATTCTTTCTAATCAGAAAGAAGTAAGTTCTCTAGTTGGCATTCTTTCTAATTACACGGGTGTAAGTCCCTAGTTTGCATCCTATTTTGAGGATTGGATCATATATTTAAGAGAATTGGATCATGTCTTTAAGGACCCCTCTCCTTTTTTTAGTTGATTAGGATGGATTATGCCCTTAACGGCCCCATCTTATTAGCTAACCACATAGGAGTAAGTCCCCGAGTCTGCATCCTATTCAATTATCTAAGGTTAGGATCATGTCTTTAAGGATCCCTCCCTTAAGTCAATATTTTGAGGATTAGATTATGTATTTAAAGACCCATCTCTTCTTTTTAGCTAATTAGGATGGATCGTGCCCTTAACGACCCCATCTTATTAACTTATCAAATATGAGTAAGTTTCCTAGTTGGCATCCTATTTTGAGGATTGGATCATGTCTTCAAGGACCCCTTTCCTCTTTTCAACTGATTAGGATGGATTATGCCCTTAACGACCCCATCTTATTAGCTAACCACAAAGGAGTAAGTCCCTAGTCGGCATCCTATTCAATTGGCTAAGGTTAGGATCATGTCTTTAAGGACCCCTCCCATAAGTCAACATTCTGAGGATTGGATCATGTCTAAGGACCCCTTTCGTCTTTTAAGCTAATTAGGATGGATCATGTCCTTAATGGCCTCATCTTATTAGCTAATTAATTAGGAGTAAGTTCTCTAGTTGGCATCCTATTTTGAGGATTAGATTATGTCTTTAAGGATCCCTTTCCTCTTTTCAGCTAATTAGGATGGATTATGCCTTAACGACACATCTTATTTAGCTAATAGAAAGAAGTAAGTCCCCAATCAGCATTCTTTCTAATCAAAAGAAGTAAGTTCCCTAGTCGGCATTCTTTCTAAATACATAGGTGTAAGTCCCCTAGTTGGCATCCTATTTTGAGGATTAGATCATGTCTTTAAGAACCCCTTTCCTCTTTTTAGCTAATTAGAATGGATCATGCCCTTAACGGTCTCATCTTATTAGCTAATCAGAAAGAAGTAAGTCCCCTAGTAGGCATTCTTTCTAACCAAATAGGAATAAGTCCCCCAGTTGGCTTCCTATTCAAATTTCTAAGGAATGGAATCAAGCCATTGAAGGTCCCACTTCTTTGGACTACTCAAATAGGATTAAGTCCATGTGACCCCTGTTTAGTAGTCGAAGTGTTGTAGATTATGATCAAGCATTTCAAGCATCTTCTCCCTAACATAACTTTTGAGGATTGAATCATGTCTTTAAAGAGTCCTCTCCTCTCTTTAGCTAACTAGGATGGACCACGTTCTTAACGGCCCCATCTTATTAACTAATCATATGGATCACCACTATTCTTAATTAAGAGTAAGTTTCTTAAAGGAATCTTCTTTGAGCATAATGATTGCATTAGGTTTACACCATTCTCTAGGTCCACTCCTAGTGACATTCATACTCATCTTAGAACTTAGTGGGTTTAAGTTCTTAAGAATGAGTCAAATCAGGAGAAATATAGGCATACACATGTCTATCTTTCACAATCAAAATCAAATTTTAAACTAAAACTAAAATCAAAATCAAAATCAAATCACTTGATTTCATGCTCTAGATCATTCACAATTAGCAAAACACTATGGAGGACTCTCGGCTCCTGCAGGAAACGAAGGAGACGAGCTCTCCGCCATCCGATCTGTGCATTTAGATTGAACGGTCCAGATCTAGGAGGACGCATGACTTTCGCTCTTTAGGAACCACGGATCGATTGATCGTCGATCTTCGACGACGGCCCAGATCATCTAGAAGGCGCCATGTGGCTCCATGTGGACCAACTCCGCATGCCGCAATGAGACGCCACGCGATCCCGCTGCCCTTTCACTTAAAACTGTTAAAAAATATTATTTAACGGTTTAAATTGACCTAATTAAGCAATTAAATGAATTAAATAGTTTAATTAAACAACCTAAATTTAATTAAATCTTAATAAATCAACCAGTTAACCAAAAATTATGAATAAACCCTCATTGATAGGTATTTCAGTGAGAAATTTATAAAAAATAAAACTATTAACTGAATCTCATTGAATTAGGCTTAATTTAGATTTTAAAGATATAATTAAAACCCTAATTACTCCATAATTACAAATCTAATCAAGATGAAACTTTGAACATTTGAAATTGGCATGTAACCCCACTTGCCAGAAAATTTTCCATCCTAATTGATCTTTGGATTAGGAGTTGTTAAATTTCTAAATCCTTAGGTCAATATTAGGTTAAGAAAATTAATTAATCTATTAAATTAAATGGTAATTTAAATCAATTTCAATCAGATATTAAAAAAAATTAAGGAACTCCACTAAATATCCTAAGTTAATTAAAGTGATCAAATTCAATCTTAGGTTAATTAAATAAAATCTTAGATTAATAAAATTTTAATTAACTTAAACCTTAAACTTTGAATCAATAAAATTTAATGAAACCACTCATCACTAATGAATTTAAGAATGAATTTAAAACTTAGGTCAATTAAATCAGATCAAATAATTAATCCAAGTACTTTAGGTTAAGTCTAATCCATGAACAAACATAAGGTACTAATTCATATTAATGAACTTAAACCTTAAGCTTACAAATCCATGATTTATTAACTTAAATTAAATTGAATGAAATCAAACTTTAATATAAACTCTTTAAATTAACATGAACCAAATAAAATGAAACCCACATAGCTTAATTCAAAATGAAATAAATCAGATAAATTGAATCAAACAAAGTAATTCAAACAAATGAAATAATTCAAATCAAATCTAAAAAGAAAAGAAACATAAAATCAATCCAAACATAAATAACATCAAAAGGATTAATTAAGATACTTAAGGATCTTAGTTAAACTTTTGAAAACTTTATTAGGATTTAGGATGTGGAATAAAGTGTGTTTCACCTAAAAATAAAATTCATTCTATTTCTCATTCTTGAAAACTTAAATATTACTTTAACCAAAGAAAATGAGCTTAAAATGGAAATTAAACCGCTAAACCATTTGAATTGAAACCAATCAATGGTAAAAATTAAACAAATTCAAACTTCAAACTTAAACTTGAACTTAAAGGAGCCTAGCAAAGCCTTACTATGCAAACCCCTCTTTTACACACACTAGATCATTTTGGTCAGTGGTCACAAACTCTAGATCTAGGTTAGATCATTCTGTGATTTTTTTTAATCTTCTGTGCTGTGCTTCACATGTTTGGGTGATGTATTGCTTTAGATTGGATGTTTAGGCTTATTTGTTTGTTAGATTGGATGTTAGGACATTCTTTCTAGATTTAACACTATTTTCTACATGGGACTATGTTAAAGGGATCCCTATAATAAATAAATCATAAAATTGATATTTGCTTATCAATGCTGAAAATCCCTTAACATAGTCCATACAATAGGTGGGCTTGGCGACCAACTAATGCTAAGCTCGTATGTTTGTGAAACATAAATTGTTTTGTTTATTGATTGTATTTTCTAACATCTGTTTTGCAGGCCTTAGGATTTCTTTTGAATTTTAAATGTAAAATTGAGCTTAAAATTAGGTTATGATATATGAGTTCTAGGATTAGCAAGAGCTTGCCCTACTAGGAGATGGTGTAGTGGTCCCCTATGGAGCCCGATGGATGTCCCTGAAGATTGAGACTTTTATGGAAAGAAGATCCATAAATCTAAACTTGTAGTTCTAGGCCGGGTTGTATAAGGGCAGAACTCAGTTGCCCATTTTTCTTTCTTTCGAGGTGTACAGCGGTACCCGAATGCATTGGCCTATTTTCTATTAATTTAATTTGCCTTGATTTATTTTGGGTGCGCAATAGAAACAACATGCTTTTTTCTAGGTTTCTTTCTATGCTATGTTTGTGCTGTGATGAATGTCTGGACGTAGGCTCATAGGATAAACTAAATTTTATACCCAACTAAATCAATCAAAACATAAAAATAAATACAATTCATAATCTTCATATGAAAGCCTAGGTATTAAAGCAAGATAAAATATCTAGCAACTCCTTAGCTAGATGTTGAAAGTCATGCATAAATCATATTATTTCACTCTTGATTAAGGAATGACTTCCATCTTTGCTAGAGAATTTGGGCTTGCCCTTTAAGAGCCTATGATGGAAGAACACCTTCTTCTATTCTGATTTGGCCCAGAAACTTTTTCTAATTGCATGCATTAGGCATAAATAGCATTCCTATGGCCTAAATAAATCTTGAGTCAAAATTCATAAAATCTAAAAATTATGCATTAGTTAGATGCATCTTCATACCCTACATGATCTTAGGGATTAAGAAGTGAGTCTAAGTTCAAAGACTCCTTCCCTAAAAATATAGCTCAGCCATCTTGCATTCATATGACTTTGCCTCATGGTTTTAAAATGCGCTTGGGTGGTGTTAGCTAACAGCCCTCTCAAAGCAGGTTGTAAGTCCAAAAGAGTCAGTGATAGGCTAGTTCCCTCAAGTGAAGAGAATGACCACTGATTCTCAAGGATAGAATTAGGTCGAGCATCTGACATGTGTTAGATGCACCTGTAGACTAGTTTTGAAGCATCCTTTTTAAGAATAAGTCTTCAACCCTAAGCATTTCTGCAGTCTTGTACTGCTAGAATCTAAACCCAAGATTTATAAGAAAATGACAACTTGAAATCTAAAATTAAATCTTAAATTTGAAGCCCAATTATAGAATAGTTGAAATGTCTACTAGGTATCCCAATATCAATAGGCATTTCCTACTTTTCTCATTTGACTCTTGAAAATAACTCTCTCTAATTTAGACCTCTCCCAATTGAATTTTCAAAAATCAATCTTTTGAAAGGTACCTTAGTAGTCTTTAGGAATAACCACTTCTTTCTTTAATCGAGAGTATTCTTAGGAAGAGAAATTTTCTAAGATGTAATTAACTATAGAGGCTTGCCTTTATAGAGAATCCATGATCCCAAGATTAAATAAACCTTGTTCTATTTTTCCATATAGTTTAGAGGAAAATATTTTAATACATGAAAGACCCATTAGCCTTAGGAGTCTTTTATTGAAATGATCGAATCCATTATAGGAGAGCATGTTTGTCTTTCAAAATAATATGTTTAGTCCTTAATGTCGTATTTGGTCATTTAAATAAAATATTTTAAAACTCTATATGTCATTTCTTTTCTCTATTCCAAAAAAAACACCAACATATTTTCTGGCAACTCCACAGGGGAAGAGTGTGTGTGTGTTTTGCTATGTGGCCAAAAGCTTTAAAGCTCTTTTTTTTTGCTAATTCTTGGTCGGCTAAGGGGCATGAAGATAGCTTGGAAGCTTGCTAGGATCCCCCTCTTTGCTTTACAAGTGTCTAGGCTGAAGAGGTGGGGAGATAAGGAAGGGAAAATGGATTTTACCTTCCCTTGGTGAAATTTTCTAATTCATTTTGGGTTTTGTCATTTAGTTCCTTAAGTGGCTTAGTTAGGGAGGTTAATGAGCACCTAATTCCCTTATTAGCAAGGCTTAAGAGGATTAGTCATCATCCCATATGCATTGGTTGAAAGTGATTTGAATTTTCTTTAGATTTGAGTTCAATGTAGCCTATTTAGGTCATTTTGATTTAAGGAGTTTAACTTATCTAAACTAGGCCTCAATGGACTCAGATTTCTTTGTCATTATGATCAAACATGTTTATTTGATTCTTTGAAATATTTTTGATGATTTAATTTGGTCAAATTTTAGTGGGTTGACTTTTGACCAAGTGGGCCCACTTAAGTCAATCCTAGGTTGACTAGAGTTGGCTTTAGGTTTGACTTTGAACTTCCATTTTATTTTCATTGATTTATTTGATTTAATTTATGTTGGATATTTGACTTGATTTTGCATCAAACCAAGTAAATTGGATTAAGCTCAAAATGCATTTCTTAAGTTACTAAGCATAGTGACTTGGATATTGAATTAAGAAATTTCTATTTGAACTTGAGATCTTCTCATTACTAAAATGACCTCTTCCAAAAATGAGGTCAACACTATATAGTAAAAAAAATGGAAGCTAAAATTAAATGTATTCTTATTTTAATAGGATGAACACATATTATCTTTAATATCACCATCCCCAAAAATAAAGATGCCTGTTTCATGTAAGCTATCATATGATTGCTTTGTAATTTATAACCTATAATAATCAAACAAGGAATCCAAGACACCTCCAAATACAATATTTACCATTTGATTTACCTATTTAGGGTGCGTTTGGGATAGCTTTCTGGCTGCTTTGCTTTTTCAAAAAGTAGCCAGAAAGCAAAACAACTTCGTTTGGCTACCAGCTTTTTTGCTACTTTTCAAAAAGTTTTGTGGTGAAAAGTTTTGAGAACTACAGCTGTTAGAATGTGGTGGCTGTCAGAAAGCCATTTTTTAAATTTTTTGAAGAGAAAAATATTTGTAACACACAACATATTTTTCAAAAAAAAAAACTATTTTCTCCATAGTAACTTTACAACCAGCTTTTCAAAAAGCTACAACTGCTCCCAAGCAGACCTTAGTCTAATGTTTATAGCAACATGGACTCAACCATTTATTTAAGATGATCATCCATCTTAACAGAGTTGTCCTATGATCCAATTTTTATTTTTATAATTCTGCACACCAAGGTTTAAATTTGTGTGATACAACATCGTATCATCAGCCTGAGTATGTCAAAGAATAATTCCTTGATCCTCATCATTATGCAATATTGAAATTATATATAATAAAATTTATTAGATATTTTGTATGAATAAAATGTAATATAAAAAAAATAAGCTAAAGTTATCAACACAAAAATCCTCCCACCATCTCTCCCTCTCATCATGAGGACTGTCACTTCATTACATTAATAATTTTGTCCATTATATTTTCAAAATTTTACATGCCAAATTCATGCCTTTTAGATCATGAAACATGTTTTAATTTAGGTTGTAAATATCATTTAAATAAATGCAAACTATCCTTACTAATTTACTTATTTCTTGCATTATGAACAATATAAAATAATTTTTAGGCCATTATAATAAATTTAATCTTGTTTGACAAGAGTACTCTCTTGCTTCTCTACCTCAATATAATCATCATTAAGTGTCTCCACCTACTGCTCATCTTGGCATCCATGAGAAGATCACGTGCATCCTTCTAGCCACCTATCACTCATATCAACTTTAACATTTATGTTATATTATAATAAATGATGAAATCCTATCAATTAAAAATATATAGTCTATAATGAATCATAGATTTAATGTTTCTAGATAAATATAATGAATTAGACAAACACACAATATAATACACAGTTAATTGCCACTAGAAGTGCTACTAAATTTTGTCCCCTCCCCATATCCTTTAACATCCCTTTCATTTTCATGATCATTATTAACTACCATAAATGAAGAATTTAATATCATTTTGAGATTTGGAGGTTGCAATTTAATACATTTTTTGGTGATTTATTGCCCTCTAAGTTTCTTTTATTACTAACATCATTTGGAATCTATCTACTTCATGACAAATCACTGTCATTTTTAGTTTCTTTAATGTGATTATGGGGTGGTAGTCAATATGACAATTATGTTACATACAACCCACTAATTATTTCCTTTGCTTAGATGAATAAATTGCAATTTTAGTAAGTATGAGGGGCTTATGTACTATAAGTTGGGATGATCCATAAGTAAGAAAGTATGATGACAATCAAGCTAAGAATGCTTACTAAATCGCTCTAACCAATCTAGCATATGCTCTCCATTCACGAAGCAACGGATACATTGAGAAAATCATTAATTATTCACATAGCGATTGCTCTCATTAAAAGTTGTGCTTCTTCAATGCATCAAACAAATGCCTTTATATTTATAATTCTTTTTATTTGACTTTAAGAATTTTATATTAACAATGAATAAAAAAAAGATTACATACATACCACACAAATTTTATGTATTTATATTTCTAATACCTAAAGTTAGATATTTACTTATCTAAAAATATTCTTATGCTTGAAGAGGTGCATTTCACTTTTAAAAAGTGAGTAATGATTGTATTTTTGATGTGATATTTAAGATTGATATATATATATATAAATTAAAGTTTAGGTGTTAGATATATAAATACATAAGAACTATATAGTATGTATGTAAATCCACTTAAAAAAATTGATGATTCCATAAACATCAAAGACAATAGAGATTATAGACAACAACATAACTGCTCATATATAATATGAACTCCTATAATATGAAAATGTATTTAACCCTTCAATACAAATTCCATCTCACATATTATCTAAAACTAGTGAAAAATAATAATAAGTTGAATATGTATAATGAAAAGATTTCTAAATGTAATTTCATATCGTGTTACTATTTTATTAGAGCATATAAAAGCTTTGGAGGCCATAAATGAGTGAAAGATAACACAAAACTTTATATAGCCTGTCTTATAAACATCTTCTTATTGCATTTTTCTAACACATAATCGTGGATGGTTGCATATAAAACACTCCATTAATGTATTACTCTCTTTATAAAACTGAACATAATTATTTTTAATTTATATGATTTCTTTTTTATAATCAAAACATATTATAAATAAATATTTTCTTAATATATTTCTTTTGTCAATCATTTGTCTTTAGCCCCCTTTTCTCTTTCCTCCTTCCCTCGAGATTAATTTTGATAGAGTTAGGGTATTATATGTGTTTATCTCTATAATTATATTGAGATGAAATAATGTAATTAAATTTCAATATATTTTAAATTGTGTAAGAGTTATTTTAAAATTTTAATAAATATGAAAGGATTCATGGTCCAATAATAATTTGAGAATATATATTGTTTTTAAATTTATATAAATATTTGATGTAGTGTAGATCAATAATAATGACAATTGAAAGTAGTACAAAACAAACAACCGAACAGTGACCGCTCGAAGTTCAAGCTCGCTTGCGATTGAGCTCGAGCTCACGATTCGAGCTTTAGGATGGTGTTTGAGCTTGAGCTTGTTTAAAAAATTGTGTTCATGAGCTCTTTAACAGCCTTTAATCGAGCCTTAATCGTTATCGAGCCATTCTCTTTATAACGATCGCTAATGCTAATGCTTAATCGCTTAATTGCCATTATCGATTTATCGATCGCTTGTGAACAAGCCCTATAATCGCTTTAATCGGCTTATCGAAATTTCCTAACGGCTCACAACTTTAAATAATCTTTCACTAATAATCAATAACAATAACTGTTGTTCATTTAATCAGTTACAAAAAGTGTTCGCTCGCTCGATTAATTAAACGAATAATATAAATGCTCTAAAGCCGAATAATAATTGTCAACGCTTCGTTTGCACCCCTAATTGAAAGTATAAAGGTTATTTTTCCACTAATCAAAGCCCATAAAAAGCCCTGTAGAGGCCTATAGCCATCTAATTTGGCTCGGTTTCCGCTAACATAAGGACTATATCCCATCTCACCGTATAATTACAATCCTACGGTTGAAGCGTAGAGACGTTTGATGCCCGCGACTATATCTCTTTGATTAGGGTTTTGTCCTCGTTCCTACCATTCTACCACAACTTCAATCGGCTGTTTCTCTCGCTCTGAGAGCCCGTCGGACCGCATCAATGGTGAATGTGGATTCTACTCTTCTATGTTTTTCTCTTAAGTTTCTCTCCTCTACTGTCTCTGTGATTGTTTGTTTAGCTTTATCGTGCTTATTGACCAGGCATCGGAGAAAAAGCTTTCCAACCCGTTGCGCGAGATCGAAGTGCAGAAGCTAGTCCTGAACATCTCAGTGGGGGAGAGTGGTGATCGTCTTACCAGGGCTGCGAAGGTAGTGATTCAAAGTTCCCTGCCCGTAAAAGATTTTTTTCTTGCATTTGCTTGAAATTTTTTTCGTGGAAATTTTATCTGAAAACTTTTAATGGGTTGCGTTTAAAAAATCAGGGGTAAAAGCATGCGATTTTTTTTTCTCTAAGAGTAACCATTTCGGGTCGTAATGGTTGTTCTGATTTTAGTTATTGATATGAAATTGATAGTAAGTTGAGGTAAATCCTGAAAACTGGATATAATACATCTTGTTGTGGTTAAATCCTGAAAGTTTTTTTTTTTTTTTTTTTTGCATGATAAGTGCTAAATTCAGTTGAATTTAGTTTACTGTTTGTCTTCTTATTTTAGAATTTAATAATTTGTATGATTGTGTGATCTTATTATAGAATTGTTTAGCTGCAAGTAGGATTTAACTCGAGTAAGATTTAGTAAATCATGTACATCATGATTTAGTAAAACCTGAGACAGCTAAATTTTGAATATTGTTTTGCATGTTAGAGCTTAATTCCGGTTTATTCCTGATGAACTGTTTATCTACTCATTTCATGATTTCAGTCTTTGGTTCAAATAAGATTATAATACGAATTATTGATGATGCAATTATTAGGGCTATTTTAATCTAATTTAATTTTTTATAATGAAATAAATGCATAGAAATGGATTACGGATAGTAATTTTTTCCTTAAATTAACATTTCTTACACAGGCAAACAAATGAGATATCTAGCAAGAGAGGGAGAGGGAGAAGGTGAGGGAGGGTAAGAATAGAGGAAGTGAGTAAATGAACCAATTTTAGATGAAACTAACTCTTCAAGCTACAAGATTGATGTGCATATACCCTTGCATAAAAAAATAAAAGATAAGAAAAAGGTAAAATCAATATATTTATTGCTAAAATCAAACAATTTTGCGTCAATTCTAAAATTTTCAAAAACACGATGAATATACCTCTAAGCCGGCCCTTCCTCCCCTTTTCTTGAATATCATAGATGCAATCGACGATCCTCCGCTGCTCGGCGACGGAGAAGACGCCCGTGTGGAGCGCAAGGCCTTCGAGGATGTTGATCAGCCGTCCCCTCACTCTCTCCAAGCGCATGAAGTCCTTCCTCCTCACGTTAGCAAACCGGACCGCCTCATCCTCCTCTAGAATCTCTCCACCACCGCCGCCGGCGGTGCTACGGAGCGAAAGCAATTTGAGTTCTTCGGCGACGTTATCGATGGATCCGCGGCTGGCCATCGCTCCTCTTTCCTAAGACTAGTTTATTTACTTTTCTTTCACTTTATTTGTTATTTATAAAGAATGCCGGTGGATTCTTCTTCAGAAGTGAGCGAGATGAAAAATTTAAAAAACGGATAAATAGTTTTGGCAATTTCCTAAAATAAGTGAGAGGTGTTCGGAGGCAGCAAACACGTGGGTGACTGCGATCGATACGGATACCGTCCGAATTTTATTCCGGTGACACAAAAAATTTAAGAAATTGTCTCAACTAATCCTTAACAACAATTTGGCCATTTCTAAGTAATCTTACAGAAAAAAATAAAAACTTAAAGCGTAACTAAAAAACAGTTACATAACCCACGTTTTATAACTGCTACAACGTGATGCGAAGATCAAAATATTTTAATACAAAGAAATAATATAAATATAATAATAACTGATCATTTAAATAATAAATTAAATGCAAATCAACAGAAATAATATTTTTTATTGATAATATTTTTCAGTTAATGATTTAAATAAATAAATAAATAATAACTAATTCATTTACCCGATCCAATGCATGAAAAAAATTATATTTCATAACAAATATTAATTTTTGTTACAAATTTGTCACAAAATTTTACATCCACAAATCTATACAAAATTATGTAAGAAATAGAACTTTAATAATTTACCAAAAATTAAAATATATCACAATTTAAAACCCAATTAGTGTTAGCCATCAACTATAGTATTTTCAATAAATTTGTAATAATCTAATAATGATGGTGTAATATCAATAAAATTAGAACTATATAAGCTACATATGATTTAATCCTTATCATAAACACTATATAATAAAAAAATGGGAAGCTAAAAGTAAATGTATTTCTTATTTTAATAGGATTATCACATATTATCTTTAATATCATCATCTCTAAAAATAAAGATACTTGTTTCATGCTGGTTATCATATGATTGCTTTGCAATTTATAACCTCTAATAATCAAACAAGGATTCCAAACACCATCAAATATAATATTTACCATTTGATTTACCTATTTAGGGTGTGTTTGGGATAGTTTTTTGACTATTTTGTTTTTTATAAAAGCGGTCGAATATGTAAGTCTGTTTATTATCGCTTTTTTTTTCGAAAGTTTATGGTGAAAAATTATTTTGAGAATAAGACTTAGAATATGGTGTTAGAAATGTTTCAATTCTTCAGAAAAATATTTATTCTGTACAATTTTTTCAAAATAAACTATTTTCTTCATAACAGTTTTATAACCAACTTTTCAAAATTATAACTATCCTAAACAGATACTTAATCTAATGTTGTAAATGTTCTAATTGAGATTGAACCATCAAAAAAGATATTTGTTCTCGATATAAATAGTTCTATTAAAATTAATGTAAATGTTGATGCATATTTATCTACATATTTTTCTCTTTCCTAAATCACATGTAACCTTCTTCCATGGGGTAGCATAAACATCACCCTGATAGCTATCAGAATCTTCATATCTTTCAATAAAACTATGGGCATAATCACCTTTTATATACATAAAATTTAACATCAAATATTATATTAGTTTTCATCCAATTCTTATTATTTTGATGCACAATCTAAAGGCATACATACCATCATTTTTTATTTAATTGTGCATTATGTATCCTTCTCAATAGTCATTCTTATGTGGTCTGCTTCCCCTATGATATAGTTTATGTTATAAAAATAATAATTTATTAATAATAAATAAAATTTGTTACTATTATTACTTATATCTAATTCAACTCATCATACTATCTCAATGACTAAACAAACAAATGTATCCATTGTTGTATTAGTCATGTCACCCATTTTATCCATAAGGTGATTTGAATAAGTTCCTAATGATTAATCCTTCCAAACATTTTTGTCTATAGCAACATGAACTTAACCATTCATTTAAGATGATCATCCATCCTAGCAGAGTTGTCCTATGATCCAATTTTTATTTTAATAAATCTGCACACCAAGGTTTAAATTTGTGTGATACAATATCATATCATTCCTTGATGCTCGTCATTATGTAATATTAAAATTATATATAATAAAATTTATTAGATAGTTTATATGAATAAAATGCAATATTAAAAAAATAATCTAAAGTTATCATCACAAAAATCCTCCCACCATCTCTCTCTTTTATCATGAGGATTATCATTTCATTACATTGATAGCTCTATTCATTATATTTTCAAAATTTTGCATGACAAATTCATGATTTTTAGATCATGAAACATGTTGTAATTTAGGCTGCAAATATCATTTAAATAAATGCAAACTAGCCTTACTAATTTATTTATTTCTTGCATTATGACTCACATAAAATAACTTTTAGGCCATTATAATAAATCTAGTCTTGCTTGACGGGAGTACTGTCTTGCTTCTCAACCTCAATATAATCATCATTAAGTGTCTTCGCTTATTGCTCATCCTAGCATCCATGAGAAGATCAGGTGGGTCCTCTTAGCCGCCTATTACTCATATCAATTTTAGGATTTATTTTATATTATAATAACTGATAAAATTCTACCAATAAAAAATATATACTATATAATGAATCATGGATTTTATGTTTCTAAATAAATATAATGAATTAGATAAATGTACAATATACTGCATAGTTAATTGTCATTAGAAGTGCTTCTAAATTTGTCCCCTCCCCATATGCTTCAACATGCTTTCCATTTTCATGATCGTTATTAACTACAATAAAAAAATGAATTTAATATCATTTTGAGATTTGGATGTTGTAATTTAATATATTTTTTGGGTGATTTATTGCCCTACAAGTTTCTTTCATTATTAGCATAATTTGAAATCTATCTACTTCATGACAAATCACTGCCATTTTTCGTTTCTTTAATGTGATTATAAGGTGTTAGTACATATGACAATTATGTTACACACAACCCACTAATTTTTTCTTTTGCTTAGATGAATAAATTGTAATTTTAGTTAGTATGATTGACATATGTACTATAAGTTGGGATGATCCATAGGTAAGAAAGAGTGATGACAATCAAGCTTAGAATGCTTACTAAATTGCTCTAACCAGGGTAAGAAAGTTGAGAAAAAGCTTTCCAACCCGATGCGCTAGATCGAAGTGCAGAAGCTAGTCCTGAACATCTCAGTGGGGGAGAGTGGTGATCGTCTTACCAGGGCTGCGAAGGTATTGATTCAAAGTTCCCTGCCAGGAAAAAGATTTTTTTCTTGCATTTGCTTGAAATTTTTTTCATGGAAGTTTTATCTGAAAACTTTTAATGGGTTGCGTTTAAAAAATCAGAGGTAAAAGCATGCGATTTTTTTTCTCTAAGAGTAACCATTTCGGGTCGTAATGGTTGTTCTGATTTTAGTTATTGTTATGAAATTGATAGTAAATTGAGGTAAATCCTGTACAACTGGATATAATTGATCTTGTTGTGGTTAAATCCTGATTTTTTTTTTTTTTGCATGATAAGTGCTAAATTCAGTTGAATCTACTTTACTGTTTGTCTTCTTATTTTAGAATTTAATAATTTGTATGATTGTGTGATCTTGTTTTAGAATTGTTTAGCTGCAAGTAGGATTTAACTCGAATAAGATTTAGTAAATCATGTACATCATGATTTAATAAATCCTGAGACAGCTAAATTTTGAAGATTGTTTTGCATGTTAGAGATTAATTCTGGTTTATTCCTGATGAACTGTTTATCTACTTATTTTTATGATTTCAGTCTTTGGTTCAAATAAGATTATAATACGAATTATTGATGATGCAATTATTAGGGCTATTTTAATCTAATTTAATTTTTTATAATGAAATAAATGCATAGAAATGGATTACGGATAGCAATTTTTCCTTAAATTAACATTTCTTACACAGGCAAACAAATGAGATATCTAGCAAGAGAGGGAGAGGGAGAAGGTGAGGGAGGGTAAGATTAGAGGAAGTGAGTAAAGGTTTAATTTATTTTGCCAAGGTTGAGTTAGAAAAGTATAGAGAAATTTGAATAGAAATTCCCAAATTTCACTTACTCTGTTGGCATCATTTTCTTAACTTTTTCGAATCAAATGTAATTTTGTTTTCCAGGAAATATGAATTTAGCAATATTTTCAAGGATTGAAGTAGATTGGATTTGAGTTAAAGAACTTGACCTAATATAACCTTTTAGTGGAAGCAGTTTTCAATGATTTTATAGGTTTTTTAGTACCTAAAACTATCAATAGCTTCCTCACTCACATGAATTTTAATTAATTTTAATTTAAGTTTAAAATTTGCACCAAAAAGGGCCCTGGAAAAGGTGGCAAGTTGGTTCATTCAAGTGACAAGCCTATGGCACCATGCAAATGGTGCTTAGGCAGGTGACAAGTTGGTTTTTTTGAAGTTGTGTGAGGTAACCTGTTAGATTGAGCCACAATTCGCCCCACATGCATGGGTGAGGTTTGGGTCTAGAGATTCAAAGTCATTATTAATGGGTGGTGCAAGGTTCATCAGTGAGTTGAGTTAACGAGAACATTGATAACATGGACTTCGAAGAGACAAATTGCTGGACTCTAGAGATAGAATTATTTTTGGGACGAGATAAAAGCAGGTCATTCTAAGATGAGGGGATGACAAGCTATTATCTCATGGTGTGCTGATGGGTCATCTTGGGATCTTGGGATGATATGATGGATCATCTCAGCTTGGTTGAAGGTGGTGAAAGAGATGTTGATTGGTGACCGGTAGTTTATGTGTCTCTAACATCTTAATCTAAATGGCTAAGCTTTCATTAATATCGAGTCCAATGTTTATCTATAGGAAGATTTAATGGCTTTCTAAATAGATGTTTAACCCTCTTATTGCTATGAGTTGATGAGTTGATGGGTTGGCAATAGCTTAAGAAAGGTCTAGAAGAACACACCCCAAGAGAATAAATGGAATGAGATGAGCTACTATACTTGTTATGTGAGGCTGATGAAGTCTAAGGATTGACAATTTCTATTCCTGAGCACAACCTTGGCGTTTTGATCAGCTTTAAACCAAGATGGTTGTTGATTTTGACAAAGTTGCCAAAAGCCCCTTCTTATGGAAGGAGGAACTTGATGCTTATGATTTTGTGGGAAAAGGAGGTTTTCTAGGTACAATTTGAAACATGCGATGACTTGCAAAAGATTTTTAACTTGCTAAACTTTGGATTTAGTGTCTTGTACTTCTCACTTAAGTTTCTTAGTAAAATTTTATTTTTTTGATTGTACAATTATATTATACTTTATTTTGTTTTATTTTTTTCTTTGATCTCTTTTCATATATCTTTTTTCTTTTAAAAAAAAAATCTCATGATCAATCAATTAAGTTGAAAATTTGTAGATTAGTTGATGTTTTAGATCAAATAAAAATTAAAAATTCAACAAATATTAAAAGAAAGTAAGAATCAAATCGGAACTTAAACAACAAATCTATAACATAGCTTCATCTAAATAATTTCTTTTCCCAATACCCCTTTCAAACATTATGATAGGATAACAAGATGATTTATATCCAAAATCATAGAAAATCAACCACCAAGACTATCAATTGTTAGAAATGGTGGAAGAGAAAATTATTTTAAGGCATAGAATCTATGATATCTGAAGAGTTAAAGTAGAAACTATTTGATGATATGGCCCAATAAATTTCATTGGTTAGTGAAATGGATGACTTTGATTGGTATAAAATGAATGATTATCAAAGGGTTATTTTGCTAAAATGAAATTGATGCATGCTAAAATTTATTGAACAAATACTTTAAAAGAAAAAGATTAGGAAGGACAAATCTCACTTGGATAGAAATGAAAAATGTTAAAAAAGAAATCTTGTATCATGATAAAATTACTATAATTATTAACTTTATAATGTAATCATCTTGTAAATGAATATTTGAATATTTTGAAGATCTAGTTTAGGGATTATTGACAGAATATTAATTAGCTAATAAATTTGTTATTAGACTTAGTATTGATATTGGAAATGAAGTTGAATTATTTGATCCATAATCTTTAGAAGATGTATTTTATTATGCATTATTAATTGAACAAAAAAAAATTTGTTTTCATCTTTAGAATTAAAAAGTCAAGTACCTTCTATTTCATTCTATAGATCTATTGTTAAACCCACCCATCCAAATAACCCAACCCTTTTACCTAAAATTTCAATTGAAGGGAGCTCTAAAAGCACTAAAAAAGTAACATGTTTTAAATGTCATAAAAAGGGTCATATGCAAAATCAATGTAAAGCTCAAATCTTATTTTTAGAAGAAGTTGAAAACCTAATAGATGATAATCTAGAAGATGTTTATGATAACACTCCTTATCTGATGAAAAATTGGAATTAATTGATGACTCTCAGGTTAATGTGATAAGATGTCTTTTTGTAATTAAAAATGAGGCAAAAGATTGGATGAGAAAGAACATTTTTAGCATATATATTTTGTGTAATGAAAAAAGATGTAAGTTATAGATGGAGGAAGTGTTATGAATGTCATTTCAACATACACCTTAACCAAAAAAACCAACCATTTATTTGTAAATCATACATCTCTTCTTATCATAATCGATGTTTAGTTTCAATTAAAATAGGAAGCTATGAGGATCAAATTTGGTGTGATATTCTCCCACATGGATCTTTCTTATTCTTGGGACTTTGAGTATGATATGAATTACTACGAGAAAATACTTATATTTTTAAATATAATAATAGACCATTAAACTCCTAATATAGTCAGTAGAAAAATATCCTCCATAACACCACACAAAATAACTTTTGAAGAACTTAAGCCTCATTGAAGAAAATATCAAACTTAATTATTATAGAAAATTCTTATCAATATCTTATCATTTTGATTCTTATTTTAAAACATCTACTCTTTCTTCTTTGACAAAGATAAACAATAGGTTTTGGGTTTCTGAAAAGAATTTTTTGATCCATTTTTCTTAATATTACATGTAAAGAAGTCATAAATTCAATGAGACTTGTGCTCTGTTGTAATTCTCTTTTTTTCATTTTAAAGATATTACCATGAGCTTTCAATTCTACATAAGACATTCAATCTTATTGAATCTACTTCAACTAATCTTCCATTATGGGTAAAGAAGAAAGCAGCATTCATGTAATTTTATTTTCTTCTAGAAATAATATTTGAAATTTTTCTTTAAAATTGCGTGATATAATGAGATGATTGAATCTACGTAAAATAATAATATAAATCGATGGATGATATAAAATAATGAGGTAATTTAATCACTTGGCATTAATGTGGTCATTTTCTTTTATATATTTTGAATTATTTTTTTTTTTGAAGATGTTTGTAATGGTTATAAATATCTCTTACTTAGAATGAATGAGATTTTTTTGATTATAAATTATTATTCTTAGTTTAAGAACGATAATTGGCACAATCTTTGTTGTGGCCATTATTGATATATCTTCTTTCATAATATTGCTTTTCCCAATCTCATCAAAGATTGAACTCCCACCTCCATCAAAAACTATCATATTTCATGCTTTTCATTCAATCTAATAATTTCCTTGGTGAGAATATCTTTAAAATATTATTAATTTATATCTTTTTTGTTGATATTATGCCAGATATTATCCTTCTACCAGCATATGGAATGGACTTCTACGTGGTGTTGGAGTGGCCAGGATATCGTGTGAGCCGGTGGCGCCGCTGCAAGTTGCGTATCGACGTTAACCACCGAGTTACCAAAGAAGACGCCATGAAATGATTTCAAGTCAAATAGGAGGGTGTTATTCTCAACAAGTCTCAAGCCATCACCAATGCTTAATAAGGTAATTTCAATCCATGGTTTTAATATTTTTATTTTTTTTTATTTTTTGTTTTTTGTTTTTTGTTTTCAGTGAAGAGATTATTATAAATAGCACATAATTCTTATGGGTTTACATATAAAATACTTAAATTTCATATTTATAAATATTGTATATTTCATATGCTTAAAAGAGTATTTTATTTTAATAAATTTATGAAGGTGTTATTTTTTATGTAATATTAAAAATTTGAATGTTATATATGTAAAACTTAGGTGTTGGGATGCATATAGATTTATAGATATAGAGGCTATAATATTAGCTTTGGATTGTGATAGTGGGTGATGGGTCGCATATTTTTGTTTTATGGTTTATGAATTTATTTTATATTGGACTGTAAGGGTATAGTAAAATAAAAAGCCATAAAGTTATGCAATCACATAACTTTATTTCCTTTTATCTCTGAATGTGAAAATCTCCCTAATAAAGTCACAAGGGTTTCAGCAGAAAATATGTAAAAAAAGAGAATTACCTTCCCATCCAAAAACAAGATTTCTAATAAACACAGCAACTCGAATACATGTTCAATTGCATAATTGAATCCATTAATCTCCAATAAGTGAACCCAACAGTCTTATAACAATGATAGTTAATAAATAATTACAAAAGAATTGAGGTTTGCTGAGTAATTTCTTAAATACAATTTACTAGGTTTGACCTATGAAAATGACCGTGAAAAACATAACAAAAAAAGCTCACGGTAGAGCCAGTTTCAGTTGAACTCCATGATGACAGGGAAAGTATCACATCGAAGACTCTTGAATTGGAGCTGGTGGAAAATCATCTTCAAGACTATGTTAGCGGTGATTGTTGATCCTTGTGAACCTTTTTGTGAGCATTTTGAAGTGGCTGATCTTGCAGAAGATGAAGATTGTTGGGCTGTTGTTGTCTTCGTAATGGCAATGGGTTGAGATTTATTAGGTCAAGATCAGGGACGAACTTATATGGATTATCGAGTTATCCGTCTTCCTAAATATAACGGATATCCTGCTCAGATATTAAATGATTTTAAGTAAAAATCAACTCGATCAAGAATGTAAACTACATGCTTAATACAAAGCATATCACCTTTTTGCTACAATGTGAACACAATGCTTTATTAGCACCATTTCCATTCAAAACAAGAACAGATCTGCATATTATAACAGTAATGTAGATTTTGTTAGCAAAACATGATTTAGTACATGTTGATTTTTGTGTTATTTCCCTATGCACAATTGGAATATAATTTAGTTCATGTTAGTAGAGAAGTTTGTGAAAATACCCTAAAGGCAAAGGAATGGTGGCGGAGCCAGAGTAATCTCCCGGTCTGATTTTTTTCAACTCTGTCCCAAATACGATGTTGCATTCGCTCAAGAAAGAGATGGTGCAAAATGGTCGAACAAATCACGGTGAAATCATGATCAATGTGAGGGGGGAATGGAAACATCTTTGTCATAAATGTTGACAATGTAGTTGTCTGGGATGCATGTTGGTGGGAGAACTTGCCAAGACACTATCCTTTTGATCATTTGTTTCAATAAAGGTGGGATAGGATTGACTTCCTCATTGCGAATTATATCAGGGGGGTTCCCATAATTGTCCTGCATATTGAAATGGTACTTTGGGCATCAGCATATTAAGAGACCAACAAGATTAAGAACAAGAACAGATAGAGTGATACCAGTGCATAATTGTAGCAACAACCAAATTGTACCGTGATGCTCCTTTGCCTTGCATCCGCTTTCTAGGCTCTGAATACGTGCGATCTGTAAGTATAAGTAATTTCTAAACATAAGATATCAATCAGGAATGGGAATCAGGAATATTTAGAGGCAAACTTGTGATGAAATCATATATATATATATATATATATATATATATATATATATATATATATATATATATATAAACAATTTTGTGAAGTATGAAAAACCTTGAGGATTATGAGAAAGGGATTAATGAACAATGCAATTTTTTTCCTTAACAAAAAAGAGGTAAAACCATGCTTATGATTGTTAATACATTTGATAAAGAATATCTAAATTTAGCTCCTTACAAGCAAAGAAACAAGCAAAGAAATTGCACTTCTACAAAGTTAACATTTTAAGATGTTGGGGCTTCATTTTGTATAGAAAGGTTCTTATGAATGCAACCAATATATATATATATATATATATTCTAAATTAGATTAAGACTTTCAAATTTCAAAAAAGATAAGTAAACCCAACATTAGAATCAGCTACATGAATATATGATAAAAAAGCCATGCTGAACTAAAATAGGGTGCATGATTCAACAAGCCAAGATAGCTGCACCCCCACCATTCTAAACAAAGAAGATAATAAGCTGAAGGACTGGTTTGATCAGCATCAAGCTAGAAGAAGATCAACCAAACCATAATTGTTCCAAAAAAAGAAAAAAAAGAAAAAAAAGTAAAGAGTAACGCATCCATGAATTACAAGTCTCTTGCAGTACATGCCCAAATCTGTCTGCAAATAAATTTTCTGCTTCATCTGATATGCGCATCAACCAGATTAAGGCTACAAGTATAAACTGATGCCTATACAATTATTTATTTTAGATCAAACTTAAGTACACATAACTTCCTAATAAAATATGTCCAGCTTAACAACCTTGAACCAAATTTAGATGAAACTAACTTATGAAGCTACAAGATTGATGTGCATATACCCTTGCATAAAAAAAAATTAAAGTAATAAGAAAAGGCAAAATCAATATATTTATTGCTAAAATCAAACAATTTTTGCGTCAAATCTAAAATTTTCAAAAACACGATGAATATACCTCTAAGCCGGCCCTTCCTCCCCTTTTCTTGAATATAATAGATGGCTGCTCGGCGACGGAGAAGACGCCCGTGTGGAGCTCAAGGCCTTCGAGGATGTTGATCAGCCGTCCCCTCACTCTCTCCAAGCGCTTGAAGTCCTTCCTCCTCACGTTAGCAAACCGGACCGCCTCATCCTCCTCCTCCTCTAGAATCTCTCCGCCACCGCCGGCGACGGTGTGCGGAGCGAAAGCGATTTGAGTTCTTCGGCGACGTTATCGATGGATCGGCGGCTGGCCATCGCTCCTCTTTCCTAAAGACTAGTTTATTCACTCTTCTTTCACTTTATTTGTTATTTATAAAGAATGCCGGTGGATTCTTCTTCAGAAGTGAGCGAGATGAAAATTGTAGTTAAGATTTCGAATTGGATTAAATACGTAAAATTTTAAAAACGGATAAATAATTTTGGCAATTTCGTAAAATGTGAGAGGTTGTCGGAGGCAGCAAACACGTGGGTGACTGCGATCGGGCCCGGATCCGCCGTCCGAATTTTATTCTGGTGACACATAATTTGAGAAATTGTCTAAACTAATCCTTAACAACAACTTGGCCATTTCTAAGTAATCTTACAGAAAATTTTTTTTGTAGAATTGATAGAAGTTAGAGAATCAATGCTGAACAAATTGAGTTGTGATTTAAATATAGATTAAATATTTAAAATTATTTATAATTCAAACTTATGTATAACTTGGAATAATATATTTTTATTGATAATATTTTTTAGATAATGATTTATATAATTAAATAAATTATAATTAATTCATTTATCCGATTGAACACTTGAAATAATACATTTTTGTTTCAAATTTGTCACAAAATCTATAAAAAATTTTTTTTTGTAAGAAATAGAACTTTAATAATTTAAATATATCTTAATTTTAAACACAATTAGTGTTAACCATCAACTACAATATTATCAATAAATTTATAATAAGCTAATAACAATAATGTAATATTAATAAATTTTAAAATTAGAAATTTATATGCTACATATGTTTTAATCCTTATGATGGACACTATATAGTAAAAAAAGGGAAGCTAAAATTAAATGTATTCTTATTTTAATAGGATGATGACATATTATCTTTAATATCACCACCCTCAAAAATGAAGATGCTCGTTTCATGCCGCCAATTATATAATTGTTTTGCAATTTATGGCCTCTAATAATCAAACAAGGAATCCAAGACACATCGAAATACAATATTTTTCATTTGATTCACCTATTTAATCTAATGTTGTAAATGTTCTATTTGAGATTGAACCATCAAAAAAGATATTTATATATACACTATAAATAGTTGTATTAAAATTAATGTAAGTGTTACTGCATTTTTATCTATATATATTTTCTTTAAAAAAAAAAAAATTTCACGTGTAATCTTCTTTCATGTGAGAGCATTAACATCAGATCACCTTGATAGCTATAAGAATCTTCATATCTTTTAACAAGATTTAAGGCATAATATATATATATATATATATATATATATATATATATATATATATATATATATATATATATCATCAAATTATTATTTTGGATGCACAATCTGAAGGCATACATACCATCATTTTGATTTAATTGTGCATTATGTATCCTTTTGAATAGCCATTCTTATGTGGTCTACTTCTCTAATGATGTAGTTTATGCTATAGAAAATTAATTTATTAATAATTAATTTGTTACTATTATTGCTTATATTTAATTCAATTCATCATACTATCTCAATAACTCAACAAAGAACTTTATTCATCATTGTGTTAATCATGTCACCCATTTATCCACAAGGTGATTTGACTAAGTTGCTAATGATTAATCCATCCAAACATTTTTGTTTATAGCAACATGGACTTAACCATTCATTTAGGATGATCATCCTTCCTAGTGAAGTTGTCCTATGATCTAGTTTTTATTTTTACAAGCTTGTGCATGAAGGTCAAAATTTGTGTGATACAACATCATACCATCACCCTATGTATGTTAAAGAATAATTCATTGAAGCTCGTCATTATACAATATTGAAATTATATATAATAAAATTTATTAGACATTTGCTATTAATAAAATATAATATTAAATAAATAAGCTAAAGTTATCATCACAAAAATCCTCCCACCATCTCTCCCTCTTATCACGAGGATTTGTCACTTCATTACATTGACAGTTCTGTTCATTATATTTTCAAAATTTTGCATGCCAAATTCAGGACTTTTAGATCATAAAACATATTGTAATTCAGGCTGTAATATCATTTAAATAAATGAAAACTATCCTTACTAATTTATTTATTTCTTGCATTATAACTCATATAAAATAACTTGTAGGTCATTATAATAAATTTAATCTTGCTCAATAAGAATACTCTCTTGCTTCTCTAATTCATATGTTCCTCCACCTACTGCTCATCTTAGCATCCATATAAAGATCAAGTGCGTCCTCCTATCCACCTATCACTCATATCAATTTTAACATTTATGTTGTATTACAATGAATGATGAAATCCTACCAATAAAAATATCTAGTATATAATGATTCTCAGAGGTTGTGATTTATTGCTCTCTAAGTTTCTTTCATTACTAACATCATTTGGAATATATCTACTTCATGACAACTCACTGCCATTTTTAGTTTCTCTATTGTGAACATGGGGTGTTAGTACATATGGAAATTATGTTACACACATCCCACTATTTCTTTCCTCTGCTTAGATGAAAAAATTGCAATTTTAGTAAGTATGAGTAGCTTATGTACTATAAGTTGGGATAATTCTTACCAAGTGAGATGACAATCAAGCTTAGAATGCATACTAAATCACTCTAACCAATTTAACATATGCTCTTCATTCACGAAGCAATGCATACATTGAGAAATCATTAATTATTCACATAGCAATTTCTCTCATTGAAGTGCTTCTTTAATGCATCAAACAAATTACTTTATATTTGTAATTTTTTTTTTGGACTTCAAGAATTTGATATTACAACCACAACAACACCAACAAGCCTTTATCCCACTATGTGGGGTTCGACTACATGAATCCTTCTTCCATTAACAACAAGCCTTTATCTATGTGGGGTTATGAATCCTTCTTCTCATTATGTCCTTTTGTGTTAAATTTTTATTTAATTCTGATAAACTAAGGTCAATTTTTATACATCTTAACCAAGTCTTTTTAGGTCTACCTCTACCTTTCTTAACATAAGGAAAATCTAGTACATCTACTCTCCTAATCGAGTCAAGGGACAGTCAATGCTTTAAGTGGCAAACCATCTAAGGCGACTCTCTCTAATCTTATATGCTATTGGAGCTACTTTATCCTTTTTCCGAACATATTCATTTCGCATTTTATCTTTAAGAGTAAAGCCACTCATCCACCTGAGCATCCTCTTCTCAACATCATTTAACTTAGTCCTATGCATCTTTTACTAGCTAACATTCTTGTGGTGTTTATTTTTGGATGTATATGGGGGGACACCACGCAGATATGAGGGGGTACTTATTGAAGTGATCAGTTCCGATATTGGTATGATATACTATATCTCGAAAGACAGAAACATCACCCTTTAATGGACCTAATCACCTAATAAGGACTCCTAAGGCATGATGGGAATTCGAATGTACCAGAGATTTTTCCTGTGCTTTGCATGGATGAATAAAATAGGGTTTATATTAAACTGGGTTCTAAAGTTTCCTATGGAGGCAAACCTCCATAATTAATTACATCATAAGGAAGGTGAATTTCTTAGAAATACTCTCGATTAAAGTAGACAATTATTGTCTCCAAAGATTTTAAGGATAATCTATCAATAAATTGATTATATTTTGAAAATCAATTGGGATAGATCAAACGAAAGACTTATTTTAGAAGCCAAAGGGAATGAGTAGAAATACTCATGATACTAAGAATCCTAGTGAGCATTCCAATCTATCATATAATTGGGCTTTATATATTTGAAATTGAAAAAAATTATATATTTTGAGTTAAAATTTTATTAGATTACTAGGGCTTATAATCCACCAACAGAAGGTTGTGAAAAAGCCTAAGATGTGAGGATTTATGCCTATAGCACGGAGAAAACAACAACATCAGATCCTAAATCTAAGGAGCTTTAGCATAAGCTAAAGTGCAACCTACATCTAAGTAAAGATGGACAAAAGGTTTACCTCTACAAGAGAGGATAAATTATCTGACTGCTGAGATTACAACCATCTGGAGTCGCCGCTAGCTAACTCCTCATATGCTTTAAATCCATGTGGTTTAATCATATGAATTGCAAGATTACTAAGGTTATTATTTATTTAAAATGAGACTAAGTCCTTAAACCCACTCCTTAAGAGACTAGAGCATGAGTGGTATGAGCATAGACTTATTCTAATGCAAAATATTTTCAAATTTTATTTTTATTTGACACTTCATTTTGACAAAAGCTTTAGGATTTTTATATGCCCAAATGCATGATGGAATGAGTCATGGGCTAAATCAAAAGAGAAGAGGGTGAAGCTTTGTTAGTAGGGGTTGCTCTCATAGGTCAAGCGGTCCCTATGCGTGTAAGGATGGAGGCCTTCATTTTGCAAGAGTGAAAGAATATGTATGCATTTTGTTAAACATACAACCATACAGCAAAGTGGTTACTAAATCTTTTAATTATTTTAATTTACATCTTAGGCTTTTATTGTGAGGTTGTGAGTTATTTAGATTTTAATTATGAGTGATTAGTTGGCTAAAAATTTTATTTTTCTTTAAGAGCCTACTTGCACCCAGGCCACACATTAAAGCATCAAATATTTAAGAAACTAAGAAGAGCATGTTGTTTATAAGGAATAAGCTAAACATATCATCAAACAATTTTATAACTACCATAAAAGAATAGCAGGTCGGTGTGGTCGGGTGCTACCGTACAACTCGAAAAAAGAAAATGGGTAGAGCTATACAACTGAATATGAAAGAATAATTACAATTCATAAATGAATAAGTGCTATGGGGATCTCAAGTCTTCATGTCTCCTTCATTTCTTATTTTCTCTTTGATTTGGTGGGCTTCAAGGCATCATATGATAAGCCTTGCCAATGCTCATCATAATCCCTCTCATAACACTAATCCTAATTCCTAATGCAAAATTACATTAAAAGTAGGAAAACTAAATCTAACTACACCTGAAAATAAGTGTTAGCTAAATACACATACAATTGCAAGCAGTTATATCATAAGTTGGGCTTAGCATCCTACACATGGATAATCAAGCCCACCTGTCTTAGCTTTGATCTTGCTTAGGGGTTTAAGAAACCTGTAGAAGAGAGTATTTATATTTATTTTAAGCACCCCTTCAGCATAATCACTTGCAAAAAATATGAATAAGCTAATATCGGCCTAACATCCAGTCTACGAAATATACACCATAACATCCAGTCTACGAAATATACACCATAACATCCAGTCTAAAATAATATATCACAAAATAAAATATACATCACACCATGCACCGCCCTAAGATATTGCTAGAAGTGGTGACTTAATTCTAATGTGTGTGTTTTAAGGCTTGTGTGGTATGTCTTGCTAAGCATTAGTGTTGTAATTTTCTAAGTGTGAATAGTTCAATTTATCATGAGAAGTTGATTTTTCTTCAAATTATTTAATTGATTTAGAAATTTTAATTTATATTTTCTTTTATTTCATATGATTACACTTAGCAACTAAGTGTTATAAAGAAAAGAAAGAGGATTGCCCCCTTTCATCCCTACCTTAAGCCACTTTCTTAAGCATGCTAATTTGATTTAGTTCTCTTTAGTGAATGACTTATCACACATTTTAAATTAATCCTAAGTTTAAGTCCACTTTAAATAATTCCATTCAATATGAAAGGCATCTTAAAATTAATTTGATTGAATTACTATCACATGACATATGTTAAATCATTCATTTCCATCACATGTAACATGCATATGATTAAATCCTAAGTACACCTACACATAAAATTTATTTTAGCACACTTAAATGATGGATGTAAATATGCATATTTAAAGTACATATTTTTCATTCGATTGAATTATTTAATCATATTGATTTTAAAGCTATATCCAAAACCGTATACAAAAATACATAATGATGAAATTAAATAGGTACGTGTCATTGTTAATCAGAGAAGTGAGGTAATCAGATGACCTCTTTGGGGCTAGCTAAAGCCTTATACTCATGAGATGTCCAGACTATATAGCCACTTGCATTCAAACATATGTAAATTTGCATATATGAATATAAGAAAGAGAGCTCCCCAACACACGATTAATTAATTCAACAACTTAAACAATTATGAATGCATATATTTTTGATAGAAAAGGGGATTGCCATTCTCTAATTAAACATATACATACATGTATAAAAGACATAAGTAAGTACCTGCCTTTGTTAACCATGGAAATGAGGTAATCAAATGACCTCCTTGGGGCTAGCTAAAGTCTCATATTCACCGGATGTTTAGTACACATGTATTTATAATTAAGAGGTAGAAAATCATACAAGAAATTGTATTTTCTTTAATTGAATTATTTATATGTAGGTGTGGTGTTTATTTTTGGGATGTAGGACATCACACAGATCTTAGGGGGTACTTATTGAAGTGATCGGTATAATATTAAGGAATGATGCACTATCTCAAAAGATAGAAATCATCACCCTTTAATGGATCTAATCACCCAATAAAGACTTTATGGTGTTTATTTTTAATTAGTGTGTATGAGGGACACCACGCATATCTGAGGATGTACTTATTGAGGTGATTGACTATGACATCAAGGAATGATACACTATCTCAAAAGATAGAAATCACCATCCTATAATGGACCTAATCACTTAATAAGGACTTTTAAGGCATGACAGATCTTCAAATAAACTAGAGATTTTTCCCTACTTTACATGGATGAATAAAGCAAGGTTTATTTAAATTGGGTTCTAAAGTTCCCATATGGGGGCAAGCCCCCATAGTTAATTACATCATATGAAAGGTGAATTCCTTAGGAATACTCTCTATTAAAGTAGACAATTGTTATCTCCAAAGATTTTAAAGATAGGAATATCAATAAATTAACTATGTTAAAAAATCAAATGAGATAGATAAAAAAGGAGAGACTTATTATCGAAGCCAAAGGGAGATGAGTAGAGAATTGTCATAATACTAGGAAACTTAGTGAGCATTCCAAACTATCAAATGATTGGGCTTTATATGTTTGAAGTTGAGGAGGATTTTATATATTTGAGTTGAAATTTTGTTAGAAAACTAGAACTTATAATCCCATAATATAAGATTATGGAAATGCCTAAGAGGTGAAGATTTATTCTTGTAGCTAAAGAGAAAATAACAACCTCAGATCCTAAATCTAGTGAGTTTTAGCGAGGGCCAAATCACGTCCTAAATCTAAGCGAAGATGGGTACATGATTTACCTCCACAAGAGAGGGTAAACCACCCGATTGTTGGACTTATAACCGCTTGAAGTGGCAGCCATCTAACTCCTCATACATTTTAAAATCATATGGTCAAGCCATATGTTTTGCAAGATGGTTAGGTTGTTATTATTAAAAAGTAACTAAAGTCATTAAACCCCTCCCAAGAGATGAGCATGAGTGAATAAATATCTATTACAAATCTTATCAATTTTATTTAATTTTGGACTCTTTATTTTGACAAAGGCTATAGGATTTTTATATGTCTAAATGAATGATGAAATAAGGTTATTGGCTAAATCAGAAGAAAAGAGGTATTTTCTCTCACAGAGAAGACCTTCAAAGGTCAAGTCTTCCCCTATCGTGTAAGGATGGAAACACTCTCTTAGCAAGAGTGAAACAAGATGACATACATGATATTAAGCATACAACATCCAGCTAAAGGGTTGTTAAATCTTTTAATTATCTTGATTTAATGCCTAAGTTGTATATGAGGTTATGAGTTATTTAGAAATTTAGTTATGAGTTGTAGTTGGGGTAGAAAAATAATTTTTTTTTTAAGAGCCTAATTGGATCCAGGCAACACATTAAATCACCATATATGAAGAAATTAGAAAAATACATGTCATTTTTTTTGCGCAATTGTAAACAAAATATAAAATAATTTATAAACCCAACGTAAAAGAATAAAGGCTGTCTTTGTCTGCAGTTGTACAACCCGAAAAGAGAAATGGGTAGCCGAGCTCTACCCTTATACAACCCGATATATGAAAGAATAATTACAAATACAAATAAATAAATGCTATGGGGTCTTCTTATCTTCTTTCTTCATATCTCCTCCGTTTCCTTATTTGGTTTGCTTGCTCTAAAGGCTTCACGGGGGCCTCCCAAGATAAAACCTTCTTATCTCTGCTCATCCTAATCCCCCATAACACTAATTGTAATTCCTAATGCATAATTACATTAAAAATAGAAAAAACAAACCTAATTACACTTGCAAAACAAGTGTTATCTAAACACACCATACAACCCAAATAGTTATATGTATAATTTGGACTTAGCACCCTGCACATGGATAACCAAGTCCACCTTTCCTAATTCAAATTGTGCTTAGGGGTTAAACAGCCAGCAAAAGAGAGCATTTATATTTATTTTAAGCACCCCTTAAGTACAATCTCCTATATAAGATATAATTATGTTAATCACGGCCTAACATCCAGTCTACGAAGCGTACACTCTAACATCCACTCTACAACAATACATCATAAAATCAAACATACATCAAGCAATGCACCACCGTAATATAAAGTTAAAAATTATGACTTAATCTAATGTGTGTGTATTAAGGCTTGTGTGGTATGTCCTAGCTAGGCTTTAGAGTTGTCATTCTCTAAGTATGAAGGATATTTAATTATAAAGGGTTGATTTCATTTTAAGCAATTTAGTTGATTTGAGAATTTTACTTAGTATTTTTTTTTTGTTTCATTTAACCTACACTTAACAACTAAATGTTATAAAGAGATGAAAAGAGAGGATCACTCTCTTTTATCTCTACCTTAAGCCACATCTAAAGCAAATTAATTAAATGAATTTTCTTTAGTGAATGACTTATTATATATTTTAATTAATTCTAAGTTTATGTTCACTTTAAATAATCTCATTCAATAAGAAAGACATCTTAAGATTAATTGGATGAACTACTATCACATGACACATATCCATTCATTTCTTTCCATCATATATAACATGCATATGATTAAGTCCTAAACATATTATACATATAATATATTTTTGGCACACTTAAATATAGATGATGAATGATTTTTATAGAAAAAGAGGATTCTCATTCATTAGCTAAATACACATTCAAATGTATGAAAGTTCTAAGCAAGTACTTCGCCATTATTTTGCACCAGGGGAGTGAGGTAGGAACCTCCTTGGGGCTACTTAAAGCCATGTATCCCCGGAATGTCTAGACTAATATCCCCGCTATTCTTAAATACATGTGGATGTATAAGCAACTATAAGAATAAAAAACTATGCAAAAGTATAATTTAATTTAATTGATTTATTTGTGTGAATTAATTAAAGCTCTATTTAAATTCTAATATCAAAATGTATAAGAATGAAATCAAGCGGGTACGTCACCATTGTTCTGCACCAGGAGAGTGAGGTAAGAACCTCCTTGGGGCTACTTAAAACCATGCATCCTCGAAATGTCCAGACTAATATACCCACTAATATTCGTACTTATGCAAATCAACATATGAATGAAAGAAATGGACTTCACTTCATACATTGAGCTTATATTCACATGCTCCTCCTATGTATGTATAGCTAATGTCACAACATATATTATTATTCATTAATAAGCTTTTGAAAATACATTTAAGATTTAATAGTAATAATAGCCACACATATTTTTAATTAAGCCAACACATGCATATTTAGCATAAAGGAGTTCATTTCATTTAATTAATTTTTGAAAAAGGAATGAATGCATGAATCAAGTGACATGCAACATTTTAATATGACTAAAGATAAATAAAAGAACATAAGCACATAATTTCATTCAAGCCAACTAATTTCTAAGGACAATCATATTAAATAAGATTATTTAAAACAAACTAAAGTTTCTTAAAGTCACTTTTTTGATTTCATATTTAACTTGATTTAAGAGGTAAAGTGAGAAAGATGGGCTAATCCTAAACCCATTCCCCATGTGTGAATTAATTTGATTTAATGAAAAGTAATTAAGTTGATTTTATGAATTGGTTAGGTTAAGCATGGATTAAAACACTTAATTAACACATACCTATGTTACCTTAAGGTAATCAATTAAACAATTATGAGAAAATATGATATGTAAATAAATTGAGTAAAGTAAATAGTAATGCTCTATGAAATGAAAGGGTGAATGCAATTAGCTCATAATCATTTAATAATTAAACTTAAGGAACAATTTCAATTACTTTTACGGTTTTTTCACACATATGAGCTAATCATAATTTTATTAAGCTTCTTTAGGTTCTTGAACACCTAAAGCTCTACTCAAGATGGATTAAGGAAAAATTTAATTTAATTAGATTTTTCAAATCCATTAAACCAATAATCCATTAATCCATCTCTCCTGAAAAGAGACTAACCAAAGTTAACAATTATTTTGAAATGAGATGGGCTTAAGGGAAAATGTAGGGAAAGAGGTCCCCACCAATTTCCATAAACCATCCACTGGATTAAGCATAGTTTAACATGATTTAAATTCTAATTGAGCTAATTAAGTTTCTAATTAGTTAATTAATTAATAATTAGGACTTTAGTTAAAAAGAGAGAAAAATAGAGAAAAGATTAGGAGAGAAGCTCCAATCCACTTTCCTAAGTCTCCTTACTGTTCAACAGTAGTTAGGCAGTCCAAATAATTAATTATTCATTATTCATATGCTTAATCACCCTAATGAAGTTAAGAGGGTAATTAGGATTTAATCAATCAATTTCTCTAATTAACCAATAAATAAATTCCAAAAAAAAATAGGGAAGGTAGAGGTCATCCCCCTAAACATCATCAGAAAGTTTAAAATCAATTGAATGATTAATAAAAGAGTAATTAAGCTAATTAAGTTTCTAATTAAACCCTAATTAAGCTATGTTTACTGTTCAAAATCTATTGGAAATATTTTTATTAAATTCTTCACTAAAATATCTTTAAAACAAGTCCTCATTTGCATTTTTTGGATTTTCTATAATTAGTTATGAATTTTGGAAGTTTTAACCTTAAAAAATAGATTAGTTAACCTTAATCAAAGTCTTAATCTAGTTGGCGCCATGTGGCTGTTGACGCGGTGTGCTTTCCACATAGCGCGATGGGATATGTTATTTAAATTGTCACATCGCATGGCTAAGTCAGCCGGCGGCGGACACACTTTCTTGTGGACCGTCCGATCTAAGATCGGACGACCACGATTAATCTCGCAATTTAGAGGGAAAAATCAGGGATTTAAGCATGATCTAATCATAGCCATGCGTTTCGATCATGCGGAATGGATGACCTGTGATCTCTCTCCTTCGAGAGCGATGAAAGATAAATGTTGTTCATCTTTCTCTATTTGATATGAGCTCACCAAAGCTCGGATTGCTTCCAAAATGATCTCACACTATTAAGGAAAGGAGATGAACACATCCAATAGTTAAAATCACATAACATACAAATTTCTTTCACAAAAGACCAACCACACTTCACCTAGGCTATGATTTTGAGGAATTACCTCACCAGAGCTCAAGACTGGCAGTGGGATCGACAGAGGTAGCTTTACCCAGTTGAGGCGAAGCCTTGTTGAGAAGCTTGTGCCTTGATTTGAAGTGGGCGATAGGTGCTTTGGAGCTTGATCAAACTCTCCCCTCTGGTGGCTTAGAAGCATGGGAAAAGGCTTGAATGGCTTCGACGACAAACGAGGTTGGTGTGTGCAAGAGGAATTGAAGTTTAGGTATGTGGAGGAAGAGAATTACTTGAAGGATGGATGCCTTATTTTGGCTGCGCACGGGAATGGGGAATTTTGGTGAAGGGGATCTTGGGAAGGCTTAGAGAGGCTCTCTTGGATTTTGAAAACACTCGAAGCTAGTGTTGAATTGATGTCAATCCTATGAATTGAGTATACCCTGTCAAGCTCGATGATGGGATCCATCCTTGATTTTTTGGCTCACCACCGCCTGTCGGAGGGTCTCAATTGAGTCCATGCACGCTGGAGTGGAAGATGGCGAGGTCCAAGATATGGGGGTGGTGGTGATTTCCTCCTCTTTGTCCATGAGGTTCGGCTTTGAGGAGTTGGATTCCCTTTGGTCCATGGCTGTCCCAGCTTACTTGGGATTGGGCTATGGGGTAGATGATACTCCAAATAGCAAAGTTTAGGGTTGCTAAGGAAAGGGGAGAGTGGACTTTGCCTCTTTTGGATGGAATCTAATGCAAAAGTGTTTGTCCAATGGCTAATCCCCTTGGATGGGGCCCACTTTACTTATGGTCAGACTTTGGGCTGACCCAGGACAATTTGGGTCATGTTTGGTCATCCATAAAGGTCCCATGGCTTGGTTTTGGGTGCTTTGGCTTCATTTGTTCAAATGGGTTCATATGGGTTCATGTTGGGTTGGGTTGATCAATTGGTCAAATTAGGTCAAATTAAGGCTTTAGTTAGGTTCAAATGATAATTTAGAGAGTTTTAGTTCAATTGATTTAGGTTGGTTTCGTTCAGATTTGATTTTGTCTCATTTGAAATCAAATGGGTCAAATTGACCAATTTGACCAATTTGACCAATTTGACCAGATTTGGGTTGGGTTAGGTGTTGGTTCAAGTTCAATTGGTTAATTGAAAATAATTGTATGCTTTGGTTTGATTTGATTTGGATTTAATTTAGATTTTGGCTAATTTGACCCTTTAGGTCAATTTAGGCTAGGTTGGATGTTGACCAATTGGTCAAATTGGGCTTAATTATGACTTTGGTCAAGTTCAATAATTTATTTGGAATGTACTTGAGCCATTGTTTGCAATCAATTTGGGTTAGATCATGATTCGACCCATTTTAGCTTTTTAGGCCAATTAGGTCAACTTGGGTCAAATTTTGGACTTGGTTTGGCTTAATGGAGCATTTGGTTATGTTCAATCATTGATTATGAGTTAATTTGGATAAATGGTTTCAATCAATTTGGTATATGGTGGGTTTTAGCTAGTTTAGGTTTCTTTTGGGCTAAAGGTTGACTTGGTCAAAGAACCAAATTGACTTGGTTTCACCCAATTCAAGGTGGTTGATCATCCTAAGGTGATTGTTGATCATGATATGAGGTTTGGATGGTCTTGGTTCAATCCAATTTAGGTTGGATTATAACTTGGTTCAAAAAGGGTTCTTTAAATCACTTTAGGTCAAGTGGACTTAAATGTGTCGATTGGTTTGGTTTTGGATTCAAGTTTAGTTGAACTCCTATATGAGCCAGGATTGAAATATAAAATCCAATCAATTTGGAGTCTAGTGGATTTTGGCTCATTTGAAGTTTTCAAGTCAAAAAGGCTAACTTGGGTTTGACTTGGGTTGACTTGAGTTTGATTTGATAATTATAGTTTATGTTTATATTTGGCTAAATGATTGAAGGAGTGATTGATTCATGAGAAAATCCATTAGTTTTGGCTTGATTTGGATAGGGTTTAGCCAAGTCCAAGAAATTGGCTAAAAAGGTTGAATTGGATTTTGATTTGATTTTGGATTTTATTTTGGCTACTTGGATTTATATTTTATTTATATTTGGGGATATAAATGAAATATTCATAGAAAATCACTTGAGTTTGGATATGGAAGAAAATTTGACTTTATGTGCAAAAGAGCTTAAGAAGTATTGATTTAGTTTGATTTCTTTTTGGTCATTGGAGGGTGGGTTTATATTTATGAATATAAATGGAGTAATTTTATAAATAAACCAAGTGATTTTAGTTGATTTAGTGGAGATTTGATCAAACTTATGGAGATCCATAAGGCTTAAGAGGAAATTTGGACTTGATTTGATTTAGTTTTGGATATTTGGGTATGGATTTAATTTATATTTGTGAATATAAATGAAGGAATAGTTGATTTATAAAGTAATTGATTAAGTTTGGGATAATTTAAGTGGAGATTTTGGCTAAGCTTATGAGAGTTGATCATAAGGCTTAGGGAGGAATTTTGATCTTGGATTTGTTTGAGATTGAATTATTTGGTTTGAAATTTGGATTTGGATTTGGTAAATGATTGAGAGATTGAATTCATCTTTGAGAAAATCAATTGAATCATGATTGATTTGAATTTGGTTGAGGCTTAGTCCATAGGATGAAATCAAAGGGCTTAGGAAGAATGTTGGTCTTGGATTTGATTATGGGTTTCAATCATTTGGTTTGGAATTTAGATTTAGATTTGATATTTGAGTTTGAATTGAGGTTTGGTTTGAGAAGGAAAGCTTGGATTGGGTTTAGGCTATAGGATAGACAAGTTTTCCTAAGTCCCTAAGACATAACCTATTCCTATGGTTAACCCTTCTAAGTCTCTATGCTTAGGTTAAATATTCACTTAATCAATAGAAGTGTCTTAAGACTAAGGAACTCTTAGCATCTATAAGAGTCCTAGCTCTATGATGAGAAAGTTGAGAACTCACTCCAAAAGTGAGCTCACAAGACTCTAATGGGTCTTGAATGTATTAGATTTTCCCTACTTTACATTGAAAAGTAAAGCATGGTTTATTTTAAGGGTTCATTAAGTTCCTTATGAGGCAAGCCTCCATAGTTAATTACATCATAGAGAATGAAATCCTTTAGGAATATTCTTGATTAAAGTAACAATTAAAGTCTCCAAAGATTTTAAGGCTAGACTATCAAAAGATTGTTTGTATTGGAAAATCAGGTGGAAAACTCAAGGAGAAGACTTATTATCGAAGCCAAAGGAAATGAGTAGGAAATGCTCATGATACTAGGAAACCTGGTGAGCATTCCAATCTATCATATAGTTGGGCTTTATATATTTAAAATTGAGGAGAATAATTTGTTTAAGTTGAAATCTTATTAGATTGCTAGGACTTATAATCCATTAATACAAGATTATGAAACTGCCTAAGAGATAAGGATTTATGCTTGCAACTTGAAGGAAACAGTTACCTCAGATCCTAAATGTAGGAGCTTTGGCATAAGCCAAAGCACAACCTAAGCCTAAGCGAAGATGGGTATATGATTTACCTCCATAAGAGAAGATAAACCACATGACTTTTGGACTTACAACGCTGGAGTGGGCGCACTAATACCTCACAATTCATGTAGTCCGGTCTTATGAAAGTGCAAGATAGTTGGCTATTTAATTTGAAAGAGACTAAAGTCCTAAATCCACTCTCTAGGAGACTAGAGCATGAGTGGTATGAACAATGACTTAATCTACAAATACAAATCTTTTCAAATTTTATTTAATTTTTGACACTTCATTTCGACAAAGGGTTTGAGATTTCTTATGCCTAAATGCATGTTGAAATGAGTTTATGGGCTAAATCAGAGAGAAAGAGGTGTTTTCCACCATATAGGAGACCCTCAAAGGTCAAGTCTTCCCCTATCATGCAAGGATGGAAACCTTCTCTTAACAAGAGTGAGACAATATGAATGCATGTTGTTAAACATACAACATTTAGCTAAGGGGTTGCTAAATCTTTTAATTATCTTGTATTTATAGCTAGGCTTTATGATAAGGTTGTGAGTTAATTAAAATTTATTATGAGTGATTAGTTGGGGTAGAAAAAATTAATTTTATCCTAAGAGCCTCGCATCGGGCCAAACATTCAATCATCAAATATTAAGAAACTGCATATTCTAATGCACAATCTAAACACAACATCAATCATGTATCAACTTCATAAAAGAATAAAAGGTCGATTGCGGTTGAGTTTACTCACTCAAGAGAAAATGGGTAAATCTCTACCCTTATACAACCTAGTATATAAAAGAATAATTTACAAATAATAAATAAATGTTATGGGGGGTCTTCAAGTCTTCATTCTTCATGTCTTTGCTCCTTTTGATTTGGTAGGCTTTAAGGCATCACATGACACCCTAGGACAAAACCTTTTAGCCAATGCTCATCCTAAACCCTATAGCACTATCCTAACTCCTAAAGTAAAATTACATTAAGATAGGAAAAATAAATCTAACTATACGTGCAAGACAAGTGTTAGCTAAACAGACATACAATCCCAAGCAGTTATAATTGTAATTTTAGCACCCGCATGGGTAAGCCCGTCTAACTTGGATTATGCTTATGGGCATAACCTACAAGTAAAATATTTATATTTATTTTATGATACCTTAAGCACAACCCCCTGTAGAAAACATGATTAAACTAATCACGGTCTACCATCCAGTCTATGAAACATACACTCTAACATCCAGTGTAAGATAATACATCACAAAACAAAACATACATCATACTATGCATCATCCTAATATAAAGGTAGAAGTTGTGACTTAATCTAGTGTGTGTATTAAAGCTTGTGTGGTATGTCCTAACTAGACATTAAGATTAAAATTTTCTAAGTGTGAAAGGATGTTTAATCATAAGAGGTTGATTTCATTTAAAGTGATTTAACTGATTTGAGAATTTTACTTAGTATTTTCTTTTGTTTCATATGCCTTACAACTAAGTGTTATAAAGAGACGAAAGAGAATTGCTCTCTTTCATCCCTAAACTTTCTAAAGCATTTAATTTGTTCTGTGAATGGCTTATTTGCATTTTAAATTAATCCTAAGTTTAGGTTCACTTTAAATGATTCCATTCAATATGAATGACATCTTAAGATTAATTTGATTGAATTACTATTACATGATATATATATAATCATTCCTTTCTATCACATGTAACATGCATATGATTAAATCCTAAGTATACCTACACATATAATATATTTTAGCACACTTAAATGATGGATGTGAACATGTACATTTAAAATTTATATTTTTTTCATTTGATTGAATTATTTCATCATATTAATTTAAAGCTCTATCCAAATTCTTATACAAAAATACATAAGGATGAAATTAAATAGGTACTTGCCATTATTACACTAGGGAAATGAGGTAATCAAATAACCTCCTTGGGACTAAAGTCTAATTCTGTCCGAGAATATATACCCATTTGCATTCAAACATATGTAAATTTATATATATGAATGTAGGAAGGAAGCTTATGACTATTTAATTCAATCATTTAGCCAATAATGAATGCATGTAATTTTAATAGAAAAGAAAGATTTTCATCCTTTAGCCACATATGCACACATATGTAAAGAAAAATGAGCAAGTATGTGCATTTGATAACCAGGGAAGTGAGGTAATCAAATGACCTCCTTGGGGCTAGCTAAAGCCTCGTATTCCTGGGATGTCCAGACTATATACTTTGCTATCTCACTACATATGAATGTATATGTAAACAAGAGAAAGAAAATTATGCAAAAATTGTATTCTTATTTGATTAAAATATTTATGTATATGAAACAAAGTCCCATCCAAATTCTAATGTAGAAATACATGTAAATGAAATCAAATAAGTATGTGTCATTGTTAACCAGGAAAGTGAGGTAATCAAATAACTTCATTGGGGCTAGCTAAAGCCTTGTATTCTCGGGATGTCTAGACTATATACTTATTAACATTCAAATACATATAAAACTACACATGAATTAAGGAAAAGAAAGCTTTACTTCACATACCTAGGCTATAATCACATGCATCTCCTATGTATTCATAGCTAGCATTCATAACATATATAATCATTTATTTATAAGCTTTTGAAAAATATATTTGGATTTAATAGTGATAATAGTCACACATATATTTAAAAATTGACAAGGATACCATTTGATTTTATTATTATTATTATTATTATTATTATTATTATTATTATTATTATTATTGCAAAAGATGAATGCATGAATCAAATGACATACAACATTTAATGTGATTGGAAAGGAATAAATAGCATAAAACATTTGATCTCATTTAACCAAATTAATTCCTAAGAATAATCATATCAAATACAATCATTTAAAATAAACCAAAGTTTTTTATTATTAAGTTAGTTTTGGATGTTTGATTTAAGTTAAAGAAGAGAGGAAAATTCAATCATTTGCTGCTCCTAACCCATTCCTATATTGGTTAATTAATTTGGTTCAATGAAATTAAGTTAAATTGATTTTATAAGCCAATTAGATTGTAACATGCATTAAGTACATTAATCAATCCTTTCCTATGCCACTTTAGCATAATTATCCAAGTAATTATGAGCCAACATGATATGCACATACTTTGAAAATAAAATCAACAATGATCCTATGAAAATAAAAGAGGTCTAATGCAATTAGCTCACAATCATTGATTAGTTAAGCTAAAGGATTTAATTAAGTACTCTTATAACCATCCCACACATATTAGTTAGTTATAATTTTCTTAGAATTTTCTTAGGTTATCAAACACCTAAGAGTTTATCCAAGATTTAAGTGATTAAGTTCTAGAATGATTTGGATCTTAGTTTCATTGATTAAGTGATTCAATTAATTAATTAAGCTATAATTAACATTGATTAATTAAATGAACTTGAAGGAATAGATTAAGAAGGAGGTCTCAATCTTATCCCATGGGCTCATTCACTGTTACTCAAAGGATTAATCTCTTAATTAATTGATTCATTAATGTTAATGTGATTAATTAATCATTAATTGGGGATAATAATTAGGATTAATTAATTAATTTTCTAATTCAAGCAATAAAATACCAAGAAAATTAGAGAAGGTAGAGATCATCCCCTTAGATAATCTCAAAGTTTGGGATTAATCATAGTCAAAGTAATTAAGTTAATTAAATTTGTAATTAAACCCTAATTAAGCTTTAATTATTGTTCAAAATTAGTTGGAAATATTTTTATTAAATTCTCCTCTAAAATACCTTTAAAAATGAGTATTTATTTATATATTTTTAGATTTTTATTCAATTTATTATGATTTTTCAAAGTTTCAATAGATTTAAATAATATTTATAAAGTCATTAAATTTATTTTATTAAAATGGACTATTTAAGCTTCAAAATTCAATATCTCCCAATCCTGAAGTCATTTAGCTTTAAAATTTTTATGATATGTAGATTTTAAACTCAATTTTAATTCTTGATAATTTTAACTCAATCTGATTTGTATTTTTAGAGTAATTGATGAAATTTAATTTTCACTAAAACTCACGTTAAGCTCAAAATATCTAATTACATTTGGGAATTTTGGTCTTTTTGGATTGATCTCAGAAAGATGAATCCAATGAACCTTTGTTTGTAATTTTTTATTGAGTATTTTATTTTCTATGAATTTTGGAAGTATTTGGTGATTTAATTAATTTTTAAAATAAAAAAATGGCCGAATTTTCTACTTAACCTAGCCATGACGACATGGAATGCGGTAATGCGGTCGTGACACGAGCCCACGACCTAGCCCGCCAAGAGCAGGGGCAAAATAGGGATCGTGATGCACAAATCGGATCGGACGGTCCAGATCGATCCACATGATATGGCGGGCCAAAATGATTGAATTTATCATTAAATATGGGCCGTCCAATCCCTTGAAAATAGGATGAGATGGCTGCTGCTGCACACTGTTCCTAGTGATGAAAACGATGGGATATTGTGCAAACCGATGAGTTTTTTGGGATTTTTTTGTGAAATTTGAATGAAATCTCATCCGAATGGGCTCATTTTCATGGTGATCTTCGCTGAAAAACTTCCTGATTCATGCGAGGATGATATAAAATGAAAAAAAAATGCAAGGTTTATATAAGGAAATTCCTAAAATTGCGCAAGAATTATCATAAACAAAAGCTCTTAAGGTCGGCTATAGTTTTTGAAAATTACCTCATCGATGATGATTTTCGGTGGCCGTGTTGATCCAAGCATGCTCCTGAATGCAAGAAGAAGCTTTGGAATGGATATAGACCTTTGCCTCCCTTTGGAATGTTGAATTCACCAATGACCATCGCTTCCTTGCCTGAATCCTCTTGATTTTGATGGTTTTCACTCCAAAATGAAGTGAGAATGGTTGCTGGTTGGTTTGAGAGCTCTAGGGGAGTGAATGAAGGTAGGAGGTAGCTCTTGGAGGCTTCAATTTCTTATGTTTTAGGATGGCCAAAAATCATCATTAATTGTGATGGGGAGATGGTTGGGAGGTGATGACTGATTGAGGACTTTGGATTTAGCTCCAAAGTCTTCCTTTGGGGTTGTGAAGTCAGTCTTCATTGAATGCAAGTGATGGAGAGGATTGAATGATGGGATTGTGTGAGATTGTATGAAATCCTATGGGGAGGATCCATGAGAGATTTGAGTTTGGGCTGATTTTCCGATCCCAAGTGGGTTGGGTTGGGTTTGATCACTCCCAAGATGCCATGGGTTGGTTTCAAAGGATTTGGCTCAATTTGGGTCATTTGGCCATGGAGTTAGGTTGATCAATTGGTTAAATTGGGTCAAACCAAAGCTTATGTTAGGTTCAAATGATGATTTAAAGTATTTTGGTATGACCAATTTGATTTAATTTGGCCTAGAATTAATTTTGGCTCATTTGGAATCAAATGAGTCAAATGGTTCAAGTTGACCAATTTGACCAAAATTAGCTAAATTAGCTTGGGTTATGGGTTGATTCATGTTCAATTGGCTAATTGAAAATGAATGTAGACCTTGGTTTGAATCAATTTATATTTAATTTGGATTTAGGCCAAATTGACCTTTTAGGTCAATTTGTGGGTCAATTGGGCTAGGTTGGGTCTAATTGATCAAATTGGAGCTTTGGTCAAGTTCAACAATGAACTTGGAGTGAACTTGAGCCATTGGTTGCAATCAATTTGGGTTGGATCATGATTTGACTCAATTTGGTCCTTTAGGCCAATTTGGGTCAAATTGGGTCAAATGACCAATTGGATTTGGTTTAGCCTGGTCAAGTCATATTCAAACATTGATCATGGGTTGATGTGAATCAATAGTTTCAACCAATTTAGTGTAGGGTGAGTTTTGGTTAGTTTTGGTTTATTTGGGTTAAAGGGTTGACTTGGTCAAATGACCAAGTTGACTTGGTTTGACTCAATTCATGGCAAATGGTCATCCTAGGGTTATCAATGGTCATGTTATGAGGCTTGGATGGGCTTGGTTCAATCTAATTTAGGTTGGATTAGAACCTGGCTCAAAAGGGTCCTTTAGGTTACTTTGGGACAAGTGAGCCTAAGTGGGTCAATTGGCTGGGTGTTGATTTAATTTAAGTTTAGTTGAACTTATATATGAGCCTAGGATTGAAATATAAATTCAACTACAATCAATTTGGAGTTCAATGAATTTTGGTTCATTTGAAATTTTCAAGTCAAAAGCACTAAGTTGGGCTTGACTTGGGTTGACTTGAATTTGGTTTGATGATTGTAGGTCTCATTTATATTTGGATAGGTGATTGGGGGAATGATTGATTCAAGAGTAAATCCATTGGTTTTGACTTGATTCAGATAGGATTTGGCCAAGTCCAAAGAATTGGTTCAAAGGGCTTAGATTTAATTTTGATTTGATTTTGGTCATTTGAATGTAGATTTTATTTATATTTTAGAATATAATCAAAGGAACAATTGATTTATAAGAAAATCAATTGAGTTTGAAGTGATTTGAAGACAAATTTGGCTAAGCTCATGAAGGTAGGTTCAAAGGGCTTAAAAGGGATTGATTTAGTTTGATTTAGTTATGATTTGAGTATATATTTTATTTATATTTGTGAAGATGATTGAAGATATGATTGATTTATAAAGAAATCAATCAAATTTAGGTTGAATTGGGTTAAGATTTGGCAAGGTTCATGGCACCAACTCAAATGGCTTAGGAAGGATTTTGAGGTTTGAGTTTGATATTGGGCTTGAATGATTTGGAGCTGGATTTGAATTGGAATTTGATTCTTCGATTGAAGAATTGAATTGATATTTGAGAAAACCATTTGAGTTTGGGTGGATTTGAATTTGGCTAAGGCTAAGCCCATAAGATAAAATCATAGGGTGTATGAAGGATTTTGAATTTGGATTTGATTATAGATTTCAATCATTTGATTTGGAATTTGGATTTAGATTTGGAATTTGAATTTAAGGTTCAATTTGAGATTTATATTTTAATTGGATTTAAGAAGGTGCACATGGATTGGGTTTAGGCTATAGGATAGGTGATTTCCTTAAGTTTTAAGGCTAACCTAATCCTATGATTAACCCTTCTAAGTCTCTCGACTAAGGTTAAGTGTTCACCTAATCACTAGAAGTGTCTTATGACTAAGGAGCTCTTAGTGTCTAGAAGAGTCCTAAGTCTAAGAAGAGGATGTTGAGAGCTCTCTGCAAAAGTGAGGTCAATAGTAGGAATTAAAGCTTTATACAAATGCTAGTGTTGAAATACATAAGATTGAAATCAAATGAGTACATTCTTTTATTAACCAAGGAAGTGAGGTAATCAAATGACTTCCTTGGAGCTAACTAAATCCTCATATTCTTGGGATGTCCAGACTATATACTGATTAGCATTCACACTTATGCAAATCAACACATGAATAAAGGAAAGAAAGCTTCACTTCATACACTTAAATTATAATCACATACATTTTTGATGAATTTATAACTAGCATATTAACATATGCTATGATTCATTTGTAAGCTTTTGAAAATTACATATGGATTTGTTAGTGATAATAGCCACACATATATTAAATTAAATAACACATGCAAGCTTAACAAAAAAAGAAACCTCATTTGATTTAATTAATTTTGAAAAGAGATGGATGTATGGATCAAATGACATGCAATATTTAATATGATTGGAAAGAAATAAGTGAACATAAACACATGATTTTATTCAATCAAATTAATTCCTAAGGACAATCATATCAAATAAAATCATTTAAAGTAAACCAAAGATTTTTAATGTCATTTTTAATTTCATGTTTAATTTGATTTTAGGAATGTGAAAAGAAGCTTGCTAATCCTAACCCATCCCCATGTTTATGAGTTAATTTGGTTTAATGCAATATGATTAAGTTTATTTTATGGATTAAATTAGTTGTCATACATATTAAGTTCATTAATTAACCATTCCCTTAACATAATTATCCAAATAATTATGAGCTAATATGATATGTAAATGAATTAAAAAGTAAATTAGCAATGGTCCTAGGAAATGAAAGGGCCTAATGCAATTAGCTCACAATTATTGGTTAAGTAAATTAAAGAGCTTAATTAATTACTTTTATGATTTTTCCACACAAATGGGTAAATCATAATTTCATTAATTCTCTTTATGCTATTAAACACTTAAAGGTCTACTCAGAATTAATTAATCAAGATCATATATGATTTTAATTTTAATTTGATTAATAAAATCATTAATTAATCAATCAATTTCTCTTACTTAATTGGCTAAATGATTAATTATCCTTCAAATGAAATGGACTTAAAGGAAAAGGTTGGGAAAGAGGTCCCAATCCTATTCTTTGAGCCCTCTCATTTAATTAAACAAGATTTGATGTGAATTGAACCTTAATTTAACTAATTAAATAATTAATTTGTTAATTAATCTTTCAATTAGTGTTTCTTAAATAAAATGAGGACTTAGGGAAAAGAGATTAGGAAAGAGGGCCCAACCAAATTCCATAAGCCCCTCACGGTTAAGCAATGATTACGAAGCCCTTTATTAATTAATTACTATTCATATGCTTAATTAACCCTTAATTAAATTAAGAAGGTAATTATGCATAATCAATTAATTTCTCTAATTGATTAACCAATAAATTCCAAGAAAATTAGGGGAGGCAGAGGTCATCCTCTTAAATAATCTAAGAAAGTTTGAGGTTAATTAGTTGTTTAATTAGGGAGTAATTAAGGTAATTAAATTTATAATTAAACCCTCATTAAGCTCTAATTACTAGTCAAAATCAATTAAGGATATTTTTAATGGATTCCTCTTTGAAATATCTTTAAAATGAGTATTTATGTGTATTTTTTGGATTTTTCTATAATTTATTATGAATTTATGAAGTTTCAGCCTTCAAATTAGATTAATTAGCTTCAATCAAACCTAATCTCGTCGACACCATGTGGCGCACTGACATGGCGACTTTGCACATGGTGCCACGGGATTGGATATTTAAGTTATCCCCATCAATGTTGAGTCAATTATTGGCAGGACGCGCTTTTGATCTCCGCTGCCCGATCTTGGATCAGACGGCGTAGATCAATACCACGACGTAAATGGGATAAAATTGGATGAGCTAACAAGATCTAATCATGATCATCCATTTTGATCACATGGAATGAATGGTGCATGATCCATTATCCCATGTATGAGGGAGAACGCCATCCATTCGCCATTATTCGTGTGATCCTAGCTCACCCAAGCTCGGATTGGCTCCAAATGGAACTCATACCATTGCATGAAGGATCTAGGAGGATCCAACAGCTAAGATCAGCTCACACACGCATTCCTTTCACAAAAGACCAATGCATTTTTACCTAGAGGTTAGTTTTCATAGAATTACCTCACTAGAGCCAAGACCGACAGGTCGCATGCTTGAGGTAGCTTTGTCTGGTTGAGATGAAGCCCTGTTGAGAAACAATTGAATCAATTCCATGTGGATCGCTCAGAAGGCCAACTCTCATGCTTTGGATGTTCGGCTTCTATCGAACTATGACCTCTGGTGGATTTGGAGCTCGAGAAATGATTCATTTAGCTTCGATGAGGTGTGGGGATGGTGTGTGCAAGAGAAATTTGAATTCAGTTGAGGATTGATGGAGTTTGGATGGAGAAATGCGTGCACTATTTCAGCTTTCCTTGGGAAAAAGAAATCCAGATAAGAGAAGTTTTGAGAACACTTGGGAGCTCATTAAGTAGTTTAGAATTCACTTAGGAAGCTCGGATGATGCGAATGGTCCTAGAGGGGGTATACTCCTCAATTACTTATGATGGACGGATTGAGCTCCTCATTTTTGGCTGGCCAGTTGTCGCTAGAGCACCCGAGTTGTCTCCATTAAGTCCACTTGGCTCATTTTGGTTGGAGGAAGGATTGGTAGGGAGCTCAAGGAAAGCTTTGGCTGAATTGCACTTCCTTGGATCCCTTGGGTTCTCAGTTTGTAAGGGAGGTTGGTCCACGACAGACCTAGCCCACATGGGTTGGGCTGGGTGGCTAGGTCAGACCCCATTTGGGGTGTATGAGGGCTTCCAAGTGGAAAGGGGAAGTGGACTTTGCTATTTTGGGTAAAACCCCATGTGGTGGCATATCCAAGGGAGATCTCATTGGGTTTAGCTCCAATTGGGTTTGGACTAATTTTGGGCTGACCCAAGATGTGTTTGGGTGAGGTTTGGTCAGGTTCTAAGTGACCAAGGCTTGGTTTCAAGGGATTTGGCTCAATTTGACCATTATAGGTCAAATTGGGCTAGGTTGGGTTATGTTGACCAATTTATCAAATTTGGTCAAACTAAAGCTTGGGTTAGGTTCAAATGATGATTTGAAGTATTTTGCTTAAAAAATTTGACCAAATTGACCAAATTGGCTTGGGTTAACTATTGGTTTAAGTTCAATTGGTTAATTGAAGATTATTGTAGGTTTTGGTTTGAATCAATTTGGATTTAATTTGGTTTTAAGCCAATTTGATGATTTAGGTCTATTTGGGCAAAGTTGATCAATTGGGTTCAATTATGGGTTTGGTCAAGTTTAATAATCAATTTGGAATGAACTTGAGCTGTTGGTTGCAATCAATTTGGGTTAGATCATGATTTGACCAATTTGGGCCTTTAGGCCAAATTGGGTCAACTTGAGTGAAAAGGCCAATTGGGCTTGGTTTGGCTCAATTGATGGTCAAGTCATGTTCAATCATTGATTATGGGTTGGTGTGAATCAATGGTTTCAATTAATTTGGTGTATGATGAGTTTTGACTTGTTTGCGTTTCATATGAGTTTAGGGTTAACTTGGTCAAATAACCAAGTTGACTTGGTTTGACCTAATTTAAGGCAATTGATCATCATAGGGTGATCAATGATCATGGTATGAGGTTTGGATGAGCTTGGTTCAATCCAATTTGGGTTGGATTAGAACTTGGTTCAAATGGATTCTTTAGGTCGCTTTGAGTGAAGTGAACCTAAATGGGTTAATTGGCTTGGTTAGATTTAGGTACAGTTGAATTTATATATGAGCTTAAGATTGAAATATAAATTGGACTACAATCAATTTAGGCTATGATGGGTTTTGGTTCATTTAGGAATTTCAAGTCGAAAGGGCTAAGTTGGGTTTGACTTGGGTTGATTTTAATTTTTCTTGGTGATTTTAGATTTCATTTATATTTGGATAGGTGATTGAAGGAATGATTGATTCAAGAGAAAATCCATTGATTTTGGCTTGATTTAGATGAGTTTTGGTTAAGTCCAAGAAATTTTCTTAAAGGGTTCAGATTGGGTTTTGATTTGATTTTGGATTTAGTTTTGGTCATTTGAATGTATATTTCATTTATATTTAGGAAGACAATTGAATTTATAATTTACTTATGAGAAAATCACTTGAGTTTGAAGTGATTTGAAGGAAAATTTGGCTCATGAAGGTAGGTCCAAAGGGCTTAGAAGGCAATTTGATTTAGTTTGGTTTAATTTCTATCATTGGAATGTGGGTTTCATTTATATTTGTGAAGATGGTTAGATATATAATTAATTTATGAGAAAATCAATTGATTTTGGGTTGATTTGGGTTAAGATTTGGCTAAGCTCATGGATGTAGGTCCATATGACTGAGGAAGGGTCTTGGCTTGACTCAATTTAGTTTTCATCATTTGAATATGGATTTCATTTATATTTGGGAAGATAATTGATTTGTAAGAAAATCATTGAGTTTCACTTGATTTGAATGGGATTTTGGTTATGTTTTATGAAGGTGGATAACATGGCTTAAGAGGGATTTGGAGCTTGAATTTGATCATGGGATTGATTGTGAATTCTAGAAATTTGATTTTGAATTTGAATTTGGGGTTTGGTTTGAGAAAGAGAACATGGATTGGGTTTAGGCTATAGGGGGAAGTTTCCCTAAGTCCTTAAGGCATAACCTACTCCTATGACTAACCCTTCTAAGTCTTTAGGCTTAGGTTAAGTGTTCACCTAATCACTAGAAGTGCCTTAAGATGAAGGAGCTCTTAATGTCTATAAGAGTCCTAGATCTATGATGAGGAGGTTGAGAACTCACTCTAAAAGTGAGGTCAACAAAAGGACCCCCCAATAAGCATGGTTTAACTAACACGACACACCACATGTATTGGCGTTGGCCGAGATGATCAATAGTGTCCAAATGATTGTAAGCACTAACAGAAATGATCTATACCTAAGTCCGAGATGTAGTTAGAATCACTATCTTAGTGCAATGCAACTCAACTTATGCCAAGGGCATGAGAGATGATAGAGGAATCCATTGGGGATTGAGTACATGAACCTTCCACTAGGGAAGTAGGTTCGAGTTATCCATTGAGGATAAGGGTTTGAATTTCATTATATGATTTATGGAAAGAAGATCCACTGGGGATTAGAATCTATAATCCATCGGGGGATGAGTGTATGAACCTTCCACTAAGGAAGCAGGTTTGGGATATATGAGTTTGATTTCATGGATGTATCCACTGAGGATAAGAGTTTGGTTGAATTTCTTTGAATTAGACTCCATCAGGGAGTTGGTTTAATTTGTTATGGCTCCACTGGGGATGATGGTTTTAAATTTGATTTATTTGTATATGATTTGGGGCTCCACTAGGGATGAGGATGTGATTTAGCTCCACCAAGGAGAATCAGGTTGGGTTTAATTTGATTTGACCTTGAGGGAATATCTGTTGGAGATATGAGCTCTGAGGATTTGGTGGATTTAATTTATGGACCCTATCGGTGTGCGATGAATCCATTAAGATGGGGCTATATCAGCCTTGGCCTATCTTAGATTTACAAATCCAAAGGGATAGTCTACCGACTATAGGGTAAGACCATCCAACCTAAAAGTTGTCTTTCGATGTGCAACGACTGAGCTAGAAAGAAAGTATAACTGACTTATATCTCCCAAAGAGGGGCAACTGGGTGATCTGGTAGCATAACAAATCAAACTTGACCTAAGGTGACTACTAAGTGAATGCCGTTGAGGACTTATATCAACTTAAGGATAGTCAGGATTAATTTCATTTTAATTTGATTTGATTTTATATGGTTTGCTTGAATTGGTTCATGTTTGATATTGAATTGAGTACATGTTCGTTGGGACGAGAACTCGACCAAGTTGGCAAGATTTAAATTATGGACCCTATCGATGTGCGATGGACCCACTAAGAAGGGGTTGTATCAGCCTTGACCTATCTCAGATTTACAAATCCAAAGGGACAGTCTACCGGCTGTGGGGTAAGACCATCCATCCTAAATGTTGCCTTCGGTAAGCTAAGAAAGCAGCAGACTTACATCTTCCAAAGGGGAGAAACTATTGGGGTGATCTAGACAATAAATTGAACTCAACCTAAGGCGACTACTGAGTGAATGCCGCTGAGGACTTATATCAACTTAAGGATAGTCATGATTAATTTCACTTTAATTTGATGGACCCTTTCAATGTGCTATGGATCTACTAAGAAGGGGCTATATCAGCCTTGACCTATCTCAGATTTACAAATCCAAAGGGACAGTCTACCGACTACAGGGTAGAGCTAACCAACCTAAGGGCTGCCTTTTGGTGTGCAATGATTGAGCTAGGAAGAAAGTGTGGCAGACTTACATCTTCCAAAGTGCGGAGCAACCGCTAGGGTGAATAGTTGGTAGCATAATAAATGGTACCTGACCTAGGGCAACTACTGAGTGAGTGCTGCTAGGGACTTATGCCAACTCAAGAGTAGTCAGGCGATTCTTATAGGGAGTTTTGCTAACACTGCCCTAAAGATAGGATGTCTGCTTGGGAAAAAGTATCGGTTGGGGTGTCCTTCTAATCCACAAGCAAATATATATTTTTTGTTTATATGTTTGCATGGACCCTGTTAGTGTGCGAGGGACCACGCTAAGAAGGGGCTATATCAGCCTTGTCCAATCTCAGATTTACTGGATTAAAGGAGAATCTGTATATTTGCAAGATGAATTCTCCAACCACAGGGGTGGCTACTAGGAAAGGGGAATTTTCTAATCTGATAGTAATATGTGTAGTGTCTAAATGGGGTTGCGAAGAATGTGATCAAAATAGAGTGGTCACAGGGGAGGTGCCACTAGGGGCGTTATCTGGAACCCTATAAAAGATAGCCTATATGTGTACGGTGGCCGACTCAAGGAGAAGGCGTAGTAGACTTACATCTGTCATGAGTGGTGTATCCATCAGGTGGGTCGCTATCAACATAACAAATACCAACCAACCTAAGGTGCTCGTCAGTGTGTGATGATCAATCAAAGAAGAAGGCGTGCAGACTTACATCTTCACAGATGAAAATGATCACCGGATAGTCATCGGGATGATGCTATGCTATCCTAGAAGTGAAGAGTCCCATGTAAGGACTGGATCCAAACATGTAGTAGTCATAAGGGAAGCAACCACTGGGGAATTTAACCTAAGCTTTAAATATACTCAACCTAGTCAGTGCATGATGGCTAGTTCAATAAGAAAACGTAGTAGACTTACATCTTCTTAAATGAAGTCAACATGAGGTAGCTTACCAACCGCGCAGTAAGGCCTACCAAACTAATAAGGTGCTCATCGGTGTGCAATGGTCAAGTCAAGAAGGAAAGCATAGCAGACTTACATCCTCTTGAACAAGGGACACACAAGCAGGGTAGTACATTAGCACCTAGAGCATACCGAGGAGTGCCAGGGGACGTTATCCCAACTTGAAGTAGCCCGAGATAAAAGATATGTGTTTGTTTTATATGATTATATGTAGTTTGTGTTTATGTTGTGTTAATAAAGGATAGGATGCTGCTTAGGTTCCTTACACCTACCCTAAACACATCGTGGAGGATTTGTAAGCAAAGATGTTTTCAATATCGAAGAAATTGAATTTGAAATGAAACTTTTATTGATAATAAGGATTTTCAAACATAATTTATGGATAATATTTATTTAGGTAAAGCCCATTGATTGGAAGCATCGGGTGCTCTCCCTTATGATTAATAAGCTGATAAGACCCTCCTTGGTAAGCCTTCTCTATGATAAAAGGGCCTTCATATGTGGGTTCAAACTTGCCTCCCATCCTATGATGGGCAATAATTGGTGTCCTTAGAACTAAAACAAGCTCTCCTACTTGAAAAGCTCTAGGATGGACCAACTTATTTTGAGCTTGAATCATTTTTGTTTTGTACAACTCAAGGTTCTGGAATGCTCGTAGATGTCTCTCCTCCAAACATTCGAGCTCTTCTAACCGTAACTTGGCGTTATGCTTTGTTGTGATCTTGCTACTCATAGCCATCCTTAGTGATGGGAGTTAGACTTCTAATGGTAGAACAACTTTGAACTCATACACTAAGGAGAAAGATTGAGTTGAGTTTTAGGTGGTGAGCGATAAGCAAGGCTTCAACCAACTATGCATACCACTATCTCTTATTATCATCGAGTGTCTTCTTTAATATCTGGATGAGAGTTTTGTTGAAGGCTTCTACCAAGTCATTTGCCCTCGGGTAGTAGATGGTAGAATATCTCCAATTTATGCTGTGTCTCCGAACAAAGCTGTTGATTTTGGTGCTCTTGAATGCAGTACTATTATTAGATATAATTTGTCGAGGCACCCCAAACCTATATATGATATGGTTCCTAAAAACCTGGATCACATGCTGAGCTATGACCTCTCTGAGTGGGATTGCCTCGACCCACTGGGATAAGTAATCAGTGGAAGCTAGGATGAACCGATGACCCTTGGAAGAAGGAGAATCAATCAGACCCACTATGTTGTTACCCCAACACTCAAACGACTATGAGGCTAATATTGGGTGTAGAATGTTGGGTGGCTGGTGTAGGACAACACTGTGCACCTGACATTGGTGGCATCACCTTATTACATCCATACAACCTATGATCATTGATGATTAGTAGTATCCTAGTCTCTCGATCTTGGCTTTCATCTTCAGACCGGATTGATGAGCTCCACATAAACCTGAGTGTACCTTAGTCATAATCTTATGGGCTTTATGTTTGTCTAAATAGCGTAACCACATATGATCAAAGGACCACTGGTACAAAGTGCCATCCACGAGAGAGTAGGAAAGTGCTCTCTACTTCATCTGATGGGTTTGTGCCCTATCTTGAGGTAGTTTTCCTATATTTAAATAATCAATGAATGGTTGCCTCCAATCTGAGTCATCGCCCCTTTTGGCAACAGCAACCTTCTGTTCAAGAGAGTACCTTTTGATGAGTTCAGCATCAATAAGGGATAAGACTTGTCTATTTTGGACCTGTTGACCTTACTTTTGGAGTGAGCTCTCAACTTCCTCATAATAGATCTAGGACACTTATAAACACTAAGAGCTCCTTAATCTTAAGACACTTCTAATGATTAGGTGAACACTTAACCTAAGCCTAGAGACTTAGAAGAGTTAGCCATAGGAATAGGTTATGCCTTAGGGATTTAGGAAAAGTTGCATACCCTGTAGCCTTAAACCCAATCCTTGCTTCCTTCTTCAAATCCAAACTTCCAAATCAAATTCTAAATCAAATGATTGAAAGCCATGATCAAATTCAAATTCCAAAAACCTTACTAAGCTCTTTAATTTTTTCTTATGGACTTAGCCGTAACCAAATTCAAATCAACCTTAATATAATTGATTTTCTCAAATACCAATTCAATCCCAAATTAAATTGCAAATCAAATGATTGAAACTCATGATCAAATTCAAATTCCAAAACCCTTCCCAAGCCATATGAACCACCTTCATATGCTTAACCAAAACCCCCTTTAAACCAAATCAAACTTGGTTAATTTCTTTATAAATCAATCATTCCTTCATTTATATTCACAAATATAAATGACACCCAAATTCAAACCATTCAATCAAATCAAACTAAATCAAACCAAATCAAGATCTTTTTTACACCATATGAACTTACCACCATAAACTTAATCAAATCTCAACACAAATTAAACCAAACTCAATTGACTTCTTTATAAATCAATCATTCCTTTATTTATACTCATAAATATAAATGAAGCCTACCCTCTAATGACCAAAAATAAATCAAACAAAATCAATTCCCTATTTAAGCCCTTTTGACCTACATCCTTAAACTTGGTCAAATTTGTCCAAACTCGAGTGATTTTCTCATGAATCATTTATATCTTCATTTATATTCACAAATATAAATGAAATATAAATCTAAAAAGCCAAAATCAAACCCAAATCAAATCAAAATTTTGATTTTAGTCTTTTTAGCCAATCTCTTGAACTTGGTTAAGTGATACCCAAATCAATCCAAAACCCATGGATTTCTTCATGATTCAATATTTCCTTCTGTCATTGTTCTAAATATAAACATAAGCTACAATTATCAAACCTAATCCAAGTCAACTCAAGTCAAGCCCATGTTGACCCCTTTTGAATTGAAATTATCATATGAACCAAAATCCATTTGACTCGAAATGAATTATAATTGGATTTATATTTCAATCCTAGGCTCATATGTGAGTACAACTAAACTTGAATCAAGCCAAAACCATTGACCCATTTAGGTCAACTTGACCTAAAGTGATCTAAAGACCCTTTTGAGCCACCAAGTTCTAATCCAACCCAAATTGGATTGAACTAAGCCCATCCAAACCTCATATCATGATCAACAATCATCGTAGGGTGACCAAACTACCTTGAATTGGGTCAAACCATGTCAACTTGGTCCTTTGACTAAGTCAACCTTTAGCCCAAATGAAACCCAAACTAGCAAAAACCCACCATATATCAAATTGATTGAAACCATTGATTCAAACCAATTCATAATCAATGATTGAACATGACCAAACCCTCAATTGAGCCAAACCAAGTCTAATTGGCCATTTGACCTAAGTTGACCCAAATTGGCCTAAGAAAATTAATATTTGATTCAAATTATTTGCAACCAATGGCTCAAGTTCATTCCAAATCACTAATTAAACTTGATTAAAGTCATGATTGAGCCCAATTTGACCAATTAGTGAACTTGGCCCATCCTAGCCCAGATTGACCTAAAAGGTCAAATTTGCCAAAATTCAAATTGAACACAAATCAAACCAAACCAAAGCCTACAATCATTTTCAAGTAACCAATTGAACATGAACACCTAATTTCTTCAAATTGTCAAATTAATTTTATTTGACCTATTTGAATCCAAATGAGCCAAATTAATCAAAACCACTTGAACCAAACTCTTGAAATCATCATTTAAACCTAACCCAAGTCTTGGTTTGACCCAATTTGACCAATTAGCCAACCAACCCAACCTAACCCAAATGAAGCCAAATTACCCAAAACCAACCCATGAGTTCATAGGAGCTGGCCAAACCTGACCTAAACTAGTCCTAGTTCACTCTTGAATTAACCCAAATCCATAGTGGACCCCACCCAAGGGGATTAACCATTAGACACACCCCATTTATAATTGATTTTTTTCCATAAGAGGCAAAGTCCACTTTCTCCTCTCATGGTATCCATCCAATTGCCAAATAAGGTATTCCTAAACCCTCCTAGCCCAATCTAAGCTAGCCTAGCACTTGGCATGGACCAAGGGAAACAAACCAAGCCACTTTACTCATGGTTGAACCCCATGGGAAAAGGGAAGGACAAAGACAACCCAATCTCCCCATATCTTGCCTTGAGCTCCCTGCCATAGCTTCCTCCACTCCTGGCGAGCCACGTAGAGCTGATGATGACCCCTCTGATGCTTCGATGGTGGTGAATAGGTGGAATTTCAGGGATGGATCCCATTCATCCATAACACTCGATTGAGGGGTATACTCCCTCAATTTGAGTGGAAATTATCATGATTCGCATGATGAGAGTTCCCTAAGCATTTTTGAAACTCTTTAGAGCCTCCCCGAAGCCTCTCCGAGCTCCCATGATTAGAATTCTCCATTCCCATGCATAATCAAAATAGGGCATCCTTCCTTTGATTCAAACTCCTCCCCCACTCAACCAAACCTCAATTAAAATTACACACACTATCACCACACCTTGTTGAACAATACCAAACCATTTCCCAAGATTCCAAGCTACCAGAAGCCATACTTCGATCAATACTGAATGCCATATAGAAGGAGCTTGGTCTATAGAGAAATCTACCTCAAATCAAGGCTCATGTGGCTCAACAGGGCTTCATTTCTACCAAATGAAGCTACCTCAGTAGATCCCATCATCGGACATTAGCTCCGATGAGGTAATTCCTCAAAACTGTCATTTTAGGAAAAATGTGTTGGTCCTTTTCGAAGTGAATTTACATTTGAGCCTACAATAGCCGTTGGATCCTTGTGGATCCTTCGCGTGAAGGTGTGAGTTGAGTTTGGAGTGGATCTGAGCTCGGGTGAGCTCAGATCAAGCAATCCATGGTGGGTGAGCTCCGTCGTTCTTCATTCATAGGAGGATGGATCGTAGGCCATCCATTCAGTGTGATTAGAATGGATGGCTGTGATTAAATCACGTAGAATCCCTCTCTATTTTCTTCATAATAATGGGATCTGATCATGGCTGTCCGATCTTAGATTGAATGATTCACGTGAAAGTGCGTCCACCGTAATTTGAGTCAGCCTCCCGATTTGACAACTTAAATACCCTGTCCCATCACACCATGTGGAAAGTGCCTGCCGTGTCAGCAGCCATATGGCAGCGATAGGATTAAGGGTTAATTAGGGATGTTTTAATTAATTTTTAAGGCTAAAACTTTCTAAAATCAGAACTAATCGTAGAAAAATCCAAAATTATAATTGAGTTTCAAAGGTATTTTAGAATAGAATACAAAAAAATTATTATTAATTAATTTTAAACATTAATTTTTACTAAATTAAGGTTTAATTAAAAATTTAATTAGCCTAATTACTCTCTGATTAATTATCTAATTTTTAAAATTTCCATAGATGTTTAAGGGGATGACCTCTACCTCTCATATTTTTCTTGGGATTTATTGGATAGTTAATTAGGGAAATCAATAGATTAAGCCTTAATTACTCTCCAACCTTAATTAATGATAATTAAGCAAATGAATATTAGATTAATTAATTAATTGAGCTTATTGTCCTCTGTTAACAATGAGAAGTGTTATGAAAGTGGTTTGGGTTCATTCCTTATGACCATTTCATTAGGCATCTTCATTTGTTTCAAATTAATTAAAGCTTAGGTAATTAATTAACCACTTTATTAATCAATTAAAAGAAATGATATTTAATTATTTCAGAGCCTCATTAGTTGTTTGAGATGACATAGGGATTGGGATTGAAGCCCCTTACTTGATCTCTTTCCCTAAGTTAATTTGATCATCCTGATTAAAAGATATAATCAAAGGATTTAATTAACCAATTAAAGGCTTAATTAAATAAATTTAAAGTCCATTCATTCATAACCTTCCTTAATTAACTCTTGGGTAGCTCTTTGGATGTTCAATAACATAAAGAGAGAGAGAGAGAGAGAGAGAGAGAGAGAGAGAGAGAGCTAATGAAATTATGGTTAGCTCACATGTGTGAGAAAACCATAAAAGTAATTAATGAGTCCCTTAAGCTTAATTAACTATTAAATATGAGCCAATTGTATTAGGCTCCTTTCATTTCTTAGAGCATAATTTTACTTTTATGTGGTTCCATCTCATGTTGGATCATTATTATTTAGTTAATTAGCTTAAGGTGGTGTAGGTAAGAGTTAATTAATTGATTTAATTCATACCTTATCCTAATTAAAACATAAAATCAACCTAATTTATTTTCATTAAATCAAATTAACTCACGCATACGAGGAATGAGATTAGGGTTAACAAACATCTTTCTCATTTTTTAAATCAAAGCAAACATAAAAATTAAAAATGGCTTTAAGAAACTTTAGTTTATTTTAAATGTGTTTGTTTAATATGATTATCCTTAGGAGTTAGTTGGATTGAATGAAATTACATGCTTGTGCTTTTTTATTTCTTTCCAATCATATTAAAATGTTGTATGCCACTTGTATTCATGTATTCATTTCTTTCAAATTAATCAAATGAAAATAATTTTCTTTTATGTCAATTTGTATGTGTGGACTTAATCTCAAATGAAATATTAATGAATGGTAATATATATTCTAGTTAAATTTCAAATGTGAAGTCTCTTCATAAATTTGAATGTTAATGGGTATATTAGTGTAGACATTCCGGGGATGCACAACTTTAAGTAGCCCCAAGGAGGTTCCTACCCCACTCCCCTGGTGTAAAATAATAGTGAGGTACTGATTTAATTTTATTCTTATGCATCTTAACATTGTAATTTAGATAGAGCTTTAATCCATTTACACAAATAAATCAATTCAATTAAATGCTAATTTTGCATGGTTTTCTATTCTTATAGTTGCCTATACATTGATATGTATTTAAGAATAGCTGGCAAATTAGTCTGGACATTTCGGGGATGCACGGCTTTAAGTAACCCTAAGGAGGTTCCTACCTCACTCCCCTGGTGTAAAATAATGATATCGTACTTGCTTAAAACTTTTATACATTTGAATGTGTATTTAGTTAATGAATTAAAACTTTATTTTTCTATTAAAAAGACATGCACTCATACTTTGTTCAAGTGGTTGGATTGATTAGTCATATGATTTAGAGTTCTTTTCTTATACTTTTGTATAAAAATTCAGATAGAGATTTAACATAATATGACAAAATGATTCAGCCAAATGAAACATCAACTCCAAGTACATTTGCTTACATTCATCATTTAGGTGTGTTAAGATACAAATTGCATGTAATGTTTAGGACTTAATCATATGCATGCCATATACATGATGGAAAGAAATGAACAAACATTTGTTATGTGATATAATTAATTCTAATTAATCTTAAGAAGCTTTTCTTATTGAATGAGATTATTTAAAGTGAAACCTAAACCTAGGATTAATTAAAACATGTAATAAGCCATTCATTAAAGAGAATTAATTAATTAATTTACTTTAGAAATGACTTAGGGTAGGGATGAAAGAGAGTGATCCTCTCTTTTCCTCTCTTTATAACACTTAGTTATTAGGTGTAAGCCAAATGAAACAAATGAAAACATTAAGTAAAATTCTGAAATCAATTAAACCATTTAAAGTGAAACCACCCTTTATAATTAAATCTCTTCATATTTAGAAAATGATAACTCTAAAGCCTAGTTAGAACATACCACACAAGCCTTAACACACACATTAGATTAAGTCACCATTTCTAGTTTTATGTTAGGGTGATGCATGGTTTGATGTATGCTTATTTTGTGATATATTATTGTAGACTGGATGTTAGGGTGTATACTTGTGACTAGATGATAGTAGCTAATCATATTTTTTGCAGGAGATTGTGCTTAAGGGATGCTTAAAATAAATATAAATACTCTCTTTTGTAGGTTGCTTAACCCCTAAGCATAATCTAAATTAGGATAAGTGGACTTCGTTACCCATGTGAAGGGTGCTAAGTCTAAATTATTCATATAACTACTTGGGTTATATGGTGTGTTTAGCTAACACTTATTTTGTAGGTGTAGTTAAATTTACTTTTCCTATTTTTGATGTAATATTGCATTAGGAAGTAGGATTAGTGTTATGGGGGTTAAGGATGAACATTGGCTAGAAAGTTTGATCTTGGGGTGCCATGCTTAGAAGCCTATCAAATCAAATGAAGCAAAGACATGAAGACCCCCTAACATCTACTCATTTGTATTTGTAATTATTCTTTCATATACAAGATGTATAAGGAGCTCATACCCATTTCTCTTTTCTTTGCAGTGATGCACCTATTATTATTCTTTCACATTGAGTTTATAAATTATTTGATGATTTGTTTACATCATGCAATAGAAATGGCATGTATTTTCCTAGTTTTTTTAGATATGATGGTTTAATGTGTGGCCTGGATCCGCTTAGACTCTTAGTGAAAAATAAACTTTTTACCCCAATCACAACTCAAAACTAAATTTTCTAAAATAACTCATAACCTCAATTAAAGCCTAGATATTAAATCAAGATAATTAAAAGATTTGCAACCCCTTAGTTGAATGTTGTACATTTAACATCATGTATATCATTTTATTTCATTCTTGCTAAGAGAGGGTTTCCAACCTTGCACGATGGGGGATGACTTGACCTTTGAGGGTCTCCCTTGTGATGGAAAACACATCTTTCTCTCTAGTTTAGACAATAATACTATTTCATTATACATTTAGGCATATAAAAATCCTATGGCTAGTGTAAAAAAAAGTCCAAAAATTAAATAAAATTTGATAAAATTTGCATTAGACTAAGTCATTATTCATACCACTTACGCTCTAGTCTCTTTAGGGAGTGGGTTTAAGGACTTTAGTTTCTTTCTAAATGATAACGACTAGCCCTCTTGCAAAACATATGAATTGACTACATGGTTTTAAAATGCAAGAGGAGCTAGCTGGTTGCCACCCAGGAGGTTATAAGTCCAATAGTTGGGTGGTTTACCCTCTCTTTGGAGGTAAACAATATACCCATTTTTTCTTTAGATTTAGGATGTTCTTTGGCCCTCGCTAAAGCTTCCTAAATTTAGGATTTGAGGTTGTTATTTTTCCTCGGGCTACAAGTATAAATCCTCACCTCTTAGGCATTTCCATAATCTTGTATTGTGGGGTTATAAGTCCTAGCTTTCTAATAAAATTTAAGCGCAAACATATAATTATCTTCAATTTCAAATATATAAAGCCCAACCATAGGATAGTTTGGGAAGCTCGCTAGGTTTCATAGTATCATGAGCATCCCCTACTCATCTCCTTTGGCTTTGATAATAAGTCTCTCTCCTTTTGATCTATCCTACTTGATTTTCCAAACATAGCCAATTTATTGAAAGTCCTATCTTTGAATTCTTTGGAGACAATAATTACCTACTTTAATTGAGAGTATTCCTGAGGAACTCACCTTTCTTAGAATGTAATTAACTATGGGGGCTTGCCCCCATAAGGAACTTTAAACTTCGGTTTAAATAAACCCTACTTTATTCATCCATGTAAAGTAGGAGGAAAATCTTTGGTATATTCGAAGACCCATCATGCCTTAGAAGTTCTTATTAGGTGATTAGGTTCATCATAGTGTAGTGATTTCTATCTTTTGAGATAGTGCACTATTCCTTGATATCGTACCTGATCACCTCAATAAGTACACCCTCAGATCTGCATGGTGTCCGCTCCCACACACAAACATCAATCTCAAAAATAAACACCACAGACCCTTATTGGTATGGACTCATCTTTCAGATATGCCAACTCCTTGGCGAGCTTGGCTAAAGTATCTTCTATGGTGTTTCTCCTTGAGGAATCTTGTAAATGATAACCTTAAGGATTTGGGCCAACAACTACATAGTGTACTTATGGTAATGATGAAGCTTAAGCTTTAGAACCTTGTAGGACCCAACAATTTAGTTGATGACTAACTGAGAATCCCTGAAGATGTTGATGTTCCAAATGCTCAGAGTAATAGCTAACTCCAGAATGACAATCAGAGCCTCATATTCGACTTCATTGTTGGTGCATGTATTAGATAAGTGATATGAGAATCTCATCATCACGCCAGAGTTAGAAGAACTATTCCTACATGTGCCTTCCCTGGGATAACAGATCGTGGTTTTCCTCTTTGAGAAGAAGCCACACCAATGAAGTACATCTCCCAGAGAGAATGCTAATGTCCCTTAAGTTCATGATTTGTTCATCGGGGAGGTCATCACTAAGTGAAGAGTCAGCAGGAAGTGGGTGTGTTGCTAAGAAATATGCTAGTGCTTGTCCATTCACCGCATAAAGGGGTATGAAAGTAATGTCAAACTGTGACAAAATCATTGACCATCATGCCAACCGTCTGGATAGTATCAGGTGTGTTATGAGATATTATAGTGGATTGATCCTAGATATTAAGTTCACCATATGAGAAAGCATATAATGCCATAGCTTTTGGGATGCAAAAATTAAAGCCAAGCAATTCTTTTTAATGGGTGGATAATTTTCCTAAAAAAGAATTAGATGATGGCTGAGATAGTAGAGTGCATTCTCTTTCCCTTCGTCATTGGCTTGGGTCAACAAAGCACCAAGGGAGTCATCTAATGTACCAGTATAGAGAATCAATGGCTTGCCCGGGATAGGGGCTGCTAGAACTGACATCATCATACGGTAGTGCTTGATGTCTTTGAAGACATGCTAACATTTGTCATCCCACTTGAACTTTGTGTCCTCTTTAAAAAGTGCTGAAAATGGCTGGCATATTCTTGATAGGTTGGATATGAAGTATCTTAGATATGCCAACTACCCTTGAAATGATCTAAGTTGAGCTAACATTTTAGGGGGTAGTATTTCTAATATCATCTTGATCTTCTTCAGATCGATTTCAATTCACAGGTGTAGGACAATAAACCCAAGAAATTTTCTTGAAGCTACTCTGAATACACACTTCAGGGGATTCATTTTGAGGTTAAATTGTCTTAACCATTTGAAAACTACTCTCAAGTCAAAGAGATGGTATTCCTTTTCTTTACTTTTGACTATGAGATTATCGACATAATACTCGACTTGATGATGAATGAGTTCATCGAAGATTCGAGTCATGGTCTACTGGTAGGTTGCACCAGCATTTTTAAGGCCAAAAGGCATGACCTTATAACAAAAGATTCTGATCGGGGTTTGGGTAGTGTTTCTTCCATCTTTAGGGGCCATCTTTATTTGGTTATATCCAAATAAGCTATCCATGAAAGAGAAGACTACATGAGATGAGGCAATGTCCACCATCGATTCTGGTATTGGTAATATAAATTTATATTTTAGACATGCCTTATTTAGATTCCTAAAATTGACGTATATGTGAATTTGGTCATTCTTCTTCTTAACTAGGATGACACTGGCCGACCAGGTAGGGTATTTTTCTTCCTAGATGAAGCCAACATCGATCAATTTCTTGTCTTAAAATATGACCTATTGTTTAATGTCTAATTGCACATGTCTAGGAACTTGCTTGATAGGGTTAACCTAAGCTCTATTGCTAGTTTGTGGACTACTATGTTAGGAGATAAACCAGGCATCTCTTCATAACTCTATGTGAAGTAGTCTTTAAACTCAATCAAAAGGCTAACTAAGTCATTGGTTTTAGTATCATTCAACAAAGAACTGATGTATTTCGTATGTGGATTATCTTCAATCCTTAAGTTGCTTTTTTTGAGCTCGTCGATGGTTGACCTGATCTCCTCTTTAAAATCTAGTGGTGCATTTTTGACTTATAAATCATCTGAAGCATCTAAAATTTCTAAACATACCTCCTCATATGAGTTAATGTGATTTGAAAGGAACTTATCAGATTTCAAATGATTAGTGATGACTAAGCAGTAATTATCATCATCGACTGGACTCACTATACCAAATCCTAGTCTTGGTCTTGATTGAGAGCTTTTGCATTTATTCTTCCATATCCTTTCAAAATAGTTTGACCTATGCTTTGACCAAGTATGTGGGATTAACTCTTTCTTTGCTAAATTTAGAACACACAGTGAGTACCAATCAAAAAGTAATTCTATTAAATCTTTATATGAATCATATTCAAGTTCTACATCAACTTCTTGACTTGAGCATGATGCTCCCAGAAAGAATCTCTGAGTCTTCACATCTATGATTGACTTAGGGGATTCCTTAACTACCAAACCCTCAACTATTTATGAGGAAAGTGGGGATAGAGCTAAGGTTCTCAACTGATGCTTGAATATTTCACATACAAACTTGGATATATTTATTCTTTTCTTTGGACCCCGGTCTTCATCACTTTCCTTCTCAAGTGTCACCTCAAAAAGGATCTATTGCTAAGAAGAGCTGGTTGGTGTGCCAACCACATAAGACTCATCCTCTGAACTAGATTTTAGTCTATATGGACTTTTGCCAATATGGAGGCTTTCCACCTTAGGAGCTGCCTCTGAACTATCCTCTTCCTCTGCTTGGTGGAGATTGGGTCATCCTACTTATATGTTCAAATGGAGTGACAAACTGTGGGAGGAATCTAATGTCAGGCTCTATATCTTCCCCTAAGTCTGTGTCTCACTCCCTTTTATTTTCTTTTTCTTTTCCTTTTCTTTAATTTTATCCCTCATGGAGATCTTAACTAAGTTTGTGAGAATGGACTTGTTGATTTTAGGGGAGGTAATAGGTGTTGGCTTAATGAGCCTTATGTTCAATCCGATCAATTTTGATGATAACAAATGAATGTTTGGATGATCTAATGAATGTTTTAATGTGTTTTAGATATATCAATTGCTAATTACATATCCAATGCATCTCATAATATGTTTGAGAAAATTGCAAGAGTAGAAGAATGAAAGATAGATCAAATTGGATAATGTGAAGCTCAAAATATAATGCTTTAGGTTATATGCATTTATTCATTGGCATGAATCAATTTTATCACAACTTAACATATTATTTTAATGAGGTTAATTTATATAAATCTCTATCTAATTAACATTCAATTATATGTTTCATACATAGCATTTGAATTTTCAAAATAATAAATGATAATGACTATTAAGTGTAATTATTTTATTTGCTTAATATAATTAAATATTTTAATTTAATTTGATGGTTATATGATAACTAACATATGTATGATTATATATAAATTATATCATAATATTTAAATTTCACATGCCAAAATTAACAAAAATATATGAAATTTTGTATTTTAGCCAAAGTCATTTTATAATCAAGGAATTTATATCTGATTTCATCTCCAATGGATTCTTTGGATTTTCCTTTAATTGATAGGTCACATGACGTTTGATTAAAATTGAATTTATTATGACTTTTGAAATATTAGTTGATTTTAATAATGAATGCATGCTACATGCTTTGAATATATTAAGAGCCATATTTGATTATTTTTTACTTGCCCATGTGAATAGTCAAATTTTGGCTGCTTAAATTTAATATTTATTTAATATAAATTATATTTTTTTTGAATATTATTAGATGATAGCATGAGGTTAGAATAATATATATTTTTGAAATAATTCAAAATGACCTTCTTGGCTATAAATAGCCCTCATTCTCTTCATGAAAGTATTCCTCATTTCAAATTCAAAATCCCTCCATCAAATCTAAGAGAAAATTTCTTAGATTTTCCTTCCAAGTGTTCTCCAAATATTGCAAGATCAAATCCTTGGTTTGGAAGATTCAACATCTTCAACTAAGCAAGCTTTCTCAAATTACTTGTTTATTTTCTTGATCTTAATCCTTTTTAGTTGTGCTATTTTCACCATCTATTTATTCTTTCCAATTTATACTTTTTGGTGGATTAGTCTTTGGACATTATTTTGACATCATCAAAGTTTCCAATCATTTTTTATGAAAAAACTCAACTAGTCATTTATGTTGAAGTAATACGTAACTGAACGAAGTACATCAGTACAAATTTCTTTTGGTTTCTTGAAATATTACTTCATTAATCTCATTTTGAAGGATCATTTATTCTTAGATCTATTTTAGAAGTATATTTTAAGAATTTTAAATTAAATTATTATCTAAATTATTTTTATTTGCTAGATCTCTTTAAATTAAAAGCACTAGCATACTTAGATCTATCATATACTCATTTTATTTAAGTATTTTATGATCATTAGCTTTAATTGAAAGAATATTTTGGTTAAATAAAATAAATTATTCCTTTGGAATTTATTTTATACAAAGGATATTGTGAATTTATTTTGAAATAATGTTTATATTAGTCTACAAATTGTAATAACATAAACATCTCAGTAAGATCACTTTAAGATATTTATTTTATTATTTCTTATTAATATTAAGTGAGCATTTTATCTTGCCAAAATTTTTTAAGTGATCATTTGTAAGTTGTGAGATCATTTTTAAATTAGATAGCTTGGTATATTTGTGAGAGATTTATTTTATCAAAATTTATTATTTTGTATTTTTCTTTTTATGCTGTAAAATTTATATTGGGGTTGTATTCACCTTTTTGTAGGAGAGTACAAATTATTGTAGGGTTGTACTCACGTTATAGAAATACTATTTGTAAGCTATTTTTTTTTAATGGATTCCATGGTAGCACGTAGGCTTTGGGATTTAGTCAACCATAAAAAATTGTTTTATTGTCTCTTTTACTTTATTGTACTTTTATTTTTCATTAAGAATTGTATCTTGTCATTATAAAATCAAAAATTAATTTTTCACAAAAACTTAAAAACTAATATTTAAGTTTTAAAATTTTTAGTATCACCCAATTCCCCCTCTTTGGTCTATAGTGACTCACAATAGGCTGTATCCTCGTATATCCTGACCTCATGAATGGTGAATGGTTTAAGATCTCCTTTGACGTAGTACTCAATCCTACCTCTAATGAACTTCATGCACTGATGTAGAGAGGATGAAACTATGTTGTTTTCATGTATCCATGGTCTCCCAAGCAAAGCATTGAAAGATGTATCATCATGATGTAAAACTTGACTTGTCTTCTAATCATCTATCTCCAATGGCACTATACAAGTCTCTCCTTGTTCATTGAATCAAATATCATCCTTTCTTTTTGGAGTTTATCCTCAGCGGGTTCTTAGAAACATAATGTTGACTAATGCTTGGTCAATATCAAATAGCATGTATCTACATATTTAAAGATTATGCTGGTCTAAAGTAAGTCTTCATCAAATGTAACTCTTAAGTTATCCTTTGAGTGGTGTGCCTAAAGATTATATTAGATTAAGAAGAGCCTTGATTAGAGATTCCCTCATCTCTTTAGATAAATTATATGCTTAACTTATCTTTCTATGGTGTAGGACATTGTATCAACTTTGACTTGATTTTCACAAGCATATTCAGTGAAGCATTGAGGGCTAGCTCACTAGAATAAATGACTTATTTCTTATCAGGTGCTACCTGGAGGTAGAACTTTGTCACTGCATATTGACTTTAGTGACTTCTAGAATGATGAACTTGTGGAAAGTTCTACCTTCTCATCGACATGTAGCTTTTGGGATCCTTGGAGTCATTGACTCCAAGTCATCTCAGAGGTGAAATTGATTCATAAAGGAAAGTCCAATTCAAAATGAAGAGAGAAGATTGCACTAGAGATATTATTATTTTCTAGATTTGGAGAGTTTTAATAGGAATAAAATCAAGCATCAAAAGTGGACAAGATGGTAAAGAGCACATATTAAAGAGTATACCTCTACTTTTATTAGAGTAATTTGGATACATTTTAGAAGGATAATTCCCAAACTTAAAAAAAGATCATTAAGAAGCTTTCCATTGTGCGACTAAACCTCCAAAACTAAGGAAGGTTTGCTAAAGATAGATTGAAAGGTGACACCATAACTATTGTATAAGATTGTCACCCAGTTCAAACACTCTCCATGCTTACTGCTACTTTTCTTGATAGAGTGTTGTGAAAAAAAGGGCATTAAATTACTTTTACTTGATTTATATCAGACCCGTGAAAGTAGATTCTACTTACATCTTGTCCACTTTTGATGCTCTTGATTTTATTCCTATTAAAAACTCTCCAAATCTAGAAAATAATAATATCTCTAGTAATTCCAATCTTCTCTCTTCTGATTTTGAATTGGACTTTCCTTTTATGAATCAATCAGGTTCACCTCCTGAGATTGACTTGGAGTCAACTGACTCCAAGGATCCCATAGGAGAAGCTATAGGCATGTCTGATGAGAAGGTAGAACTTTCCACAAGTTCACCATTCTAAGAAGTCACTAAAGTCAACCTATGCAGTGACAAAGTTCTACCTCCTAGGGTAGCACCTCAGGATAAGGGTAAGTCATTTCTAAGAGTGATAGCCTCCAAGGATGCTTCACTTATGAATATGCAGTGAAGGATCAAGTCAAAGTTGATTACAATGTCTAGCTCACCATGAAAGGGGCGTTAATTAAGCAGCATCTTAAAAAGAATATAATCTAAGGCTCTTCTAATCTGAGATATGTTTGCTCAAGCATCGAGAGGCACACCACTCAAAGGATAACTTAAGAGTTACATTTAATGATGAAGACTTACTTTTATAGACCAGCATAGCCTCTCTCAGAATGTAGATACATCTTTAGAGTTGTTGACCAAGGTGCATTAGTCAACATTATGTTTCTAAGAACCCTTGCCTACTTGAGGATCGACATCTCCAAACTCCAAAAGGAAAGGATGATATTTAGAGGATTCAATGAACAAGGAGAGAGACCTAAATCGCCATTGAGATAGATGATTAGAAGAAAAGTTTTACATAGAATACATCAAAAGTGGACAAGATGTAAGTAGAATCTACTTTCTTCATTGATTTATTTTTGGTGGAGGTACATGATATAAATCAAGTAAAATAAGCGGAGTAAGGGATTTAATGCCCTTTTCACGATACAACACTCTATCAGAGAAAAGAGCTAGAAGAAGAAGTAGCGCAAATGGATGGAGTTTGGACTCGATGGTGGTTGCACATGGGCTATCCCTGACAAGTGGTGATGTCGCTATTGATCACCTTCCTCAAGCTATCCTTTGTAACTAGCAAACCTTCCTTAGTTTTGGAGGTTTGAGCTTCTTCAGGCACCTGCATGGAAAGCTTCTTGATCTTAGAAATGATCTTTTTAGAAGTTTGGGATAAGGATATATCCCAACTTCTTTGGTCATAAGAGGATCACAAGTATCCACAAAGATTACTCTAACAAACTGGATGGTTGTTCTAATAAGTACTTCTTAGGGAACTATGGCTCCTGACTTGTAATTATGCTCAATTCAATCCTTAAAAGTAATATAATCCTCTGAGATATGGCCTAACATGCGGTGGTAGGGGCAATAGCTAGGATCATCACTCTTTCCCACTTCCTTTAGCTTCTTAGGCTCTGGTAACTGAAGGTCAGGTTTCTTTAAGAGATTCTTAAAGATTTTTCTAACTACCACTCTCTTGAATCAATATAGTTTATTCAATCTATCAGTAAGAGTAGGTGGATAGTAACTACCTGGTGGTGGATACAAATACCGCTGCTGGATAAGCTACTGAGGTGGTGGAAATGGCCATTATGGCGGTTGGTATGACAGGCGGGGTGGTGGCAAAGGAGGTGCCAAAGGAGGTTGCTGAGCTCAGGGTCTCTTATAATGGATTTTGGTTGGCTGCTTCCCTTTGTCCACTGACACTATCCCTGGCTTCTTCTTGAACACCTTCTGTGGCTTGGGCCGAGATGATTGGTAGGGAAAGGGAAACTGTTTGGCTTCCTCTTGCAGGCAAGTCCCCTTGTTGATTAGTTTCTTGAATGGTTTGATGGTAAAGCCCTTAAGCATAAAGGCGATGTTGACCTCATTTTTAGGATGAGCTCTCAACCCCTCCATCGTAGACATAGGACTCCTCATAGACATTAAGAGATCCTTAGTCTCAAGACACATCTAAGGATTAGGTGGACACTCAACCTAGCCCTAGAGACTTAGAAGGGTTAGCCATAGGAATAGGTCATGCTTTATGGGTGTTAGGAAAATTTTCCTACCTTAAGCATAAACCATTCCTCACCTTCCTTCCTTCAAGTCAAATTCCAAATCAATCCAAATTAATTTTGTCAAACTCTAAATCAATCTTATTTGATTTTCTCCAAACTCAAATCAAAATCACATGATTGAAATCCATGAGTGAAACCCATGATTGAAAACCATGATTGAAATTCCAAGTTCAAAATATTTCCTAAGTCCTTAATTCCCTCTTATGGAGTTAGCCTAAATCATATTCAAATCAATTCAATTTCATGAAGTTTTCTCATAACTCACTTATATTCTCACTTATATTCACATATATAAATGAAATATAAATTCAAATCAATGAAATCAAATTCCAAATCTTGCCTAAGTCCTTTGATTTCCCTTCAAGGACTTAGCCTAAATCATCTTCAAATCAACTTCAAATAAAATATAAACTCAAATAAATCAAACTAAATCCAAAATTCAAATCCAAAATTCCAAATATTTCCTAAGTCCTTTAATTCCCTCTTAAGGACTTAGCTCAAATCAACTTCAAATCACTTCAAATTCTTGAAATTTTCTCATAACCCATTTATATTCTCATTTATATTCATATATATAAATGAAATATAAATTCAAACAACCAAAAGCCAATTCCAAAATTCAAACTCAAACTCATTCAAAATCTAACTTAAGCCTTTCAAGTCAAAATTTTGAACTTAGCCAAATCAATTTCAAATCAAGCCAAATACTTGATTTTTATTCTTGATTCAATCAATCCTTCAATCATGAATCCAAATATAAACACAAACTTCAATCACTTAACCAAAACTCAATTCAAAAATCAAGCCAAAATTAAACCTATGTTCACCCTTTGAACTTGAAATTGTTAAATGAATCAAAACCCATTTGACTTCAAACCACTTGCAAATGGATTTATATTTAAATCATAAGTCATTATGTGAGTTCAATAAAACCCAAATCAAGCTTTGACCAAGCCATTTGACCCACTTAGGCTCACTTGACCTAAAGTGACCTAAAGTACCCTTATGAGCCAAATTCTAATTCTGACCAAATTGGATTGAACTAAACCCATCTAAACCTCTCACCATGATCAACAATCATCATAAGATGATCAATCAATCAAATTGGATCAAATCAAGTCAAACCTAAGGGATGACCAAGTCAACAATTAGCCAAAATGAAACCTAACAAAGACAAAATCCACCATAGGCCAAATTGATTGAAACCATTGATCTAAGTTCATTCATGACCAATGTTTGAACTTGACCAAGTCAACATTTGAGCCTAACCTAGCCCAATTGACCACTTGACCCAAGTTGACCCAACTTGACCTAAAAAGTAAAAATGTATTAAAACTTGATCTAAGCCAAATTGATTGAAACCAATGGGGCAAGCTCATTTCAAATCACTTGTTAAACTTGACCAAAGCCTCAATTCGCCAACTAGACTAACCTAGCCCAATTGGCCTTGAACCCAACTTGACTAAAAGGGTCATATTGAGCCAAATTCAAACTTAACCAAAATTGATTGGAAACAAAGATATCAATCCATTTCATATGACTAAAAAAACATGAACCAAGCCTTGACCTAACTCAAATAGGTCAAATATTCAAATTGGTCAACTTGACCCATTTAGCCTAAATGAAATCAAATGAACCAAATTCAAACCTAAATAAAATTAAATCAAACCAAAGCCACCAAAACATTTCAAATGGTCATATGAACTTGACCCAACCCTTGGTTTGATCAAATTTGACCAATTAGTCAACTTGACCTAAGTTGACCCATTTTGATCTAAATGGGTCAATATGAGCCAAACCATACCAAATGAACTCCAAATTTAATGAAATTTGGCCAAACCTATTTTCTCAACATGCCAAACATACCCAAATTCAAAAATTAGGCAAATGACCATTTTAACCCTGGGCCATAAGGTAAATTTTGGCCAATTCCACTTGGAATTTAGTCAAATCCTTTTCATTCCCACTTGGCACCCTCTCAGTGGATCAAGTGAACATTAGGGAGGGTGGTGCACCCAACCCAATGGGTTTGGGTCAGCCAAACCCAACCCAATGGCCAAATCGATCTCGTGCATGGAAATGACCACATGGCAAACCTTCTCCTCCTCAATTGAAGCACATGGGGAGTCCACCATTCCACTCTCTGGCCAAAATCGAACTCAAGGACACTCTTAACAGGTTAACAAACCCACTCCTTGTGGGAAATTGGATCAAAATGGCACAATCCTTCTTGACCATTCGATTGCCAAAGGGGGAGATATACTCCCCCTAATTCAATTCAATTTTCACTTCCCCTCTGTCGATTGAAGCATAGGAACTCAGAGCATGCTTTAGAGAGTCTTCCCAAGCTTCCTAGAGAGGATTGAAAATCTCCATTCTTGATTTTCATCACTTGAAAATAGGGGAACTTGACTGAAATTCTAATTTGTTCTACACATCAAACCAACTCAATTCCTTCTTCAAGCATCATCAAAGGACCAATTCAAGCTCATCTAAGTTCTTTCCCAAGCTCCAAAGGCAAAGGAAGGGTGCCCTAGACCAAAGCTGAGCTCAAAGTGGGTGGTCCATAGAGCTATCCACTCAACCTCAAAAGCTCAAACTTTCAGCAAAGCTCTGTCTCAACCAAGCAAATCTTCTCCAATGGAATCGAGCACCAGTGATCACCTCCAGTGAGGTTAGTCATTTTTCGAGCTTAAATTCAATGTTGTTTGGAGCTTTGTGAAATAAAATTTCATGGCATAGGATTTTGGCCGTTAGATGTGATCTAGGATGCATGATGAAGGTGTGAGCCAAATTCTAGCCCAATCTGAGCTCAATCGAGCTCAGATCACGACCTAGAGGATGGACGACTCCCCTTTCCAGCATGGAATTGCAGGGATGAATCTCTGGATCGTCCATTCACAAATTTTGGATGGACTATCGAGATTAAAATGCATAATATCTTTATTTTTCTCCCTCTGATCCATGGCTTTATTCTCAACCGTTTGATCCTTAATCAGACGGCTGAGGAGAAGGCGCATAGTGCCGCTGCCACATGACACACGATGTGATGGGTTAAATACCCAATCAGGCCGCACTGCGTGTAAAGTGCATGCCGTGTCAGCAGCATACATGGTGCTAGTGGGATTAATAATAGGATTCAGGATTATTTAATTCTTAATTAATCACCTAAACATCTAAAATTCATATCTCAACATAGATAAATTAGAAAAATATGAAATAAATTACATTAGAAAGATAATTGAACATAGAATACGCTAAAATTGATTTTGATTGATTTTGAATAGTTCTTTTCTCTAAATATGAGTTTTATTGAGAATGTTAATTTACTAATTACTCTCTAATTGATCCACTGATTAATCCCAAATTTCTTGGGTGAAATTAGAGGGATTCCTTCTGCATTCCCTAATTTTATTAGGATTTATTGGTGGCTTAATTAGGAGAATTACTAGTTCATTTCTTAATCACTATCTTAATATAATTAGACTTAATTAAAAGTATAATTAGTGATCCTCTCATTGAGCCAATTAAGTTTTTATTAAATGAATGTGAGGTTTAGAGAATAATTTTGGGATACTCTCCTTAAGATATTCCTTAAACCCCCTTTATTCCTTAATCTTACCTTAATTAAGGGTTAATTCATTAATTATCCCCTTAATTAATTTCATAAAATTCTAAAACTTTCCAGAACTCTATTTATTATTCTCAGGTAGATGCTTAGGTGTTCAAGAGCCTAAATACAATTAAGAAAATGAAAATTCAACTCATGTGTGTGAGGGGTGTTTTGAAATTACTTAAGTTAAAACCCTTAGCTTAATTAATCATTGATCATGAGCCAAATTGCATTAGGCCCTTTTTTCCCTAAGTGCATTGCTGATTTAAAATCCTTATGTGGTTTTATGTCATCTCATGGCTCATAATTATTTGATTAACTATGCTAAGGTGTAGGTAAGAGGTAATTAGCATGCTTAATTCATACTTTAACCTAATCGAAATATAAAATGAATCTAATCACCTAAAAATTGAAAAAAATATCAAAAACATGTGGCAATGAGTTAGGAACATCAAACTCACCTCACATATTTCAAATCAAATCAAACTCAAAATAAAAAAATCACATTAAAAAACTTTGATTTGCTTTAAGCTTTCTTATTTTATAAGATTGTCTTTAGGAATTAATTAAGGTGAATGTGTTTACATGCTTTCATTACTTTAGTTCTTTCCCAACATGCTAAATATGTGCGTCATATGATTTCATACATTCATGCTTTTCAAAAATCAAATTTAAAATAAAAATATTTTATTTATGTCAAATTGCAGGTTTTGGCTAAAGTAAGAATATGAGTGGCTATTATTACTATTAAATCCATATTATTTTCAAAATATATGAATCAATTATCAAAACTAAAAGTGTGTTACTTATATCTTACTTATAAGCTTGCATGTGAGTAAAATATAAGGATGTGCTTAGTGTAGTTTTCCTTCTCCTCTCTTTTGGTATAATTTTAAATAAGATTTGGCAAAGTGTTTAATTCATTTGAAAAGAACACAATACTTTCCTAATTATATTTCCTATTCATTCCTATGCTATGACTTAAGAAGGACACCTACACTCACACATATAAATTGCATAAAAAAACTAAAATAAAATAAATACAAACTTTTGCATCTTTCTTTTCCATTCATTTCTTTTGTACACATGCTTGTATTTAAGGAAATTGGTATATTAGCCTAGATAATTACAAGATTGTGAGGCTTTAAGTAGCCCCAAGTAGGTCTTGTACATTAAACCCTTGGTGCTAACAATGGTGCCGTACTCACTTATGCCTTTCATACAATCATACGTGCATGTGAAAATTGGATAAGAAACCCCTTTGCTACTTAATGAAAATCATGCATCATAAACATTCAAATTTTCTTAAGTAACTTATTTAGCATGCATCATAAAGTGTGCTAAACATTTCCATTTGTTATGTATAGATATGCTTAGGATTCATTCACATGCATGTTATACATGTTGGGAAATAAGTGAAGTGATGTGTGTTTTATGATCTTAATTCACTTTATTTAATCTTAAAATACCTTTCTTTTTGAATAAGTTTGTTTAGAGTTCATCTAAACTTATGATTAATTAAAACACATAATAAAACATTCACTAAATAAAACTGAAACATGAATCCACTTTAGAAATTACTTAGGTTTGGGAAGGAAAGAGAAGTTCTCTTATCTTTTTCTCTCTTTACAACCTAGAATTAATTGTAGGATTCACTTGAAGCCAATCAAAATATAAAATAAAATCAACCCAAAATAACTAAACCACTTAAATGAAACCCTCCTCTAAGTTGAATATTCTTCACACTTAGAAAATTCTAACTTAAAACCATAGCTAAGCATACCACACAAACCTTAAAAGTACACATATTAGACTAAGTCACCACTTCTTACTTTAGGTTAGGACGGAGCATGGTTTGATGTTTGCTTTTGATTTGTGATGTAATGTCTTAGACTGAATGTTAGGGTGTATGTGCGTAGACTGAATGGTAGGGTGATCTTAGTCTAACCACTTTCTTCTGCAGGGGATTGCACTTAAGGGGCGCTGTAATAAATAAAAATATAAATGCTTTTTGTCGTGTAGGTGCTTATACCCCTAAGAATAATCCAATAGGCCAGGTGGACTTAGTCACTCATGTGTGAGGTGTTAAGTCCAATATACATGTTTGGGATTTGAATGGTTTATTTTAACTAATCTCTATTTTGCAGGTGTTAGTTAGATTTCCATTTTTTCCACTTTCATGTAATTTTTGTAATATTAGAATTTTGGAATGATTGTTATGGGGATTAGGATGAGCATTGGTTATAAGGCCATGCCTTATGTACCATGTGAAGCCTTTGGAGCATCCACCTTCCAACCATCCAAAAGAAGGAACCAAAAAAAAAAGAAGAAGAAAGAAGAAAAGTAGAATGAAGAAATGAAGCTTGAAGACCCCCATAACAATGAATTCTTTGCTTAATTATACTTAATTCATTTGTAATCCAAGTTGTATAAGGATAGAGCTCAGCTACCCAATTTATTTTCAAGTTTGTTCAGTGGTACCTGACCATAAATGGCCTCTTATTCTTTCACATTAGCTTTATAAATTAATTGATGATTTGTTTAGTTTATGCATTAAGATGACATCCTTTTCTTAGTTTCTTGCCTGCTTGATGTATGGTCTGGATGACGATTAGGCTCTTAGGGAAAAATAAATCTTCTTCCAAATTTAATGATTCAAAATTAAAATAAAGAACACATAACCTCACCTAAAGCTTAGGCTTAAAATCAAGATAAAAGAATTAGCAACTCCTTAGCTAGATGAGTATTTCTTTTATAACATCATGCATAAATGCATCTTACTTCACTCTTAATTGGAGTGCTTCCACCTTTGTTAAAGAAACTTGGCTTGACCTGTGAGAGCTATGGTGGAAACACACTTCCTCCCTTCTAACTGATTTTGGCCAATAATCTTACTTCTCATGCATTAGGCATATGAATCCTATTAGCCCAAGTCAAAAATGATTATCCAAAAAAGAAAACAAAATGTAGTATGAATTGCATTAGATTTAGGTCATTACTCATGCCCGTACATGATCTAGTCTCTTAGGGAGTGAGTTTAAGGATTTTATCTCTTTCTAAATAAATAACAACTGAGCTATCTTACATAAAGCATATGACTTGCTTACATGAATTTAAAATCGTAGGAGGAGTTAGTTGGCAGCCACCCCCAGGCGGTTGTAAGTCCAAGTAGTTGGGTGATTTGCCCTCTCTTATGGAGGCAAACCAAATACTCATTTTTTGCCTTAGATTTAGGTTATGCTTTCAGCCCTCTTCAAAGCTCCCTAGATTTAGGTTCTGAGATTTCTTCTCCCTTCTATAGGCCATACGCATAAATCCTCACCTTTTAGGAATTTCCATAATCTTGTGTTATGGAATCATAAGCCCTAATTTATAATGAAAAATTCAACTCAAATAAATTAAATCAATTTCAAAAATGTAAAGCCCAATCGTAAGATAATTTGAGATGCTCGCTAAGTTTCTTAGCATCATGAGCATCTCCTATTTATCTTCATTTGAATAACTCTCTCTTTGGTCAATCCCATTTGATCTTCAAAAATGAACTTATCAATTGATAATCCTACCATATTGAATTCTTTAGAGACAATGATCATTTACCTTAATCGAGAATTTTCTTAATGAATCCTCATTCCTTAGGATGTAATTAACTATGAGGGATTGCCCCTATAGGGAACTTAATGAACCTAGTTTAAAATAAACACTGCTTTACTTTTCCATGTAAAGTAGGGGAAGAATCTCTGGTATACCTCGATGACCCAATGTCCTTATTTTGGTGATTAGGTCCATTGTAAGGTGGTGATTTCTATCATTTGAGATAGTACACCTCTCCTCAATGTTGTGCCTAGTCACCCTAATAAGTACATCTACGGATCTGCGTAGCATTTGACCAAGGTGTTATATTTCTATTTTCATTTATCTTCTTTCCAAAAAAGGAGGATAGATGAAGGTAGGAATATAAAAATTTTTCACCATAGGCGACCAAGCCATGGATATTCTTGAAGAGAATCTTAAGGGCATGCTATCCGGATAGCTATGGCTCACATTTCATGCTTAGGTTATGTCACCTGAGAATATAATCAATATGAGACTCATTGAGACTTTGCTTTGCTACAAAGAGGTTGCCTATAGTCACTCTTTGCTGAGCTCCAGCAAACCTCTTGATGAAGAGGTGCTCCAACTTAGAAAAAGTCTTCACCGAACAATTAGGCAGTTCGACGTACCAATCAAATGGAACCCCTTCTAAGCTACTGATAAAAAGTCTGGACAGGAGTGTGTCGCTATCACAGGCATTACAACAGTTGATTCAAAATTATGCAATATGTTGTCGTGGGTTCCTACTTCCATCAAAGATCTTGAAGGAAGGTGGCACAAAATCCTTGGGGTATTGAACTACATCGAAGTCCTCTGGGTATGGTATACCATTTAGAATGGATGAGCCCCCCTGGCTTGCACTATTGCTTCCCTCACCTACTGTTCCACCATATGCTTAAAGCCATTCTCATGCATGGAGGTGCCATCTGTGACCTTCCTATGCAAACTACCTGCATCATCATATATGGGAGTGCACCTAGGATGGTCTAAAGTATGGTGGTTGGTTGGCGAATACAAGGATACTGGTGAAGTTTTATAAAACCATTGCCATCAACTCCTCTACTTTCCATCCCATCTATATGATTGTCCGCTTGAACCGGTGGAGGAGTTTGAACAGTGAGAAGTGTCACCTTCCTCAAACATGACACCTTCTTGGCTATGCTAATCCTACTGTAAGGACCCTCGTGTGTCAACCATGTGGACCCCGACTGTATCGTCCAACATATCATCTTCATCAGGATCAAAGCGAACTCTATTTTCCTCCCGATTTGAGTGATCACTACCAACAATTTGCTTAGCTGTAGTACGGTAGTTCTTTATGATGTCATCTAGAGAGCGGTCATCTATCCTACTTGGCTCTACTGGAATGTAGACTTACATCGACCACCACAAGATATCTTAATCAGAGATACTGCTCCAGTGGTGTACTCCTAATTCAACTACCATCGGGACTATGTCTGTGTCCCCTCCCATCTCTTCCTCTGACTGCGATAGAGGTGGTGCGACTATGACACTTTTGGTCGCTACTCCTTCTTAGCCACGGTTGAGGTAGAAGGTCAAGTAGGGGAGCTCAATCTCACCTCAACAGGTGGAATGGATGGAGTGGGATCCTTAGGCCGTAGTCGGATCACCAGTAGAGATGTTCTTTTCTCGGATGGGGGCTTCTGAAGCTTAGCGGGGTGGTAGATGCTATAAGCTAGACGTGTGATGGTGGATGGTGAGTGGAGTGGTGTGATGGCAAAGAAATTGACTGCCTCTCAACTGGAGATCTCCTCCTACATTGAACTATGCCCATGAGAATAATGCTCTCTGAATGATCAGCCCTAACAGGGTGACAATCAGGGAAGTCCATCAGGGCGAAGGTTTCTGACTATCTAGCATACCTCCTCCTCTCCCTCTTGCCCACTTGGGCTGCAAATCAAACCTCAGCAGATTTCTCCCTACGGATCTAATCACAAACACTCCTAGGAATCATGGACCTCAAATAAAATAATATGCTTGACTCTGAGTGTCTGTAGAAGCTGCCAATATGGAAAATAACTATTTGAGACCGGCATAGGGCTTCTTCTGCTCCCTAGCTGGTACCTCAAAGTGTGCTGGTGGTGGAGGCGATGCAACAATCTTCTTGTAGTCCTCCTCTCCATCTGAGGCTGAGAGGGGGTGAAACCTGCTTCCACTCAAGAGTTGAGAGGTCTTACGAGGAGAACCCTCCTCAACAACATGGGAGGTAACATCGATCTCCTTGGCTGCTAGCTCATGGTGCCGCTTAATCTTCTTATTTTTCTTGCGGTGCTGGGTGTAGGTGAGCAAAGCAGAATAAGAGTTGGAACCTACCTCAATGGTAAGAGAGATAATTATGGTGTATTTTTATTTCTCGAGAGGAGAATGATGTGGGGAATCACGTAGATCCGTAGATGTACTCATTAGGGTGATCGGGTGTGACATTGAGGAATGATGTACTATCTCGAGAGATAGAAGTCACCATATTATAATGGACCTAATCACCTAATAAGGACTACTAAGAATAATTGGTCTTTGAATGTACCGGAGATCTTTCCCCTACTTTACATGGAAAAGTAAATTAGGGTTTATTTTAAATTGGGTTCCTTAAGTTCTCTATGGAGGCAAGCCCCCATAGGTAATTTTATCTTAAGGAATGAGATTCCTTATGAATACTCTTAATTAAGGTAAATGATCATTATCTCCAAAGATTTCAAAGATAGAACTATCAATAAATTGGTTATTTTTGAAAAATCAAATGGGATTAATCAAAAGGAGGGAGTTATTATTGAAACCAAAAGGAGATGAGTAGGGGATGCTCATGATACTATGAAACCTAGTAAGCATCCCAAACTATCCTATGGTTGGGCTTTATATTTTTGAAATTTGAGAAGAATTATATGTTTGAGTTGAATTTTTATTAGAAATCTAGGGCTTACAATTTCACAACATGAGATCATGGAAATGCCTAAGAGGTGAGTATTTATGCTTGTAGCCCGCAAAGGAAAACAACAACCTTGGATCCTAAATCTAGGGAGCTTTGGCGAGGGCCAAGGCACGACCTAAATATAAGACAAAAAATGGGTATATATTTTACCTCTACAAGAGGGGATAAACTACCCACCTGTTGGACTTACAACCGCTTAGGAGTGGTCGCCAACTAACCCCTCCTACAATTTTAAATACATATTGAACAGTCGTATGTTTTGCAAGATAGCTAGGCTATTGTTTATTTAGAAAGGAGACTAAATCCTTAAACACACTCCCTATGAGACTAGATCATGAAGGGCATGAATAAATGACTTAATATAATGCAAATTTTGTTAAGTTTTAATTTTTGGACATTTTGATTTTACACGAGTTATGAGATTTCATATGCCTAATGCATGAGAAGATTGATTATAGGACAAAATCATAAAGATGGAGGTGTGTTTTCACCATGGCTCTCAAATGTCAAGCCATTTTCTCTGGCAAAAGTGGAAGCCCTACATTAGCAAGAGTGAAGCAATATGATTTATGCATGATGTGAGACATACAACATCCAGGTAAGGGGTTGCTAAATCTTTTATTATATTGATTTATGTCCTAGAATTTAGGTGAGGTTATGAGTTGTTTAATTTAATTTTGTGTTGATTAATTAGATAGAAAATTTATTTATTTTCCTAAGAGTATATTCGGGTCTAGGCCATTCATCAAACAATGAAGAAACTAGGAAGATCATGCCATCCTAATTGCGCAATCATAAATAAAACATTAATCAATTTATAAAATTAACGTAAAAGAATAAGAGGCTGATGTGGTCGGGCTCCATCGCACAAACCTGAAAAAGAAAATGGGAAGCCGAGCTCTACTATTATACAACTTAGATTACAAATGAAAAATTACAACTAAAAGGAATTCTTGTTATGGGGGTCTTCATTCTTCATTTCTTCATTTTGATTTTGCTCTATTTCTTTCTTTCTTTTGATTTGACTTGAAATGTGATTTGTTCTAAGGCTTCACATGGTACATAAGACATGGTCTTATGACCAATGTTCACCTTAATTCCCACCATAACATTCATTCCAAATTTTAACTGCAAAACTTACATCAAAAAAGAAAGATAAATTTAACTAAACCTACAAAATAGAGATTAGCTGAACATACCACATAATCCCAAGCAGTTATATGAATAATTTGTACTTAGCACCCCACAAGGGTAACCAAGTTGACTTGTCCTAATTTGGATCTTGCCTAGGGGTATAAGCAACCTGCACAACAAAAGAATTTATATTTTTATTATAGCGCCACTTAAGCATAATCCCCTGCAGAAGAAATGATTAAACTAAGATCGTCCTATCATACATTCTATGCACATGCACCATAACATCCAGTCTAAGAAAGATATTACATAAAAAATTAAAATCATTCATCAAATCATGCAACGCCCTTACATAGAGCTAGAAATGGTGACTTAGCTTAATGTGTGTGCCATTTAAGGCTTGTGTGGCATGTCTTAGCTAGGCTTTAAGGTTGAAATTTTCTAAGTGTGAAGGATTCAACTTAGAAGGTGATTTCATTTTAAGTGATTTAGTTGATTTATCAATTGTAGTTGATGACTTGATTTGATTTGAATGAACTTACACTTAGTTACTAAATATTATAAAGAGAAGAAAAGAGAAGAGAACTTCTCTTTCATCCCTACCTTAAGTAATTTCTTAGGTAGATTCATTAATGATTTTTCTTTAGTGAATATTTTATTATGTGTTTTAATTAACCCTAAGTTTAGATTTGCTATAAATAGACCTATTCAATAAGAAAGGCATCTTAAAATTATTTAAGGTGAATTACTATCACATAACACAACCATTTATTTCTTTCCACCATGTATACCATGCATATGAATAATCCTAAGCATACCTAAACATGCAATGCAAATTTTAGTACACTTTGATGATGAATGCTAAGAGATATATTTTGAAAATTTGGAAGTTCCATTGATGCATGTTTTCATTATGTAGAAAAGAGGGATTCTTCATCCACTAACATAATGCACATTGACATGTATTATGGTGAAAATATTTTTATATATGTATCTCTGTCTTCATCTAACCTAAGCTTGATGTTAGGAAAGAAAATATAACATCCAGCTAAAGGGCTACTAATTCTTTTATCTTGATTTATAACCTAAGCTTTAAATGAGATTATGAGTTGTTAATTTTTAGTTTTGAGTTGATTAATTTGGTAGAAGATTTATTTTTCTCTAGGAGCCTAATCATCATCCAGGCCATTCATCAAAGCAAGGAAGAAACTAGAAAAAGATGCCATCTTAATGCACAAGCTAGACAAACATCAAATATTTTTATAAAGCTAGCACAAAAAAATTAAAGGCCATTTGTGGTTAGGCTCTACTGCATAAACTTGAAAACCATGCATCGCCCTAACCTAAAGCTAAAAATGGTGACTTAGTCTAATGTGTGTGCCATTTAAGGTTTGTGTTGTATGTCTAGTTAGGCTTTAAGGTTTAGATTTTCTAAGTATGAAAATATTCAACTTAGAGGGTGGTTTCATTTAAGTTGTTTAGTTGTTTAGTTGATTTTTATTTTGATTTGGTTTATATACATTTAATTACTAATTGTAATTCCTACCTAAATAATTTCTAAGGTGGATTCATATTTGATTTTTATTTAGTGAATGTTTTATTATGTGTTTTAATTAATCCTAAGTTTATATTTTCACTAAACAAACCTATTCAAAAAGAAAGATATTTTAGGATTAAGTAAAGTGAATTAATATCACAAAACAAACATCATTTCATTTCTTTCCTAAGATGTGTAACATGCATATGGACGAATCCTAAGCATATCTATACATACAAATGGGAATGTTTAGCACAGTTTCATGATGAATGCTAAGTGATATTACTTAAGAAAATTTGGATGCTTTATGATGCGTTATTTTCATTAAGTAGAAAAGAGGGATTCTTTTATCCATTTTTCATATGAACATTTATATGAATGAAAGGAATAAGTGAGTACAACTCTATTGTTAGCACCAGGGGTGTAAGGTACAAGACCTACTTAGGGCTACTTAAAGCGTCGCAGCTCCGGGGTTGTCCAGACTAATATACCACTTTCTTAAATACATATGCACGTACAAAATAAATGAATGGAAAAAAGAAAGATGCAAAAGATTATGTTTGTTTATTTTTGGTTTGATTGTTTAATTTATATGTGTTATATGGAATTCCTTCTTAATTCATGACATAGGAGTGTATAAGAATGGATTTAAGCAAGTGTTATGTCCTTTTCAAATGGACTATACACTTGGCAAATCCTATACAATTCTATGTTAAGAAAGAGAGGAAAAATCACATAACATATTTTATGCTATTCACATGCAAGCTTATAAGTACTTATAAATAGCATATCTTTTAGTTTTGATATTTAATTCATAAGTTTTAAAATAATTTTCAGATTTAATAGTGATAATAGCCATTCATATCTTTACTTTAGCCAAAACATGCAATTTGATAAAGGAAACATTTCATTTTAAATTTGATTTTTAAAAAGCATGAATGCATGATTTTCATATGACATACATATTTAGCATATTAGGAAAGAAATGAAGTGATGAAAGTATGTAAATTCATTCACCCTAATTAATTCTTAAAGATAATCTTATGAAATAGAATTATTTAAAGCAAATCAAATTTATTTTAAAGAGATTTTTATTTTATTTAGAATGATTTTAATTTGAGAAATATGAGAAGGTTTGTTGGTCCTAACCCATTCCCACATGTGTATGATGTTTTAGTTTAATTTTTAGATTATTAGATCAATTTTATGCTTTGGTTAGGTTAAGGTGTAAATTAAGTGTACTAATTATCCCTTTCCTACACCACTTTAACATAGTTAATCAAATAATTATGAGCCAATGATATGACATAAAGCCATATAAGAAATTTAATCAGCAATGCACCTAGGAAGAAAGGGCTTAATGCAATTGGCTTGCAATTAATAATTAATTAAGCTAAAGAATTTAATTTATGTACTTTCATAACCCTTCCCACACATGTGGGTTGGATTTTGATTTCCTTAAGCTACTTAGGTTATTAAACACCTAAGCACCTTCCCAAGAAGGATTAATTAAATTCTGGAATGTTTTGATTTTTACACTTTTGATTAATTAAGCCATTTAATTAAGTGATTAGATTATTTAATTAATTTTGCACATTAATTAGATTTTAATTCAAATGAAATAAACTTAGGGAAAGAAATATGGGAAAGTACTCTTAATCTCATTCTCTAAGTCAACTCACTGTTCTAAGGTAATTAGGAAAATTAATTAGTGGATTTAACTATTTAAAAGGTTAATTAATCATTTAATTGATTAAGAGAGTAAGTTGGAATGAACTAAGCAATTATCCTAATTAATACACTATTAAATTCCATGAGAGGCAGAAGTCATCCCATTAATCAACCCTAGGAAGTTTGGAATTAATCTATGAAATAATTAGTTAGTAATTAACATAATTACATTCCCAATAAAACCCTAATTCAGAAAATATCACTATTAAAAAATCAATTGAAGTTAATTTTAGATTATTCCTCTTTAAATTATCTTTCTAGTGCATTTTGCCTTGTATTTTTTTGATTTTTTTAGAATTAGTTAAGTTATTTTGAAGTTTTCATGATTATCCATTAATTAAATAGGCTATTTAAGTGATTAATCCCGTCAACGCCATGTGAAGGCTGATGTGGCACGTGCTTTCCACGTAGCGCCGCATTAGTGGCGGTGCTATGCGCTTTCTCCTCATCCGTCCGATCAAGGATCAGACAGCTCAGATCAAGCCCACGGTTCTTAAGGGATTAAATCAGGGATCCTATGCATCTTGATCATGGCCATCCATCCAAAATGAGCGGATGGACAGCCCATGATCCGTACCTAAGCTCGCATGCGGGAAAGGGGAACTGTCCACCTTCCATGGAAAGATCTAAGCTCAATTGAGCTCGGATTGAGCCCAAACTTAACCCACACCATCATCATGCAAGGGAGAAGATATCCAATAGCTAGTTTTACATGAAATGAAAATTTCTTTCACAAAAGACCACTCACAATATAGTTTAAGTTCAGTTTTGATCCATACCTTGTTGGAGGTTATCACTAGTGTTCGAATTTGATGAGGTTGCTTCATCTAGTGGAGATGAAGCTCTGTTGAAAGTTTGAAGCCTTGGGATTGAGTAGATCTCTCTATGGACCAAGCTCACCTTCAAATCCTTGCGGCCTTGATTGAAGTCCCACTTCCCTTGCCTTAAGAACTTCAATTAAGCTTTAGGCAAGTTTGATTGAGTCCTCTGATGAAGCTTGCAAGCAGAATTGGCTTGATTTGAAGTATTGAGTGAGATGGATCTTAAACCCTAAACCCTAAACCCTAAACCCTAAACCCTAAAACCCTAAACCCTATTAGTTTAGGTTATTATTAATTATTAGTTTATTTTTAGTTATTATTGAAGCCATTATAAGTGAAAAAAAATTAAAGCTATCATCGCTATAGAGCAGGTGGAGAAGTTGGTCAACAAGGGCTTACCATATCTTATAGACTATGACTAAGTGTCTATCCCAATGGTTAGAGCTCCCTTATTTTTGGTTTGAAGAAATCCAAAAATGGAGAAATGGAAATGGGCTGAGGTAGCTTGGAGAAACCTTGGGGTGCTTGCTCTAAGTTCCCTATGCTTAATCAAGTGTGTGTGTGTGTTGTGGAATGAAGTGGAATTAGGGGGAGTATATCTCCCCCTAGGTGAATCGGATGGCAGTGAAGAGCTCTGTCATTTTGATCCAATTCACCTTATTCAATGGATTATTTTGGCCATTTAGAGTGGCATGACATTCGATTTTGGCTAGAGAAGGTAGTGGGGAAATTTCCATGTGCAAAATAAGGTGGAGGAAGGATTCCCATGTGCTCATGTCCATGAGGGTGGCTGATTTTAGCATTAGGTTGGGTTGGGCTAACCTAAACCCATTGGGTCATGTGCACCATGTCCATTAGTGACCATTTGGTCCACTAAGAGGATGCCAAGTGTCCATGGAAAGGAATTGACCAAATTCCAAGTGGTTTTGATTTTAGGTTAGCCTATGGCCTAGGGGTAAAATGGTCATTTGGCTTAGATTTCAGTTTGAGTATGTTTGGTATGATCAAAAAATGGGTTGGGCCAAGTTTTAATGAATTTGGAGTTGGTTTGATGTAATTTGGCTCATGTTGACCCATTTAGATCAAAATGGGTCAACTTGGGTCAAGGTGATCAATTTGTCAAATTGGGTCAAACCAAGGGTTAGGTCAAGTTCATATGACCATTTGAAATGTTTTGGAAACTTTGTTTGGTTCAATTTGGTCTAGATTTGGTTTTGGTTCATTTGATTTCATTTAGGTCAAATGGGTCAAGTTGACCAATTTGACCCATTTGACTTATTTGGGTTATTTCATGGGTTGGTTTATGTTTGGTTGATCATTTGAATGGATTGGTATCTTTGTTTCCAATCAATTTGGTTTATATTTGGATTTGGCAAAATTTGACCTTTTATGTCAAGTTGGGTTTAAGGTCAATTGGGCTAGGTTGGGTCTAGTTGGCCAATTGAGGCTTTGGTCAAGTTCAACAAGTGATTTGGAATGAACTTGACCCATTAGTTTCATTCAATTTGGCTTAGATCAAGTTTTGACACATTTTGACTTTTTAGGTCAAGTTGGATAAACTTGGGTCAAGTGGTCAATTGGGCTAGGTTAGGCTCCATTGATAACTTGGTCAAGTTCAGACATTGATCATGAATGAGTTTTGATCAATGGTTTCAATCAATTTGGCTTATGGTGGATTTTGGCTAGTCTAGGTTTCATTTTGGCCAAGTGTTGACTTGGTCAACCCTTAGGTTTGACTTGGTTTGATCCAATTTGAGTGATTGATCATCTCATGATGATTGTTGTTCATAATGTGAGGTTTAGTTGGGCTTAGTTCAATCCAATTTGGTTAAGATTATAATTTGGCTCATAAGGGATACTTTAGGTCACTTTGGGTCAAGTGAGCTTAAGTGGGTCAAATGACTTCGTCAAAGCTTGATTTGAGTTTGATTGAACTCACATATGGACTTATGATTGAAATATAAATCCATTTGCAAGTTATTTGAAGTCAAATGGGGTTTGATTCATTTGATAATTTCAAGTTAAAGGGTGAACATGAGTTTGACTTGGGTTTGATTTTTGAATTTGGTTTTGGTTTAGTGATTGAAGTTTGTATTTATATTTGAATTCATGATGGAAAGATTGATTGAATCATGAAGAAAGAATCAATGGTTTGGCTTTATTTGAGTTTGATTTGGCTAAGTTCAAGAGTTTGACTTGAAAGGCTTAGGTTGAATTTGGGTTGAATTTGAGTTTGAGTTTTGAATTAAATTTTTTATTATATTTGAATTTGTATTTCATTTATATTTGTGAATATAAATGAGAATATAAATGGGTTATGAAAAAATTCCTTGAATTTGAATTAATTTAGATTTGATTTAGGCTAAGTCCATAAGATAGAATCAAAGTGACTTAGGATAGATTTTTGATTTGGATTTGAATTCAGGCTAAGTCCATAGGAGGGAATCAAAGGACTTAAGAAATATTTTTGAACTTGGAATTTCAATCATAAGCTTCAATCATTTGGAATTGATTTGAGTTTGAGAAATCAATTAAGTTGGAATTAATTTAAGTTTTGATGTTGATTTGATATGGAGTTTGACTCGAAGAGAGGGAGTGAGGAATTTGGTTCAATCTAAAGGATAGACAGATTTTCTTAACACCCCTAAGGCATGACCTATAGCTATGGCTAACTCTTATAAGTCTCTTAGGCTAGGTTGAGTGTCCACTTAATCACTAGATGTGTCTTAAGATTAAAGAACTCTTGAAGTCTAAGAGAAGTCCTATGTCTAAGATGGAGGGGTTGAGTGCTCATCCTAAAAATGAGGTCAACATGTATAAAAGATATTAGAGAGTACGGTGCCATTATTTTCTACACCAGGGGCGTAAGGTACAAGACCTACTTAGGGCTACTTAAAGCCTCACAGCCCTGGGATGTCCAGACTAATATACCACTATTCTTAAATACATGAAAATGTACAAAACGAAATAAATGGATGAAGAATCATGCAAAAGATTTTTGTTGATTTGGTTGTGTAATTTACATGTGTAATGAAAGGATCCTTCTTAAGTCATAACATAGGAGTGCATAGGAATAGATTTAAGCAAGTGTTATATTCTTTTCAAATGAACTATACACTTTGCAAATCCTATACAAGTCCATGTTAAGAGAAGAGAAGAAAATAACACAAAACACATCTTATGTTATAATCACATGCAAGTTTATAAGTATTTATAAGTAGCATCACTTCATTCCTAATCTTTGATTTATAGGTTTTGAAAATAATATTTTTTTTGATTTAATAGTGATAATAGCCACTTATATTCTTAACTTTAGCCAACACATGTAATTTGACAAGAAAAGAAACATTTTATTTAATTGATTTTTTTTTGAAAAGAGATGAATGCATGGTTTCATATGGCAAACAACATTTAGCATGTTTGGAAAGAAATAAATTGATGTAAGCATATGACTTCTTTCACCCTAATTAATTCCTAAAGACAATCGTATAAAATAAGATCATTTAAAGTGAATCAAAACTCCTTAAGGAGATTTTTATTTTTGGATTTGGTTTGACTTCGAAAATATGAAAAGAGTTTGCTGGTCTTAAACCATTTCCCCCACGTGTGAATTGGTTTAGTTTAATTTAGAACAATTAGGTTGATTTTATATTTTATTTAGGTTAAGGTGTGAATTAAATCCATTAATTATCCCTTACCTACACCACTTTAACATAATTAAATAAGTAATTATGAGCCAACATTTGATATGCAACCACATGTAATTTAAATCACCAATTCACCTAAGAAATAAAGGAGCCTAATGCAATTAGCTCATAATTATTGATTAATTAAGCTAAAGGATTTAATTAAGTACTTTCATAACCATCCTACACATGTAGTTTGATTATAATTTTCTTTGAGGTCTCTTAGGTTATTGAACACCAAAGAATATACCCAAGTTTAAGTGATTAAGTTCTGGAATAATTTGGTTTTGAGTTTAGTTAATTAAGTCATTTAATGAAGTGATTAAATCATTAATCAATTTATAAATTAATTAAGTCTTTATCCAAATGAAATCAACTTAGGGGAAAAGATTGGAAAAAAATCCTAATCTCATTCCCTAAGACCATTAACTATTTCATGATGATTAACAAACTTAATTAATAAATTTATCACTATTTAATAGGTTAATTAATCATTTATTTAGTTAAGAGATGGATTAAGGATGAAATAAGCAATTCCTCTACTTAATAAAATAATAAATTCCAACAAAATCATGGGAAGCAGAGGTCATCCCACTAATTAACCCTAGGAAGTTTGGAATTAATTGCTAAAGTAATTAAGGAGTAATTAGCCTAATTATATTTCCAATAAAAGCCAAATTGAGTGAAAGTCACTATTCAAAATCAATTGATTTTACTTTTATATTATTCCTCACTGAATTATCTTTAAAATGAACTTGAGTTCCTATTTTTTTGGATTTTTCTACAATTAGTTATGAATTTTGGAAGTATGACCATTAAAAATGAATTAATTAGAGCTAATTAAACCCCTAATCCTATCGGGCCACGTGGCGGTTGACGCGACGCTCTTTCAATGTGGCGTGATAGGATATGTTATCTAAATTGTCACATCCATGCCTGAGTCAGTCGGCGGAGACGTACTTTCTCCACGGGTCATCCGATCTAAGATCAGATGGCCATGATTAATCTCGCAGTTTAGGCTTAAATTAGAGGAAGATCTATCATGATTTAGTCACAACCGTCCGTTCCAATCACGCGGAACAGACAGTGTGTGATCTATCTCCTCTCGAGCAGCGAGAGACGGATGCCGTCCATCAATCGTCGCTCGATCCAAGCTCACCCAAGTTCAGATGGAGTTCAAACTCACCCCACACCTTTGGGGAAGCACACGTAATGAATCCAAAAGTCAAGATCTCAAGGGATTACAATTTTCTTCACAAAGGACTAAGCAATTTTTACCTTAAGATTAGTTTTGAGCAATACCTCCTAGGAAGCTATCACCGATGCTTCCAATGGAGGAGGTAGCTTCGTCTAGTAGAGATGAAGCCTTGTTGAAGGTATCAAGTCTTGATTTGAAGTGGATGGCTCGGTTGACCAAGCTCCCCTTCAATGGAAATCTGCTTTGATCAAAGTCCTCCTTCCCGTGGCTTGGTGGCTTGGGAAACAACTTGATTGAGCTTGACGAAGTCCCTTGATGGTGCTTGCAAGTTTAATTTTATTTTGGTGGAGAATTGAGTGACTTGGAAATGGGATGGACCTCCCTTATTTCAATTTTGAGCAAAATCAAGAAGGAGAATTCAAGGGAGCTTGTTTGGTTTCGATTCTTAGAGCACAATCAAATTGAGTGTTTCTAGTTTGGGTGGGAATGAGGGAGAGCATATCTCCCCCTCCTTGGATCCAACGGTGAAGAGTAGAGTTATCATTTTTGATAAATTGCTAAGATTGGTTGATCGGTTTAGACTGTTTAGCATACCATGTGATTCATTTTAGGTAGTGGAGGGAAGGAGAGTGAGTGCCCATGTGCTAGGTGAGTGCATTGGGTGTTCTAAGTGTTCAATTCCCATTGGATGGGTCAGTTTGGCCTTGGGTTGGGTCATGGCTAACCCAAGCCCATTGGATCATGTTCACCACCTCCCTTAGTATCCATGTGGACCACTAGGAGGATGCCAAGTGGCCTCGAGGAAGAAATGACCAAATTCTAAGTGAATTTGGTCATATAATACCCTTTGACCTAAGGGTAAAAGGGTCATTTGGCCTTGATTTTGATTTGGGCAGATTTTAAAAGATTCAAAAATGGGTTGGGCCAAATTTTAAGTGATTTGGAGTTCATTTGATTTGAATTGGTTCAATTTGACCCATTTAGGTCAAGTTTGGTCAATTTTGGTTAGGTTGACCAATTGGTCAAATTGGGTGAAACCATGGGTTAGGTCAAGTTCAAATGATCATTTAGAGCCTATGGGTATCATTGGTTTGGTTCAATTTGATTTATATTTAGTTTTGGTTCATTTAGGTTCGTTTAGGTCAAATGGGTCAAGTTGACTAATTTGACCCATTTGTCATAGTTGGGTTAGGTCATGGGTTGGTTTAGGTTTGGTTGATCATTTGAAATATATTGCAAGCTTTGGTTTCAATCAATTTTGATTTGGTTTGATTTCAAGTTGATTTGACCTTTTAGGTCAAGTTGGGTTCATGGTCAATTGGGCTAGGTTGGGTTTAGTTGGCCAATTGAAGTTTTGGTCAAGTTCAACAAATGATTTAGAATGAATTTGATCCATTGGTTGCAATTAATTTAGCTTAGATCAAGATTTGACCCATTTTGACTTTTTAGGTCAACTTAGGTCAACTTAGGTCAAGTGGCCAATTAGGCTTAGTTTGACTCAATTGATGGCTTGGTCAAGTTCAATCATTGATTATGAATTGGTTTAGATCAATGGTTTCAATCAATTTAGCTTATGGTGGATTTTGGTTAGTTTGGGTTTCATTTGGGCTAAATGCTGACTTGGTTAAAGGCTAGGTTTGACTTGGTTTGACCCAATTTGAGTGATTGACCACCCTGGAATGATTATTGCTCACAATGTGAGGCTTTGATGGGCTTAGTTCAATCCAATTTAGGTTGGATTAGAATTTGGCTCAAAAAGGTGCTTTAGGTTACTTTGGGTCAAGTGAGCCTAAGTGGGTCAATTGGCTTGATCAAGGCTTGATTCAAGTTTGGTTGAACTCACATAAAGACTTATGATTGAAATATAAATCCAATTACAAGTGATTTGAAGTCAAATGGGTTTTGATTCATTTGATAATTTATTTGGTGATTGTAGTTTATGTTTATATTTGGGTATGTGATTGAAGGAATGTTTGTTTGAAGATAAAATCTAAAGGTTTGGATTGATTTGAGAATGATTTGGTTAAGTTCAAGGATTTGACTTGAAAGAGTATAAGTTGGATTTAAGTTGGATTTAAATTTGACTTTTGAATTTAGTTTTGGTTATTTGAATATAAATGAGAATATAAATGGGTTATGAGAAAATCTTTTGAGTTTGGAGTGATTTGGATTTGATTTGAGCTAAGTCCATAAGATGAAATCAAAAGGGCTAAGAAAAAATTTTGGATTTAGAATTGATCATGAGTTTCAATCATTTGATTTGGAATTGATTTATGATTTGAGAAAATTAATTGAATTGGAATTGATCTAAATTTTGATTTGGAATTGATTCATGATTTTTGGGAAAATAAATTGAGATGGAATTAATTTAAGATTTGATTTGAAATTGGTTTGAAGGAGGGAAGCAAAGATTGGGTTTAAGCTATAGGGTAGGCACGTCCTCCTAATACCCCTAAGGCATAACATATTTCTATGGCTAACTCTTTTAAGTCTCTATGGTTAGGTTAAGTGTTCACCTAATCACTAGAAGTGTCCTAAGACTAAGGAACTCTTAGTGTTTAGAGGATACCTTATGTCTAGGATGGAGAAGTTAAAAGCTCACTCTAAAAGTGAGGTCAATAACTATCTCGGAGGCCAAGATAGCCTTGCCCTTCGGGGTGACCAAAGAGGAGGTAGTAGCCCTCACTGGAACTTTGGTGGGGGCTACTAACTAAACATGTACAGAAGCAACTGGCACTGACACTGATATTGATCGGGGTGTGAGAACCATGACAACCTTCCTCTTTAGTGAGGTGAACTCAGGATCAAATGGAATGTTGAAGCAGAGAAGTGGCGTATGTTTTGGCACCTCCTCCCTACTAATAGTCGTGAGGGAATGCCCCTCACAAGAAACTCAGATGGCCTCAAGCCATGATCGAACTGGATCAGATGAGTAGTAATTGTGGTGTGTATGGTCTTCATCTCGGAAGGTGATCCCTTGGGCTACTTTTGCATAATGTGCTTCCTCACCTATAGCGGTCAGCTGAGCTAAGCATATTTTAGGATCAATGAGGGCCTTGATTAGTGATTCTCTCATCTCTTTAGATAAGATGAGGGCATCATATATGCTTAACTTAGATGACAACTTTCTTAGATGAGAAAGGATGTTGTAGTCCACCTTCAGCTGGTCTTCCACAAGAATATCCAAAGGTGGAGCTTCTTGTGGAAGGGCTTCTCAATCTTCAGTACTAATGACTTATTTCCCTCTATCTAGAGATGCTACCCTAGAAGGTAGAACCTTGCCACTGCGGAGGTTGACTTCGGTAATCTCTGGAAGCTAAGTGGTGGCAAGTTCTACCTGCACTTCAAGCTCACCTATAGCTTCTTCTATGGGACTCTCAAAATTGGATGATTCCAAGTCTATCTCAAGAGGTGAACTCGTAGTATTCAGAGTTGGAAGATCCAACTCTGAGTCAGAAAGAGAAAGATCAGAATTATTATAGTTTATTAGACTTGAAGAGTTATCGTTAGGAATAGAAGGAGACAACTCATCAGAAGAGACACAGATGTAATTCAAATCAGCTTTATTCTTCAATTTCTTGAAAGTATTTGGAGGTACAAAGTAGAAGTCAAGTAGAGTAAGTGGAGTAAGGGATTTGATGCCCTTATTTACTGATACAAGAGTTCTACTAGCAGAAGAAATAGAAAAACTAGCTAAAATGGAAGAAGTCACCGCTGTGGAAGCTGCAATGGGAGGCTGGAGTCTAGACACGGCTGGTGACTGTGCTAAGAGGCTATCCCAGGCTGACATATGCTACTGTGGCTACTACTGTTGCTGCTAAGCTTCCAATTTCCTAGAGTTGACATTGGCAACTTGCAAACTTCCTTAGTGCTGGAGGTTTGAGCTGACTCAAGAACATGTAAGGAAAGGTTCTTGATCTTTTGGATTATTTTCTTAGAGGTTTTAACAAAGATATGCCCCAACCTTCTTTAGTTTTGGTAGGATCACTTGTATCCCCAAGGATTACCCTAACGAAACTAGAAGGTTGTTCCACAAGGTATTCCTTTGGGATAATGACAGCACCGGTCTTGAAACTATGTTCAAGCCAATCCTTAAATGTAAATCAATCCTCCAAAATGTGGCCAAGCATATGGTGGTAAGTGCAAAAGTTTGGATCATGATTTTTGTCAACTTCCTCTGGTCTCCTAGGCTGGGTAGCTGAAAATCAACTTTTTTTAAGAGATTCTTAAAGATTTTCCTGATTACCTCCCTCTTAAAAGAATAAGGTTTGTTTAACTTATCTAATTGAGTAGGTGGACCATAGCTACCTGGCGGTAGATATGCATGCCTCTCCTGATTGTGTTATGGTAGAGGCGTGGTGTCGCCATGGAGGTGGAGGCCATGGTACTCGATGGTGGCAAAGGAGGTGAAGGCTACTGAGGTTGTGGTCTCTCAGACTGATCTCTAATTGGCTGCTTCCCTTTGTCAACCGCTGCTAGTACTTCAGGTTTCTTCTCATAAACCTTTTAGGATTTCTGCTTTGGCAACTAATCTGGAAAAGGCAACTATTTAGCCTCTCATTGTAGACTAGCTGCCTTATTGATTAGCTTCTCAAATATTTTTATGGTGAAGCCCTTAAGCATGAAGGCGGTCGGGCCATGGATATTCTTCAAGAAAATCTCAATGGCATGTTGTTCAGACAACTGCGGTTCACACTTCATACTCAGGTTGTGCCATCAGAGAATATAATCAATAAGTGACTCACCAAAGTGCTATTGGGCTACAATGAGATCACCTACAGTAATCCTTTGCTGAGCTCCAGCAAATCTCTTGATGAAGAGTTGCTCTAACTCAACAAATGTCCTAATTGGGCTGGAGTTCACCAATCAAGGTAATACCCAGGCTCTTGACAAAGAGTCTAAAAAGTAAAGCATCGCTGCCACCTGTGTTGCAACAATTGGCCTTGAAGTGAGCTATATGCTACCTCAGATTCCTACTACCATTGAAGCTCTTAAAGGAAAGAGGCACGAAACCCTTGGGATACTGGATGGTATCAAATTCCTTTAGGTATGGTCTACCCTTTGGAACTGATGATCCTCCTCGGGTTTGAGCCAAAGCTTCCTTCACCTGCTGCTCAACCATGGATTTAAGATCTTTTTCCTATATGGAGGTACTGTCCAGTACCTTCCTATATAGACTTGTGCTACCTTTCTCAACGGGAGGTAGAGTCTTAATTGGATCTAAGACATGCACTTGTTCAGGCTGACTGACATCAACTATGCTAGGATGAACTAGAAGGTCTTACTTCTGATGCACTGTCACTTCTACTAACAAGTCCTGCAACTACTGTGCCATTCTATCAATCTGTTCATCTTTCTACTTTAATTGAATTCAGAGGTGATGAGCTGATTCTATGGTGTCTCCTTGATCAACCTCATCACTTTTCTTGGCCCGCTGCTCTCTAAGAAGAGAACCTCTAATCTCGACCATGCGTATACCAGCTGAATTCCCCATCAAGTCATCTTCATTGGGATCGATGCTGACTCTTTCTTCATCAGACCATGCATACCCTAAGATCTCTTTTTCTCCATAAAATAATATGCAACTATCTCATCTAAGGATCGATCTAACTTTGCAGGTACAAATAGCTTGGGCTGACTGGTGTGATCGCTATCATGGGCGAGAGGCACGACCTCACAGGGGAGTTAATCACATGCATTGTACTATAGAAGAATGATAATCCTAGCGATGCTATGTAATAGGGTAACAATCACGGATGATCCTCACCACTCGCCACTATCTCATAGAATATCTCTAATAGTAGTCACCATCTATGCATCCGGCTGAATGGGTGGAGTTGGTGAAGGAACGACCATGATGCTCTGGGATCGCCACTCTTTCTACACCACTACTGGGGTAGAAGGTTGAGCATGAGAGCTCAACCCTAGCACAATGGGTGGTGTAGGATGAGTAGGATTACTTGACCATAGTCGGATCACTAATGAGGAATGTTTGTCCCTGGATGCGGCCTTCATGGCCTTGGATGGAATGGGTGATGCTGGAACCTGCACTGGTGATGGAGGATGTGGGGTAGAGCGGTGGGGTGGAGGCACCACCAACTCTCTATGTACAGGAGCTACCCTCATATGATGGCTTGTTTTCATGAGGAGGATACTAATGACGATCGGTAGCGCCGATGGAAAGTCATTCAATGCATACTGACCAGAACCTCCGCCACTCGCTAGTGATATATGATTTATGGGCCTCACGGGCCTTCTCTCTAGATGCCTCTATCCGTAGGGGATATAGATCGTAAATCAAACCTGAGCACGACTTTGAGCCTCAGATGCTCGCCACAAGAACAGAGCGAAAGCTGGTTTACGACCTCCTACTCTGAGAAATTGTCTGCTATAGATGTACCACTGGAGGAGGTGATGAATGAATCCTCCTGGCATCCTCTCTATCTAATATGGAGAGAGGATGAAACTAGTTCTCATAACTAGTGGTGATGTGATCATATGAGACTCATCCATGGTTGACGTGGCAGCTGCCTCTAACTCTCTAGCTATCCTGGTATGGAACCATTTTACCATACGGTTCTTGTTTCGGCACTGAGTGCAAGTAGGATGAGAGGAGTTCAAGCTAGACCTTCACTCAAATGTAGGGGAGGAAATCCCTGAAACCAGGGGAGCCTTACCCTTGGAGGGTACAGATGATAGGGGGCTAGCTCGCACCGGAGCAACATGGGCAACTCTAGATGAACGGTCGGAACTAAACCGCTACTATCAAGATAAACTACTAAAGGTCGGTACCGCCACAACTTTCCTGCTCAATGAGGTAATCAATCAGGGAAAGTCTACCCCGATGATCGGCCGCCTCCACCCTCTTCCCAATCAGAGGGGAATGCCCTCACATGTGATCTTGGCCCCCTCAAAGCCATGGCCAAAGTGGATCAAATGGGTGTGATCCAAATGAGGAAAGTCAGCCAGATCCAAGGCTAGGTCCATGCTGTGAGGGAAGGTAAAGACAAATTTCTGTGATCCTACTATTGCACTAACTGAAACTGAAACTGAAAACTACACTAATTGAAAGAAATCTGCAATGGGAAATGAACTTGCATCAATTTTCTATCTCCATAAATTTTGAATTTTTTTGAATTTTAAGAAGTTGAACCCACATCCAACAACTTGGAAGTGTTAAGTGGGGTTCAAATGAATTTGGAAATATTGATTGAAAGAAGAATTTGAGTATGAATCCAAACTTCAACAAATTTGAGTATGTTGAAATTATGAACTTAAGATTTTGATAAGATGCTTCCATAGGTTCATTTTGCTTTGAATTTAAAATTTTGATTTTGAAGACCCTTTCCTTTAACAAATTTGGGTATGTTAAAGTAAGGATCAAATTGATTTTATGTTGTTTGAATGTTTTGGAGTTTTCACTTACTTAGCAAATTTAGGTATGCTAAGTAAGGTGAAAGTGATTGTTTCTTTTTGAAAATTTTTGTTTTGTTTTGATTTTGAAATTTTTTGGAATTCTTACTTAGCAAATTTAGGTATGCAAAGTGAAGAATCCAAGTGTTGTTTTGATTTTTGAAAAATAGGATTCTTAGCAAATTTAGGTATGCTAAGAAAATCCTAAGTGTTTCATTTGTTTGGAAAATTTTGATTTTTGAAAGGGTAGGATCCTTTAGCAAATTTGGTATGCTAAGGGGATCCTAAGTGTTTTGTTTTGTTTTGAAATGATTGAAAGTAGAGATTCAACTTTAGCAAATTTTTTATGCTAAAGATGAAGTCGCACTTGGTTTTATAAAATAGAAACTTCACTTAGCAAATTTGAGTATGCTAAATGAAATTTCAAATGGTGTGTTTAAAATTTTGATTTTGTTTTTTGATTTTGATTTTTGAAAATGGAAACTTCTCCTTAGCAAATTTGGTATGCTAAGGGAAGAAGTTCCAAAGGTGACAAAGAAAATTTTTATTTTGGAGTTTGGGAACTTCACTTAGCAAATTTGAGAATGCTAGGTGAAGTTCCAAAATATGTTTTGAAAAAGTTTTGAATTTTGATTTGGAAACTTTACTTAAGAAATTTAGGTGTGTTAAATGAAGTTCCAAATGTGTTTTGAAAAAGTTTTGAATTTTTGATTTGGAAACTTTACTTAACAAATTTAGGTGTGTTAAATGATGTTCCACATGTGTTTTGAAAACTTTTGAAATTTGATTGTTGATTTTGTATTTGGATTTGGAAACTTCACTTAACAAATTTGGGTCTGTGAAGTGAGGTTCCCAAATGTGTTTGAAAAATCTTTGAAATTTTAATTTTTGAATTTGGAAACTTTACTTATCAAATTTAGGTATGTTAAATGAAGTTCCAAATGTGTATGAAAATTTGAAATTTTGATTTTAGATTTGGAAACTTTACTTAACAAATTTAGGTATGTTAAGTGAGGTTCCCAAATGTGTTTGAATTTTAAAATTTTGATTTTTTGATTTGGAATCTTTACTTAACAAATTTAGGTATGTTAAAAGAAGTTCCAAATGTGTTTGAATTTTTTTTTTGAAAATTTGATTTTAGATTTGGAAACTTTACTTAACAAATTTGGGGATGTTAAGTGAGTTTCCCAAATGTGTTTAGAAATTTGAAATTTATTTTATTTTATTTTTATTTATTTTAGAAACCTTACTTAACAAATTTGTGTGTGTTAAATGAAGTTCCAAAATGTGTTTAAAATTTTAAAAAATTTTGGATTTTGATTTTGGAAACCATACTTAACAAATTTGTGCATGTTAAATGAAGTTCCAAAATGTATTTTGAATTTTGAAATTTTTTGGATTTTGACTTTGGAAACCTTACTTAACAAATTTTTGTATGTTAAATGAAGTTCAAAAATGTGTTTAAAATTTTGAAAATGTTTGGATTTTGATTTTGGAAACCTTACTTAACAAATTTGTGTATGTTAAATGATGTTCCAAAATGTGTTTAAAATTTTGAAAAGTTTTGGATTTTGATTTGGATTTTAAAATTTTACTTAGAAAATTTGATTATGCTAAGTGAAATTCCAAATGTGTGTTTGAAAAATTTTGAAATATGATTGCTGATTTAAATTTTGAAAAGAGGACCTCCACTTAACAAATTTAAGTATGTAGAATGGAGTTTCATTTTTATTTTTGAAATATGATATTTTTATTTTGTATGTGATTGTTGCTTTTTTAAAAGAGAGGAATTCCAATTTAAGGCATATGTGAGATATGCTTAAGTGGGATTTCCTAAAATGATATTTTATTTTTAGTTGGAGATGAAATCTTCATTTAATAAACCTAAGCATACTAAATGAAGATATTCATGTGTGCTTTTTGAAAATTTTAATTTTGCTTACAAATGAACTTTCCATTCAATAAGTGTGAATGTATTGAATAGTAAAATTCATGTGTGCTTTTTTTTTGAAAATTTTTATGATTATAATTGTGATTTTCGAAAACATGATTGTTCATTTTGTTTTGAGAATGAAATCTTCATCAAAGTGAATTGAAAAAAGATATTCATTTGTGATTTTGGAAAGTGTTATTAGTTTTATTTTGTGAAATTCCCTACATGTAATAATTATGGGAGTTGTTAAATGAAGGTGAAGAATTTTTGTGGAAAATATTTTATTAAGTGCATTTTTGAAAAAGGTGCTTTTAAAAAAAGCAAAGTTCTTTATGGAAGATTTATTTGTTTTTAGGATGAACCTTTCCTTATCATGAAGATGATAAGGAGGAAGTCTTTAAGAGATATCTTTTTATTTTAAATCTTTTCATTTTTCCCATTGGAAAAACCAACGGGGGTTTTAAGACCAATAGGGAATGTTGTCCTAAAACCTAAAGATGTTGGCTAACTCAACTCAAGAATGAAATGAGCTAACTGCCAACGGAAAGTAAGATAGTCTTAGATTTATACCAAAGTACAAACCCACTATCGATACTCAAAGACAATGATCATTTACCAAAGATGGAGAGAGGAACCATCCCCAGCGGAGATGCCGGAAAAATCTGTTGGTGAATAAATCTCTAATAGGGAGTTGCCTTTTAAATCTATGGAGAAAAGAAAGAAGAGACCTTATAGAAATTCATCTTAGTAAGATGCCATACAGATCCATAGATGTACTTCTTCAGTGATGGGATACATCATCAAGGTATAGTGTACTATCTCGAAAGACAGAAGTCGCTACCCTTTAATGGAACCAATCACCTCAATAAGGACTCCTAAGGATGATAGGTCTGCGTATGTACCAGAGATTCTTCCCCTACTTTACATGGAAAACTAGGTTTGTTAAGTTCCCTATAGGGGCAAGCGCCATAGTTAATTGCCTCCTAAAGGATAGGATCCTTTAAGAAAACTCTCGATTAAGGTAAATGATCATTATCTCTGAAGATTTTAAGGACTATCAATCGATTAATTTATATTTTTTGAAGATCAAATGGGATTGATCAAAAGAGGGAGTTATTATCGAAGCTAAAATGGGAATAAGTAGGAGATGCTCACGATGCTAGGAAATCTAGCGAACATCTCAAACTATCCAAAAATTAAGATTTACATTTTAGAAATTGATTTAGCTTGTTTGAGTTGTATTTTTCATTAGAATTTTAGGACTTAAGATTCTTAATACAAGATTAAGAAAATGCCTAAGATGTGAGGAATTATGCTTTTGGCCCACAAAGGTGAGAAGTAACCTCAGAACTTAAATCTAGGGAGCTTCAGTGAAGGCTGAAAGCATAACCTAAATCTAAGGCAAAAATGGTTAATTGGTTTTCCTCCACAAGAGAAGACAAACCACTCGACAGTTTGGACTTACAACCACCTAGGGGTGGCCGCCAACTAACTCCTCCTACAATTTTAAATACATGTAGGCAAGTCTTTATGCTTATGCAAGATAGCTAGGTTGTTATTATTTAGAAAGAAGCTAAGTCCTTAAACTCACTCTTTAAAAAGACTAGATCATGTAAAGGGACATGCTTTAATGACCTAAATCTAATGCATTTTAAATTTTATTTTTTTTCATTTTTGGACAATCAATTTTGACTCAGGCTAATAAAACTTTTATGACTAATGCATGAGAATTAGATTGTTGGCCAAAATCAGCTAGAATTTTAGGAGGTGAGTTTCCACCACCTCAAAGGTGTCATTTCTCCGCAAAGATGGAAGCCCTCCAATCAAGAGTGAAATAAGATACTGTTGTGCATAAAGAAAATAACTCATCCAACTAAGGGGTTTATTTTATCTTGATTTTAATCCTAAGCTTTAGATGAAGTTATGAATTGATTAATTTTAATTTGAATTTTTAAGTTGGGTAAAAGATTTATTTTTTCTAAAGAGCCTAATCCACATCTAGGCCATACATAAAGCAAGGAAGAAACTAGGAAAAACATGCCACTTAATGCACAAGTTAAACAAACATCAATTAATTTATAAAATTAGTGCAAAAAGAATAAATGGTCATTTGTGGCAGGCACCACCGTACAACCCCAAAAATATCAAATTGGGTAGCCGAGCTCTACCCTTATATAGCCCAGATTACAAATGAATTAAATTACAATTTAAGTAAAGGAATTCATTATTATGGGGGTCTTCAAGCTTTATTCTTCTTTTCTTCTTTAGATCTTCCTTTGGATGGTTGAATGGTAGATGCTCCAAGGCCTAAAATGGTGCATAAGATGAGATCTTATGACCAATGTTCATCCCAATCCCTATAACAAATCATTCGAAAATCCTAAATATACAAATTTTTACATGAAAAGGAAAAGGGAAATCTAGCTAACACTTATAAAATAAGGGTTAGTCAAATCACACTACACAAATCCCAAGCATGTAAATTGGACTTATCACCCCACACATGGGTGACTAAGTCCACCTGACCTATGGATTATGCTAAAGGGTATAAGCACCTGCAAGCAAGAAGCATTTATATTTTTATTTATGATAGTGCCCATTTAGCATAATCCCCTACCGAAAAGAATAGTTAGACTAAGCACGTCCTACCATTCATTCTATGAGAATACACCCTAACATCTAGTATAAAAAATTCATCACAAAACAAAATATAACATCAAATCATGCACCGACCTAACCTAAAGCTAGAAGTGGTGACTTTGGCTAATGTGTGTGCTTTAAAGGTTTGTGTGGCATGCTTAGCTTAAGACTTTAGGTTTGAGTTTTCTAAGTGTAAAAGACATGTTCAACTTAAAGGAGGGTTTAATTTAATTTGTTTAGTGTCTTTGGGTTATTTTTATTTCATGTTTTAGTTTGATTTAAGCGAAGCCTACAATTAATTACTAAGTTATAAAGAGAGGGAAAGGGAAGAGAACTTATCTTTCCTTCCTTAATCCTTAAGTAATTTTTAAGATAGGTTCACATTTTAGTTTCATTTAGCAAAAATGTTTTAATTATATCTTTTGATCAATCATAAGTTTAGATCAACTCTAAACAAACCTATCCAAAAAGAAAGACATTTTAAGATTAAGAAAAAAATGAATCAAAATTCTCATAACATACATTACTTCAATTCTTTCCCAACATATATAACTTGCATATGGATGGACCCTAAGCATATCTATACATAAAATGAAGATAATTAACACACTTTATGCTGTATGCTAAGTAATTCATTTAAGAAAATTTTGAAGATTTAGATACATGATTTTTTTCTTAAGTAGAAAAGATTTTCTTTATCCAAAATTTCACATACATGCATGAAAGTAGGAAAGGCATAAGTGAGTACAACACCATTGTTAACCAGAGGTGTAAGGTACAAGACCTACTTAGGGCTACTTAAAGCCTCGTAACCTCGGTTTTGCAGACTAATATACCATTTTTCTTAAGTACTAACATACATATGAAGAAAATGAAATGAAAAAAGAATATGCAAAAGTTGTTTAATAGTTTCATTTTTATTTATACAATTTACTCATGCAAGTGTAAGCAATACTTCTTAAGTGAGATCATAGTGATGAATAGGATTTGGAATTTTGTAAGTGTTGGGTTCTTTTCAATTGAACCCTACATCTTACTAACCCATATTCAAAGCTATGCTAACATAAGAAAGAAGGGAAATGCTACACTAAACATGCTTTATAATTTCATCACATGCAAGCTTATAATTAGGATATAAGAATAGCATACTTTTAGATTTGATGTTTCATTTTTAAGTTTTGAAAATACTTTGGATTTAGTAGTGATAATAGCCACTCATATTTTACTTTAGCCAACACTTGCACATTTGACATAAAGTAAACGATTTCATTTTAAAACTTTGAAAACATGAAATCATGGATGCATAAATCACATGGAATATAATTTAACATGTTGTAAAAGACCTAAAGCAATGTAATCATGTAAACAAACTCACTTTACTTAATTCTTAAAGACATTATTAAAGAATAAGAGAACTTAGAATAAATCAAAGTGAATTTCAAAAATGATTTTTTGTTTGTTTGAAGTTTAATTTAATTTTGAAAAGGTGAGATGAGTTTGCTGTTCCTAACCCATTCCCACATGTGTTTTGTATTTTAGTTTAATTTTTAGTTAATTAAATCTATTTTTAAATGTTGATTAGGTTAAGGCATGCATTAAGTAACTTAATTAACTCTTACCTGCAGCACCTTAGAAAAATTAACTAAGTAATTATGAGCCAATGAGATGACATAAAACCCACAAGATATTTAAATTTGCATTGCACCTAGTAATGAAAAGCCTTAATGCAATTTGGCTCATAATTAAAAGTTAATTAAGCTAAGGGGTTTTAGCTTAAGTACTTTTAAAACACCCCTTTACACTTATGAAATGAGTTTTAATTTCCTTAATTAGACTTAGGTTATTGAATACCTAAGTATCTACCCAAGGTTGATTATTTAAGTTCTGGAGATTTTTAGAATTTTTGAAAATTGTTTAATGGGGTAATTAATAAATTAACCCTTAATTAAGAAGGGATTACGGAAAGAAAAAGGAGGTTTAGGGAATAGCTTAGGGGAAATGCCCCAAAATTATTCCATAAAATTCCTATTCACTGGTTCTAACCTTAATCCAACTTAATCATAGGGAAAAATTCACTAATTATACTTTAATTACCCTTAATTACATGAAGAGGGTAATTAGGGAATGAACTAGCAATTTCCCTAGTCAAGTCCTCAATAAATCTCAAAAAAATTAGGGGAGGCCGAGGTCATCCCCTAAAATGAACCCTAGAAGTTTGAGATTAATTGGTCACTTAATTAGGGAATAATTAGCTAATTAACATTCCCAAAGAAACCCAAATTCAGAGAAAAAGGAAAATCAAAATACATTAAAAATATTTTAAAAATATTCTAGTGGAATTATCTATCCATAGCATTTTTAGTTGTATTTTTTGATTTTTTTAGGTTGACTTATGATTTTTGAAGGTTTCTAAATTAATTAAGAATTAATAATAAATCCCTAACTAATCTTAGCTAATACCCACTACCAAGATGACGTGCAAGGCGGCCGACTTTACACATCGTGTGAGCCCCACTTAAGTTGTTGCATCAGGGGAATGGTGGCGGCGCATGCACTTTTATCCTTTACTGTTCGATCAAAGATCGGACGATTGAGGATACACCCACAATTTTAAAATGAGGATAAATTTCTAAAACATGGAAAATAATCTCAGCCGTTCATCTAAAAATGTGCAGATGGATAGCTGAGATTGGCTGAGTTCTTCCCTGAGGATTAATGTGAACCGTTCACAATCCAAGGGGAGATCCAAGCCCGATCCTTCATGGATTCAATCAAGACTCAACCCACACCATCTAAAGACCAAAGCGGCAATCCAACTGTGGATTTTACATGAAATGGAAATTTCTTTCACAAAGGACCAACACCCCTAGCCTAAGTGGTCAAAGATTTACTAACCTCGCTGGAGGTGATCGCCAGTGCTCGGGATCAATGAGGTAGCTTCGTCTAGTGGAGACGAAGCCCTATTGAAGTTCCTAGCTCTTGAGGTTGAGTGGATGAATGGGTAGACCAACTCCTCGTCACTCCCCTTGCGGCTTTGATCAAATTTATCTTCCCCTTGCCTCTAAAACTCAATTGGATACTTAGGCAAGCTCGAATTGGTCCTTGGATGATGAGTGTAGAAGGAATTTTAGTGGGATCAAGTGTGAAGAAAATTAGAAATCAAGGTGAGATCCCCTATTTTGCACTATGCAAAACCGAAGAAGACAAGATTCAAATCCTCTATAGAGGCCTTGGTAAAGCTCTATGAAGGTTGCTAAATCTCCTTATGCTCCAATCGATCAAGTGTGAATGAAAATTTTAGTGGATTAGGGAGTATCTCCCTATGGCATCGGATGACCGAGCATAGCCATTTTGATTCAATTGACACCATGGGATGGGTTATTTGGATGGTTAGAGGTGTGCACATGGTTCTAGAGGAGTGGAAGGCTAACTCCCATGTGCATCCAATGGTTTTTTTGGCTAGAGTGAAGGCTAACTCCCATGTGCATCCAATTGAGGTTTGGGTGGGGAGAGTTTGAAATTTCTGGCCATGGGTGGTTTGGTCCATGGGCCAAATGGGTTGACCCAAACTCATTGGGTTGGGTGCACCACTCATCACTAGATCCCCTTGAGATTTTAGGAGAGCCTCAAGTGGTTATGATGAGTGCATGACCAAAATACCCATGGGCCAGACAAAAAGTTTATTCTATGTCCTAGAGGTATAATGGTCATTTTACTATTTTTTAATTTGGGTATGTTTAGTATATTGAGAAAATAGGTTGGGCCAAGTTTCAATGGATTTGGAATCCATTTGATAGGGTTTGACTCATGTTGACCCATTTAGGTCAAAATGGGTCAACTTGGGTCAAGTTGACCAATAGGTCAAATTGGGTCAAATTGAGGATTGGGTCAAGTTCATATGATCGTTTGAAATGTTTTGGTGCCTTTGGTTTGGTTCAATTTGGTATAGATTTGGTTTTGGCTTATATGACTTATTTAGGTCAAATGGGTCAAGTTGACCCATTTTACCATTTTGACCTATTTGGGTTAATTCAAGGGTAGGTTTAAGTTTGGTTGATCATATGGAGTGGATTGGTATCTTTCTTTCCAATCAATTTGGGTTAGGTTCAATTTTGGCTCAACATGACCCCTTTAGGCCATGTTGGGTCTAAGGTCAATTGGGCTAGGTTGGGTCTAATTAGCACATTGAGGCTTTGGTCAAGTTCCACAAGTGATTTGAAATGGACTTGACCCATTGGTTTCAATTAATTTGGCTTAGATCAAGTTTTGACACATTTGACCCTTTAGGTCAACATGGGTCAACTTGGGTCAAGTGGGCCAAATGGACTAGGTTAGGCTCAAAGGTTGGCTTGGTCAAGTTCAAACATAGTTCATGAGTGAACTTGGATAAATGGTTTCAATCAATTTGGCCTATAGGATTTTGCTATGTTAGTTTCAAGGTTGACTTGGTCAACCCTTATGTTTGACTTGGTTTGACCCAATTTGATTGATTGATCATCCCATGATGATTGTTGATCATGATGAGAGGCAAGTATGAGTTGGTTCAATCTAATTTGGTTAGATTTTGGCTCTAAGGGCACTCACTTTGGGTCAAATAAGCCTAATGGGTCAAATGCCTTGGTCAAAGCTTGATTTGGAGTTGATTGATCTTGTATATGGACTTATGATTGAAATATAAATCCATTTACAAGAGGTTTGAAGTCAAATGGATTTTGATCCATTTGAAAATTTCATATTCTAAGGAAGAACATTAAAGAGTTTTGGGTTTGATTTTTGATTTGGGTTTTGATTGAAGGATTGAAGTTTGGATTTATATATGGACTCATGATTGTAGGATTGATTGAACCATAAGAGAAAAATCAAGGTTTTGGCTTGATTTGAATTGATTTTGGCTAAGTTCAAGATTTTGACTTGAAAGGTTTAGATTTGATTTTAAGTGGATTTGAGTTTGATATTTGGAGTTGGGTTTGATTGTTTGAATTTATATTTCATTTATATATATATATATATATATATATATATATATATATATATATATATATATATATATATATATATATATATATATATATATATATATATATATATGAATATGAATATAAATGGAATATAAATTGAGAAATTTCAAGAATTTGAAAGAGTTTAATCATGATTTAGGTTAAATCCATTAAAGGAAATTTAAAAGATTTAATTGAACTTTTAATTTGAAAATTGATTTTATAATTGGATTTGATTGATTTATATTTATATTTCATTTATATATGAGAGCATAAATGAGAATACAAATATATTTTGAGAAAATCCCATGAATTTGAAGTGGTTTGATCAAAGTTTAGGATAAATCCATTAATGGAAAATTAATGGATTTAAGGGAGTTTCAAGAATTTTTAATTTGGATTTTAATTTTTGCCTTTGATTTAATTGAGTTATATTTATATTTCATTTATATATGAGAATATAAATGAGGATATAAATAATTTTTGAGAAAATCCCAAGGGTTTGAGTTGATTTGATCAACATTTAGGGTTGTTTTTGGCTAAGTCCTTTAATGAAAAATTAAAGGGACTTAGAAAATTTCATGAATAGTTTTGAAATTTTGAATTTGATTTGATTTATTTGAATTTATATTTTATTTATAAATGTGAATATAAATGAGAATATAAATATATTATGAGAAAATCCCAAAGATTTGAATAGGTTTTGCTCATAGTTTTGGCTAAGTCCTTAAGAAAGGGTTAAAGGCTTAGGAAATTTTGACTTAAGAATTTTTGATGGATTTTGATCATGGGTTTCAATCATGGATTTCAATCAAGGAATAGAATCATGGAATTGAATCATGAAATTTATTTGAGTTTGAGAAAATCAAATGGAATTGATTTGAGGTTGACTTGAAAGAAGGGAAGTAAGGAATGGTTTAAGCTAAAGGGTAGGAGATTTTCTTAACACCCCTAAGGCATGACTATTCCTATGGAAAACTCTTTTAAGTCTTCTAGGGCTAGGTGAGTGTCCACCTAATCACTAGATGTGTCTTAAGACTAAGGAACTCTTAAAGTCTAAGAGAAATCCTAAGCCTAAGATAGAGGTGTTGAGAGCTCATCCTAAAAATGAGGTCAACAATATGTTAAATGGAATTCAAAATATGTGTTGGATATTTTGGTTTTAATTTGAATTTTGAAAGTGGAATTCTCATTTAACAAATATGAGTATGTTAAATGGAACTCAATTATATTTTTCTTATCTTGATTTTGCTTTAATTTTGAAAAAGGGAACCTTCACTTAATAAATTTGGGGTATATTAAGTGAGATTTATGCATGTTGATTGCTTTGATTTTGGCTTGAAAAATGGGAACTCCCATTTAACAAATATGAATGTGTTAAATGGAGTTCAATCATATCTTGATTTTAGTTTCAAAAGGAAACTCTCATTCAACAAATATGGTTATGTTAAATGGAGTTTGGTTGTTTGATTTTACTTTGAAAATGTGCTTTTGAAAAATTTATTTTGAAATGAAAGGATTTTAATGATGTATATTTGTTGAAAAGAAATCCTCATTTAACAAATTTAACTATGTTAAATGAGGTTTGGTTGTTTTTATTATTTTGAAAAAAGTTCTGAAAATTTTATATTTTGCAAACTTTATGTGAAGTGCATGATTTCTTTTAGAAAAAAGTGCTTTTGAAAAGTTTTTTGGAATTTTCTTAAGTATGGGATGAACCTTGCCTCACCCAGCTAGTGGTAAAGAGGTTCTAATTTTAGTCATCTCTTTTAATTAATTGATTTATTTTTATCTATTGGGGGATCAAATAGGGGTTTCAAGACCTACATGGAGTAAGGTCCTAAAACCTAAAGATGAAAGCTGGTGAAATAAGCTAAGTGCCAATGGAAGAAAAGATAGTCTTGGGCTTATATGAAATATAAGTCCACTATCGATGCTTGGAGACAATGATTATGTACTAGAGATGGAGAGAGGAGCTATCCCAAACGGAGTCACCAAAAAAATCTGTGGTGTTTATTTTCGAATGTATATGTGGGGACACTATGCAAATTTGAGAGGGTACTTATTGAAGTGATCGAGTACGGTATTGAGGTATGATATACTATCTCAAAAGAATGAACCTAATCACCTAATAAGGACTCCTAAGGCATGATGGGTCTTCGAATGTACTAGAGATTTTTCCCCTACTTTACATGGATGAATAAAGTAAGATTTATATTAAACCGGGTTCTAAAGTTTCCTATGGAGGCAAGCCTCAATAGTTAATTACATTCTAAGGAAGGTAAATTTCTTAGGAATACTCTCGATTAAAGTAGGCAATTATTGTCTCCAAAGATTTCAAGAATAAACTATCAATAAATTGGCTATATTTGGAAAATCAATCAGGATAGATCAAATGAAGAGACTTATTTTGGAAGCCAAAGGAAATGAGTAGGAAATGCTCATGATACTAAGAAGACTAGTGAGCATTCCAATCTATCCAATAATTAGGGTTTATATATTTTAAATTGAAGAAATTTATATGCTTTGAGTTATAATTTCATTAGATTATTAGGGCTTATAATCCATCAACACAAGGTTGTGGTAAAGCCTAAGAGGTGAAGATTAATTCTTATAGACTGAAGGAAATAGTAACCTCAGATCCTAAATCTAGGGAGCTTTAGCATAAGATAAAGTGCAACCTAAATCTAAGGGAAGATGGGCATAATGTTTACCTCCATAAGAGAGGATAAACCACCCGACTGCTAGGCTTACAACTGATTGGAGTGGCTACCAACTAACTCCTTATATGCTTTAAATCCATATGATCCAGTCATATGAATTACAAGATAGCTACAATAGTTATTTATTTTAAATGAGACTAAGTCCTTAAATCCACTCTCTAAGAGACTAAAGTATAAGTGGTATGAGCAATGACTTAATCTAATACAAAATTTTTCAATTTTATTTTATTTGACACTTCATTTTGACAAAGGCTTTGGGATTTTTATATGCCTAAATGCATGATGAAATGAATCGTAGGCTAAATCAAAAGAGAAGAGGGTGAAGCTCCGTCAGTAAGGGTTGCTCTCACAGGTCAAGCGGTCCTTATGCATATAAGGATGGAGGCCTTCATTTTACAAGAGTGAAAGAATATGTATGAATGTTGTTAGACATATAACCATATAGCTAAGGGGTTACTAAATCTTTTAATTATCTTGATTTACATCCTAGGCTTTTATTTCGAGGTTGTGAGTTGTTTAGATTTTAATTATGAGTGAGTAGTTTGGTAGAAAATTTATTTCTCTCTAAGAGCCTAATCACAACTAGGCCACACATTAAAGCATCAAACATTTATGAAACTAAGAAGAGCATATTTTTATAAGGCACAAGCTAAACATAACATCAAATAATTTTATAACTATCACAAAGAATAACAAGGATTGCTACCGTGATAACCAAATAAAATGGGTATTGAGATCTACCCTTATATAACCAGGAATATGAAAGAATAATTACAATTCATGTCTTCATGTCTCCTTCATTTCTTCTTTTCTCTTTGATTTGGTGGGCTTCAAGGCATCACATGGCACCCCAGGACTAAGTCCTCTGGCCAATGTTCACCCTAATCTGCCTAAAAGTGTTATCTAAACACACATACAAATAGTAAATCTGACTACACATGTAAAATAAGTGTTATCTAAACACACATACAATCCCAAGCAGTTATATCATAATTTGGACTTAGCACCCTACACATGTGTTGACCTCACTTTTGGAGTGAGCTCTCAACTTCTCCATCTTAGACATAGGACTTCTCTAGACACTAAGAGTTCCTTAATCTTAAGACACTTCTAGTGATTATGTGAACACATACTAACCCGAGGCAAGAGTTACCCAAAAGGATAAGATCAACCCCAATCAAACAAATAAAATTTTTTCAACTTAATTGAAAATCATAAATAAATTTCAAAATCCAAATCATAAATCAATTCCAAATCAAAATGATTAAAACCCATGGTCAAATTCAACATTTTTCCTAAGATTTTGATTTCATCTATGGACTTAACTCAAATCAAATCAAATCACTCAAAATCAAAGATTTTCTAAAACCATTTATATTCTAATTTATATTCAAAATATAAATGAAATGAATTAAATAACAAAACTAAATTCAAATCTCAAATAAATCTTAAATCCAACTTATACTCTTTCAAGTAAAATCCTTGAACTTAGCCAAACCATTTTAACCCCAAACTTGATTCTCTTCAAACAATCACTTCTTCAATCAGATGCCCAAATATAAATATAAACTACAATCTTCAAATCAAAACCAAACTAACCCAAGTCAAACCCATGTTCATCCTTTTGACTTGAAATTGTCAAATGAACCAAAACTCATTTGACTCCAAACCACTTGCAATTGGATTTATATTTCAATCATAAGTCCATATGTGAGTTCAACTAAACTTGAATCAATCCTTGATAAAGCCAATTAACCCATTTAGGTTCACTTGACCCAAAGTGACCTAAAGGACCTTTCTGAGCCAAATTCTAATCCAACTCAAATTGGATTGAACTAAGCCCATCTAAGCCTCACATTATGAGCAACAATCATCCTAGGATGATCAATCACTCAAATTGGGTCAAACCAAGTCAAACCTAGCCTTTGACCAAGTCAACACTTAGCTTAAATGAAACTTAAACAAGCCAAAATTCACTATACGACAAATTGATTGAAACTATTGATCTAAATCAATCCATAATCAATGATTGAACTTGACCAAGCCATCAATTGAGCCAAACCAAGCCTAATTGGCCACTTGACCTAAGTTGACCCAAATTGACCTAAAAAGTCAAAATGGGTCAAATATTGATCTAAGCCAAATTGATTGCAACCAATGGGTCAAATTCATTTTAAATCACTTGTTGAACTTGACCAAAGCTTCAATTGACCAATTAGACCCAACCTAGCCCAATTGACCATGAACCCAACTTGACCTAAAAGGTCAAATCAACTTGAAATCAAACCAAATCAAAATTGATTGAAACCAAAGCTTACAATACATTTCAAATGATCAACCAAGCCTAAACCAACCCATGACCTAACCCAATTGGGTCAATTGGGTCAAATTGATCAACTTGACCCATTTGATTTAAATGAACCTAAATGAATCAAAACTAAATGTAAACCAAATTGAGCCAAACCAATGATACCCATAGGGTCCAAATGATCATTTGAACTTGACCTAACCCATGGTTTGACCAAATTTGACCAATTCATCAACCTAACCTAATTTGACCTAACTTGACCTAAATGGGTCAAATTAAACCAATTCAAATCAAATGAACTCCAAATCACTTCAAATTAAATCAATTCAAATCAAATTGAACAATTTTACAACCCATTTTTAAATCATTTCAAATTTTCCCAAATCAAAATCATGGCAGGTCAAAGGGTATCCTATGACCAAATTCACTTAGAATTTGTTCATTTCTTTCTCAAGGCCACTTGACATCCTTTTAGTGGTCCACATGGACACCCAAAATGGTGGTGAACATGACCCAATGATCTTGTGTTAGCCATGACTCAAGCCAAGGCCAAATTGACCCCTCCAATAGAAATTGAACACTTGGATCACCAAATGCACTCACTTAGCACATGGGCATCCACTCTCCTTCACTCCACTACCTAAAATGACTCAAATGGGATGTTTGATAGCCCAAACCCATGAACCCAATCTCACCCATTGATCAAAAATGGCAAAACTACTCATCACCATATGATCCAAGGAGGAGGAGATATACTCCCCCTCATTCCCAGTCAAACCAGGAGGACTCATTTCCACAGAGCTAAGGAGATTCAATCGAAGCCTCCCCAAGCTTTTCCAAGCCATTCTCAATCTTCATTGATTTTTTATTCTCGGTTTCACTCAAAGTCAAAACAAGGGAGATCAATCCCAAGCTAAATTCATCCAATTCTCCATCAAAATCAAATTAAACTTGCAAGCACCATCAGTGGGCTTCATCGAGCTCAACCAAGTTATTTTCCAAGTCTCCAAGCCACAGAAAGCACTACTTCGATCAAGCTTGATCACCACTAAAGGGGATCTTGGTCAATCGAGCCATTTACTTCAAATCAAGATCCAATTCCTTCAACAGGGCTTCGTCTCTACTAGACGAAGCTACCTCCTCCTTTGGAAGCACCGGTGATAGCCTCCAACGAGGTAATTACTTGAAACCGTAACCTTAGGAAAATTTGCTTTGGTCTTTTTTGAAGAAAAGTGTCACCCCATTAGATCTTGATTGTTGGATGTGCATCCCCCATCTTTTCGAAGGTGTGGGATCATTTTGATCCCAATTCAAGCTCGGGTGAGCTCAAATTGAATGGGGAGAGACGAACGATGTTCTTCTCTCATCTCGCAACATAGAAGGATCACACGCCATCCATTACACATGATTGGAATGGATAGCTATGATTAGATCATGCTAGATCCCCTTTGATTTAAGCCTAAATCATGGGATTAATCACCATCCATCTTAGATGACGATAGAGAAAGCATCCACCATCGCCACTTAGCGATGGATGTGACAACTTAAATAACCTATCCCATCACGCCACATGAAAAGCGTGTTGCGTTAGCCGCCACATGGCCCGATGGGATTAGGGAGTTAATTTGGCTTAATTAATCTAATTTTAATGCTGAAAATTCCAAAATTCATAACTAATTATAGAAAAAAATCCAAAATACAAATAAACACTCATTCTAAAGATAATTCAGAGAAGAATAATAGAAAATAAAATTTAGATAATTTTGAATAGTAATTTTAACTCAATTTAGGTTTTATTGGAAATGTAACTAAGATAATTACTCTCTAATTAATTGGGCAATTAACTCTAAACTTTCTGGGATTAATTAGTGGGATGACCTCTGCCTCCTATGATTTTCTTAGAATTTATTGCTTGATTAATTAGGGAAATTGCTTGTTTCATCCCTAATCACTTCCTTAATTAACTAAATGATTAAGTAACATGTTAAATAGTGATAAATTTATTAATTAAGCTTGTTAATCATCATGAAATAGTAAATGGACTTAGGGAATGAGATTAGGATTTCTTTTTTGATCTTTTCCCTTAATTTTACTTGATTTGTATAAACACTTAATTATTTTGCAAATTAATTAATGACTTAATCACTTCATTAATTAGTTCAATTAATCAAACTCAAAACTAAATCACACAAGAACTTAATCATTTAATTCTTGAGTAGATTCTTAAGTGTTCAATAACTTAAGAGGACTTCAAAGAATATTATAGTCAAATTTGGAGCTTAATTAATCAATAATTGTGAGCCAACTGCATTAGGCCCGTTCATTTCTTAAGTGCATTGCTGATTTAATTTCTATGTGGTTGCATATCATATATTGGCTCATAATTTCTTGTTTAATTATGTTAAAGTGGTGTAGGTACGGGGTAATTAATGGATTTAATTTATACCTTAACCTAAACAAAATATAAAATTAACCTAATTGTTCTAAAATTAAACTAAACTAATTCACACATGGGGAAAATGGGTTAAGACCGGCAAACTCTTTTCACATTTTCTAAGTCAAATCAAATTCAAAAATAAAAATCTCCTTAAAGAATTTTGATTTACTTTAAATGATCTTATTTTATAAGATTATCTTTAGGAATTAATTAGGGTGAACGAAGTCATATGATTACATTCCTTTATTTCTTTCCAAGCATGCTAAATATTATTTTCCATATGAAATCATGCATTCATTTCTTTTAAAAAATTAATTAAATAAAATGTTTCCTTTTATGTCAAATTGCATGTTTTGACTAAAGTTAAGGATATGAGTGGCTAGTATCACTATTAAACCAAAAATTTATTTTCAAAACCTAGAAATCAAAATTTATGAATGAAGTGATGCTACTTATAAATATTTATAAGCTTTCATGTGATTATAGCATAAGATGTATTTTATATTGTTTTCTTCTCTTCTCTTAACATGGATTTGAATAGGACTTGCAAAGTGTATAGTTCATTGGAAAAGAATACAACACTTGCTTAAATCTATTCCTATGAATTTCTATGTTATGACTTAAGGAGGATCTTCACATTTACACATGTAAATTATACAACCAAATCAAACATAATCTTTTGCATGATTCTTCATCAATTTGTTTCTTTTTTTTACATTTATATGTATTTAAGAATGGTGGTATATTAGTATGGACATCCCGGGGCTATGAGGCTTTAAGTAGCCTTAAGTAGGTCTTGTACCTTATGCCCTTGGTGTAGAAAATAATGATGCCATACTCACTTATGTCTTTTATACATGTGGATGTGCATTATGTTAATGGATGAAAAATCCCTCTTTTCTATATCAAAATGACATGCATTCATGGAATATCCAAAATTTCAAATCATATCTCTTAGCATTCATCATATGTATTAAGTTCATTAATTAACCCTTCTCTTAACATAATTATCCAAATAATTGTGAGCTAATATGATATGTAAATGAAATGAAAAATAAATTAGCAATGGTTTTAAGAAATGAAAGAGACTAATGCAATTAGCTCACAATTATTGGTTAAGTAGATTAAGGAACTTAATTAATTACTTTTATGATTTTTTCCACACATATGGGTAAATCATAATTTCATTAACTCTCTTTAGGCTATTAAACACCTAAAGGTCTAACCATAATTAATTAATCAAGATTAGATATGATTGTACTAATTGACTCAACCAATTAAACAAAACATGAATGCATATATTTTTAATAAAAAATGAGGTTTTCATTCATTTGCTAAGTACACATTCATATGTATAAAAGTTTTAAGCAAGTACATCGCCATTATTCTGCACCAAAGGAACGAGGTAGGAACCTCCTTAGGGCAACTTAAAGCTGTGCATCCCTGGGATGTCCAGACTAATATACCCGCTATCCTTAGATACATATGGATGTATAAACAACTACAAGAATAGAAATCCATGCAAAAAATTGTATTTTGATTTGATTGATTTATTTTGTGTAAATAAATGAAAGCTCTATCTAAAATTTGATGTCCAAATGCGTAAGAATGAAATCAAGCAGGTGCGTCACTATTATTTCGCACCAAGGGAACGAGATAGGAACCTCCTTAGGGCTACTTAAACCCGTGTGTCCCTGGAATGTCCAGACTAATATACCCGCTAACATTCTTACTTATACAAATCAACATATGAATGTAAGAAAGAGACTCTATTTCATACACTAAATTTATATTCACTTGCATTTCCTATGTATATATAATTAAAGTTACAATAGATATGTATATTCATTCATTAATAAACTTTTAAAAATATATTTATAATTTAATAGTGATATTAGCCACACATATTTTTAATTAGGCCAACACATGCAAATTAACATAAAGGAAAACATTTTTTATTTGATTAATTTGAAAGAGATGGATGCATGATTCATATGGAATACAACATTTAGCATGATTGGAAAAAAATAAAATAGCGTGAATATATAATCTCATTTAAATCAATTAATTCCCAAGGACAATCAAAATAAATAAGATTATTTAAAATAAACAAAAGTTCTTTAATGTCATTTCATTTTCATGTTTTATTTGATTCAAGAAATGTTAGAAAGGTTTGCTAATCCTAATCTCATTCCCCATATGTGAGTTAATTTAGTTTAATGAAAGGGAATTACATTGATTTTATGATTTCATTAGGTTAGGGTATGAATTAAGTCAATTAATTAACCCTTACCTACATCATCTTAAGTTAATTAACTAATTAATAATGAGCTAATATGATATGCAACCACATGAAATGTAAATTAGCAATGCTCCTAAGAAATGAAAGGGGCCTAATGCAATTGGCTCATAATTAATAGTTAATTAGGCTTAAGGGATTTAATTAATTACTTTTATGGTTTTCTTACATTTGTAAGCTAACCATAATTTCATTAAATTCCTTTAGACTATTAAATATCTAAAGGGATACCCAAAATTGATTAAAGGTAATTAGATGTGAATTGGATCTTAAATTGAGTTAATCAAGCTCGTTGATCCATTTTGGTTAAGCATTAAGCATGTTCAATTAATGAAATGAAATTAACTTAGGGAAAGAGATCAAGAAAGAGGCCTTAATCTCAATCCCTAAGTCTTATATTTGATCACTTAAGCTATAATTTTATCTTAAATATTAATTAATTAATTAATTAATTAAGCAATTAATTACTTCATTAATCATTAATTGATTTGATTCCAAGAAGTAAAGAAAACTTAGGAAATGAATTAGAAAAAATATCCCAATCACATTCCCAAAGCTCCCTTATTGCCCAACAGAGATAATTAGGCTTAAATAATTAATTAAGTCATTATTCATTTATTAATTATCACTAATTAAATTAAGAGAGTGATTAAGGCTTAATCAATTAATTTCTCTAATTAAGCAACCAATAAAAACCAAGAAAAATAGAGGAGGCACAAGTCATCCCCCTAAACATCCATAGATAATTTGAGAATAATTAAAGAGTAATTAAGCTAATTAAATTTTTAATTGACCCTTAATAAGGCAAAATTATGGTTCAATATTAATTAATAATAATTTTCTAGATTCTACTTTGAAATACCTTTAAAGTGAGCCCTAATTTGTATTTTTAAAATTTTTCTACAATTAGTTATGAATTTTAGAAGTTTTAGCCTTAAAAATAGATTAATTCAGCCTAATTAAAGCCTTAATTCCATCGAGCCACATGACAGCTGATGCGGCACGCTGATGCGATGTGCTTTCCATGTGGCATGATGGGATTGGCCACTTAAGTTGACACATCCACCATTTACTCAGATTGCGGTGAATGCACTATTCCCATGGACCACCTGATCTAAGATCAAATGGCCATGAATTGATCCACGATAATGGAAGGAAATCAGGGGATCTAATGAACAATTTGATCACAGTCGTCCATTTTGATCATGCGAAATGGATAGCCCGTGATCTTCCTCCTTCATGAGCGATGAAAGACGGAGACCATCTGTCTTTCCCTGTTCGATCCGAACTCACCTGAACTCAGATTGCCTCCAAAATTATCCCACACCTTCGAGGAAGGGAGACACACACATCCAATGGTTAATATTCGCTCAAGTGCACATTCACTTCACTAAGGACCAAACGATTTTCACTAGGGAGCTCAATTTTGCAAAATTACCTCATCAGAGCTAATGTCCGATGGTTCGAACGACTGAGGAAGCTTCGTCTAGTTAAGACGAAGCCCTACTGAGCTGCACGAGCCTTGATTTGTTGTAGAGCTCTCAGTCAACCAAGTCACACATGTAGGAGCCTTGGCTTCAATTGAACTCCAATCTCCAATGGTCGGGAAGCTCAAGGATGATTCGGTTGGCTTTGATGAAGTTTGAGAATGGTGTGAGAGTGAGGAATTGAGATTTGGTTGAGTGGAGAAGGAGTATTGCACGAGGGAAGCTTGTCCTATTTTGACTTTGCTCGGGGAGGAGGAAAGGCGGATCGAGGAAGCTCGGGGAGGCTCTTGGTAAGTCTCTGGGATTTTGAAAAAGGCTTAGGGAAGTCTCATGAATCGAATTATGTTGATTCTCACTCGAATGAGGGGAGTATACCCTCAAATTGAGCTTGATGGATAGATGGGATCATTTCCAAAAGTTCAACCGATTCACTACCGCCAACCTACCGGAGTCATCGCCATTGGTGCCAAGTGGCTCACCATGAGTGGTCGAAGCCATGTCAGGCCTCCCAAGGGAAGATTTGGGTGGGCTTGGGTGATTGCTTCTCCCTTGTGTCCATGGTGGGTTTGGCCATGAGAGGGGGGAAGGAAAGATTACCATTGGTCGATGGAAAGTGCTAGGTGTGTGTAGAGTGGGATAAAGTGTCTTAGGAATGCCTCATTTGGAAAGTGGAGGGCTGTTATGGGAAAGGCAAAGTAGACTTTTCCACTTATGGAAAGAATCCTATGCAAAGGGCTTTGCACATTGGCCAATTCCCTTGGATTGGGTCCCACTTGGATTCAGATTGGCTTGGGGTTGACCTAGGATTTATTTGGCTCGAGTTAGGTCAGTCACCAAGGTTCGATAAGTTCATTTGGGGTGGTTTATCATCATTTGGTCAAATGGGTTCATTTTGGATTAGGTTGGGTTGGGTTGACCAATTGGTCAAATTGGGTCAAACCAAAACTTGGGTTAGGTTCAAATGATATGTTGAACAGTTTTGGTTCAAGTGATTTTAATTAATTTGGCTTAGGTTTGATTTTGGCTCATTTGGATTCAAATAGGTCAAATGGGCCAAGTTGACCAATTTGACCAATTTGATCAAATTGGGTTGGGTTAAGTGTTGGTTCATGTTCAATTGGTTAATTGAAAATGATTGTAGGCTTTGATTTAGTCTAATTTGGAATTAATTTGGATTTGGCCAATTTGACCCATTAGGTCAATTTGGGCTAGGTTGGGTCAAGTTGACCAATTGGTCAAATTGGGCTCAATCATGGCTTTTGTTGAGCTCAATAAGTGATTTGGAATGAACTTGAGCCATTGGTTTCAATCAATTTGGATCAAATCATGATTTGACCCATTTTGGCTTTTTAGGCCAATTTGGGTCAACTTAGGTCAAATGGCCAACTGGACTTGTTTTGGCTCAATTGATGGTTTGGTCATGTTCAATCATTGATCATGAGTGGGTTTGAGTCAATGGTTTCAATCAATTTGACATATGGTGGGTTTTGGCTAGTTTAGGTTTTATTTGGGCTAAAGGTTGACTTGTTAAAGGACCAAGTTGACTTAGTTTGACCCAATTCAATGCAATTGATCATTCTAGGGTGATTTTTGGTCATGATATGAAGTTTGAAAGGACATATTTCAATCCAATTTGGGTTGGATTAGAACTTAGGTCAAAAAGGGTCTTTAGGTCATTTTGGGTCAAGTGGATCTAAATGGGTCAGTTGGGTTGATCATGACTTGATTCAAGTTTAGTTGTATTGGTAAATAAGTTTGAGATGGAATATATATATATATATATATATATATATATATATATATATATATATATATATATATATATATATCCAATTGAAAATAGTTTGAAGCCATATGGATTTTGGTTCATATGATAATTTCAAGTCAAAAATGGTTAACTTGGGTTTAACTTGGGTTAGCTTGGATCCAGTTTGATAATTGTAGTTTATGTTTATATTTGGAACATTGATTGAAGGAATGATTGAATCATGAAGAAATCCATGGGTTTTGAATTGATTTAGGTATCATTTAGCCAAGTTCAAGAATTTGGATAAAAAGGTTAAAATTGAGAATTTGATTTAATTTGAGTTTGGTTTTGGCCACTTGGATTTATATTTCATTTATATTTTTGAATATAAATGAAGATATAAATGATTCATGAGAAAATCACTTGGGTTTGGAGCGATTTGGAAGAAAATTTGACCAAGTTGATGGATGTAGGTCAAAAGGGATTTAGGTAGGGAATTAATTTGGTTTGATTTATTTTGATTTGATTTGAATGGTTTGAATTTGGATTTCATTTATATTTGTGAATATAAATGAAGGAATGATTTATTTATAAATTAATCAATTAAGTTTGGGTTGATTTGGATTGATATTTGGTCAAGCTTATGGAGGTAGGTCCATATGGCTTAAGAAAGGTCATGATTTGGTTTGATTTGATTTGAATGGTTTGACTTTGGATTTAATTTATATTTGTGAATATAAATGAAGGAATGATTCATTTATAAAGAAATTAACCAAGTTTGATTTGGTTTGAAGGGGGTATTGGCTAAGCATATGTAGGTGGTTCATATGACTTAAGAAATTTTGAGTTTGAATTAATCAAGGGTTTCAATCATTAGAGTTGATTTGATTTGTAATTGGGTTGGGATTTGATTTGAGATTTGAGATTTGAAAATCAATTGAATTCTGATTTGAATTTGCTAAGTCCATAAGGTAAAATCAAAGGGCTTAGGATGGGATTTGAAATTTGAATTTAACATGGGTTTCAATATTTTGATTTGGGATTGGATTTATGATCTTGGATTTGAATTTGAGTTTCTTGGAAGCAAGGAGGGTTTAAGGCTAGGCAGCAAGTCTTCTTAAATCCCTAAGGCATAACCTCTTCCTATGGCTAACCCTTCTAAGTCTCTAGGCTTAGGTTAAGTGTTCACCTAATCACTAGAAGTGTCTTAAGACTATGGAACTCTTAGTGTCTACAAGAGTCCTAAATCTATGATGATGAAGTTAAGAGCTCACTCCAAAAGTGAGGTCAATAGTTAGACTTTTAGGGGGTGACATTTTCTAATATTGCCATAATTTTCTTCAGATTGATTTCTAGTCCACGGTGCCGGACAACAAACCCAAGAAATTTCTTTGAAGTTACCCCGAATGCTCACTTCAAGGATTCATTTTAAGGTTAAATTATCTTAACCATTTGAAAACTACTCTTGAGTCAAAGAGATGGTCTTCCTTTTCTTTACTTTTGACTACGAGATCATCGACATAACATTTGACTTAATGATGAATGAGTTCGTTGGAGATTCAAGTCATAGCCCACTGGTATGTAGCACTGACATTTTTTAGATCAAAAGGCATGAACCTATAGCAAAATATTACAATTGGGGTTTGAAACATAGTGTTTCTTTCCATCTTCAGGGGCTATCTTTATTTAGTTATATCTAGATGAGCCATCCATGAAAGAGAAGACTGGATGAGATGAGGCAATGTCCACCATTAGTTCTGGGATTGGTAGTGGGAATTTGTCTTTTGAACATGCCTTATTCAGGTCTTTAAAGTTGACGCATATGCAATTTTGGCCATCCTTCTTGTTAACTGGAATGACATTAGACAACCAGGTCAGGTATTTTTCTTCCCTGATGAAACCAACATCGATCAGTTTCTTGATTTCAAAAATGACCTTGTTGTTCAATGTCTAATCGCATGCGTCTAAGAGCTTGCTTGATAAGGTTAGCACTAAGCTCTATTGCTAGTTTGTGGATTGCTATGTTAGAAGATAAATTGGGCATCTCTTCATAACTCCATGCGAAGTAGTACTTAAACTTAGTGAACAACCTAACTAAGTCATTAGTTTCAGTATTATTCAACAAAGAACTGATGTATATCAAGCGTGGATTGTATTTAGTTCATAAGTTAATTTCTTTGATCTCATCGATGGCTGACCTGATCTCCTATTCAAACTCTGGTGGTGCATCATTTAGATCATCTGAAGTTTCTAAACATACCTCTTCATTTGAGTTAGCATGATTTGAAAAGAACCTATCAGATTCCAAATGATTGCTAATGACTAGGGAATGATCATCATCATCGACTGGACCCACTGTACTAAATCTTAGACTTGGTCTTAATTGAGGATGTCTGCTTTGGTTGTCATAACCTTTTGAAGTAGTCTGACCTATGTTTAGACCAAGTATGTGGGATTAATCCCTTCTTTGCTAGATTAAGAACAAAAGATGAGTACTAATCAAAAGGTAATTATATTAAATCTTTATATGAATCATCCTCAAGTTTTGCATCAACTTCCTGACTTGAGGATGATGCTCCTAAGAAGAACCTTTGAGTCTTCCCATATGTGGATGACTTAGGGGCTTCCTTAACTATCAAACCCTCAACTTTTTGTGAGAAAAGTGGGGTTAGAGCTAAGGTTCTCAACTGATGCCCGACTATCTTAGATGCAGACTTGGATACATTTATGCTTTGCTTTGGAGCTTGGTCTTTATCATTATCCTGCTCAAGTGTCACCTCGAAGGGGATTTGCTATTGAGAAGAGCTGGCTGGTGTGCTAACCACATAAGACTCATCCTCTGAACTAGAATCTAAGTCTATGTGGATAGCAGGTATACTCTTAGTGGCTGAGACATACCCCCTATTGGGTGGCCTATAAGGAGGCTTTCCACCTTGGGGGCTGCTTCTAAACTATCCTCTGCCTCTTCCAGGTGGAGGTTGGGTCATCCTACCCATATGTTCAAACAGAGTAACAAATTGTGGGTGGAATCTAACGTTAGGCTCTATATCTTCCTCTGAGTCCATGTCTCGCTCTCTTTTATTTTATTTTTCTTTCTCTTTTTTCTTTTCTTTTTCTATTTCTTTTTATTTTTCTTTTCTTTCTTTTTTGTCCCTCATGGGGATCTTGACTAGATTCACGAGAATGGACTTATTAGTTTTGGGAAAGAAAATAGGTTGCATCCTCATATATCCTGAGCTCATGAGCTGTGAAGGGTTTGAGATCTCCTTTGATGCAGTACTCAATTCCACCTCTCATGAACTTCATGCATTGATGTAGAGAAGATGAAACTATGCTATTTTCATATGTCCATGGTCTCCCAAGCAAAGCATTGAAAGATGTATCCGAGTCTATGATATGAAACTTAGCTTCAGTCTTCCAATCATTTATCTCCAATGGTAACACTATGGAGCCTAAGGCCCTCTCGCCTTGTTCATTGAATCCTCTCAACATCATCCTCTCTTTTTAGAGTTTGGAGATGTCGATCCTCAAATAGGCAAGGGTTCTTAGACTCATAATATTGACCGATGCACCTTGGTCAACCAGAACTCCTAATAACTTGTATCTGCCAATGTCCACTATAATGTAAAGAGAGTGGTTGTGCTTGGTTGTCCCTAGAAGCAAGTCTTCATCACTGAATGTAACTCTTAAGATGTCCTTTGAGCTGTGTGCCTCCTCTTCAGTAGCAGTCAGCTGAGCTAAGCATATCTTTGGGTCAAGAAGAGCCTTGATTAGAGATTCCCTCATCTCTTTTGATAAGACAAGGGAGTCATATATGCTTAACTTAGCTGACAACTTTTTAAGATGTGGTAGGACATTCTAATCAACTCTAACTTGGTCCTCCCCAAGCATATCCATAGGTGGAGCATTCTGTGGAGGGGCTATATGCTCATTAGAACCAATGACTTGTTTACCCTTATCCTAAGGTGCTACCCTTGGAGGTAGAACTTTGTCACTACGAAAGTTGACTTTAGTGACTTCTTGAAATGATGAACTTGTGGAAAGTTCTATCTTCTCATTAGGTTTACCTATAGCTTCTCCTATGGGATCCTCAGAGTCAGTTGACTCTAAGTCAATCTTAAGAGGTGAACCTGATTGATTCAGAAAAGGAAAGTCTGACTTTGAATTAGAAGAGAGGGGATCAGAAAGACTAAAGCTATTATTATTTTCTTGACTTGGAGAGTTTTCAGCAGGAATAAAATCTAGAGTATCAAAAGTGGACAAGACATAAATGAAAGCTTTCTTCATTGATTTATTTTTGGGTGGAGGTACATAATAGAAATCCAATAAAGTAAGAGGATTAAGAATTTAATTCCATTGTCCATTGATACAATCCTATTGGTTATAGAAGGGGAGCTAGAAGAGGAAGAAGTAGTAGCTATAATTATGTATGGAGTGCTAGACTCGGACGGTGGATGTGCAACTACTATCCAGACTTCTGAGGCTCTCTTCCTTCTTGGGTTATCTTTGGCAACTTGCAAACCTTCCTTAATGTTGGAGGTTTGAGCTACCTTAGGCACTTGTAAATAGAGTTTCTTGATTTTAGAATCTATTTTTTAGAGGTCCAGGATAAGGCAATATCCAAACCTTCTTTTATCTTAAGAGGATTGCAAGTATCCCCAAGAATAACCTTAATAGAACTGGATGGTTTTTGTAATAAGTATTCATTGGGGATAACTATAGTGCCTAACTTGTAGCTACGCTCAAGCCAATCCTTAAAAATAATACAATCCTCTAAGACATGACTAATCATGTGGTGCTAGGGGCAATAGTTAGGATCATTACTCTTGCCCACTTCCTCTGGCCTCTTGGGCTGTGGTAACTAAAAGTCTGGTTTCTTCAAGAGATTCTTAAAAATTTTCCTAACTACATCCCTCTTGAATGAATATGGCTTATTCAATCTATCGATAAGAGTAGGTGGGCAATAGCTATCTGACTGTAGATAGGAGTACTGCTGCTGTGGTGGTGGGAATGGCCATTATGATGGTTGATATGATGGCTGAGGTGGTGGCAAAGGAAGTGGCAAAAGAGGTTGCTGAGCTTGGGGTCTCTCATACTAGACTCTGGCTAGCTGCTTCCCTTTACCCCATTAACACAACCGTCCCTAACTTCTTCTCAAACACCTTCTGCAGCTTGGGCCGAGATGATTGGTTAGAAAAAGGCAACTATTTGGCTTCCTCTTATAGGCTAGCCGACTTGTTGATTAGTTTCTCAAATGTCTGAATGGTAAAGTCCCTAAACATGAAGGTGATCAATCCATGAATATTCTTGAGAAGAATCTCAATGGCATGGGCAGCTGCGGCTCACATTTCATGCTCAGGTTGCACCACCTGAGAATATAATCAACAATGGACTTATTGGGAACTTGCTTCGCTAAAATGAGGTCACCCAGTCACTCTTTGATGAGCTCTAGCAAACCTCTTGATGAAGAGGTGCTCCAACTTAGAAAAAGTCCTACTGACCTATTGGGCAGTTTGGCATACTAATCAAATGCAACCTTTATTAGGCTGCTGACAAAGAGTCTGAACAAGAGTGCGTTACTGCCACTGGCATTGCAACAACTGGCTCTAAAATGTGCAATATGCTGATGCGGGTTCCCAATGCCATCAAAAGGCAACACAAAACCTTTGGGATATTGAATTACATCAAATTCCTCTGGGTATGGTCTACCCTTCAGAATAGATGAGCTCCCTATAGCTTGCATCTTCACTTTTATCACCTGTTGCTCTACCATATGCTTGATATCCTTTTCATGCATGGAGATGCCATCTATGAACTTTCTATGCAAGCTATTGGCATCATCCTCTACGGGAATACACCTAGGACAGTCTGAAGTATGCACTAACTTTGGTATGTTGGCTACCATGGGAGAAGGCTATGAAATTGGGGCTGAGTCTGCAATGAACCACTGCCATCAACTCCTCTACTTTTTTGTCCATCTTGTCAATGTGATCATCCCTCTGTCTGAGCTGGTGGAAGAGGTGTTGAGTCGAGTGAGAAGTGTCACCTTCCTCGAGCATGACACCTTTCTGACTAAGCTAATCCTTCTGTAAGGACCCCCATGTATTAACCATATGGACCTCAGTTGTGTCATCCAACATGTTATCCTTATCAGGATCGAAGTAGACTCTATCCTCTTCCTGATCTGAATGGTCACTCCCAAGAATTCATCTTTTCTTGGCAAAGTAGTTCTCTAATATGTCATCTATTGATTGGTCTACTATGCCTGGCTGGATCGGTATGAACACCCACTGACTACTAGCCATAGGACTATAGTCATCTATCATGCACCGGATGCTGCCTACTATCAAGACTTCCTCACTTGGAGGATTAACTATCATGGGGATTATGTCTGTGCCTCCTCCCCTCTCTACCTCTATCTACAGTGGTGGTAATATGACGATGACGCTTTTAGGCCACCACTCCTTCCTGACCACAACTGAGGTAGAGGGTCGAGCAGGGAACTCGATCTCACCTTAATAGGTGGAGTGGATGGAGTGGGATCCTTGGGCTGTAGCCAGATCATTAGTGGGGATGGTCTTTCCTTGGATGGAAGCTTCTAAATCTTGGCATGAGTGGTGGATACTATAAGCTGAACGGGTGATGGTGGATGGTGAGGGGAGAAGTGTGATGGAAACACCAACTGCCTCTTAATTGGAGATCTCCTCCTACGTTAGACTGTGCTAGTAAGAATAATATTGTTTGAATGATCGACCACGATGGGTGTGATCAGGAAATTCATCGTGGAGGCTGCCATTTACCTATCTCTCTCTTGCCCACTTGGGTTGATATTCGAGCCTCCGTGGCTCTCTCTCTCTCTCTCTCTCTCTCTCTCTCTCACTCTCTATGGATCTAACCCATAACACTCCTAGAGATCATGGATCTTAGATTAAATAAGGTACTCCTCAGCTCTGCCAGCTGGTGGAGGAATAGTCCCAGTCTCATATAATCCTCCTCTCCATTTGAGGCCTATCCTCCACTCAAAGTGGAGAGGTCTCCAGGATAACCTCCTATATCCTCGGGAGTGGCATGGGCTCCCAGGCGCTTGCTTGTGGTGGTGACCTTATTATTTGTGGCATTAGGTGTGGGTGAGCAAAGCAGAGTGAGAGTTAGAACCTACCTCAAAGGTAGGGGAGACTATCTCGGAGGCTAAGATAGCCTTCCCCTTTGGGGTGACCAAAGAGGTAGTAGCTCTCACTGGAGCTATGGTGAGGGGACTAGTGAATTACACCATGGCGTTGGTACTAACATTGACACTGAATGGGGTGTGGGAACCACTACAACCTTCCTCTTCGATGAGGGGAACTCGAAGTCAGATGGCATGTCAAAGCGGATAAGTGCCGTATGTCCCGCCACCTTCTCCCTACTAATAATTGTGAGGGTTGTCCCCTCACAAGTAATCTGCACTCCCTTAAAGCCATAGCCAAAATAAATTATATGTGCAGCATCAGTCATGGTGAGATTGGCCTGATCTAAGGCCAGATCTACACTAGAGGGGAAGGAGAAAATAAACTTGCTAGGAGTCATGATCATTGCACTGATTGAAAGCTGAAAAGACCGACTATGCTGAAATCATTGCATTTGTTTGAAATGTAGTTGAGTCAGACCCTTATTTTAGTATTTGTCTTCAATCATTGACTTCTAAACTTGATTTGGAATTTGAACATACACTTAACAAATTTAGTTATGCTAAGTGGGGTTCATTGAATTTTTTGAGAGATTTTTGACAATTGGAGGAGAGACTTGGCCATATGATTTTGATTTAGAAACCATACTCAACTAATTTAAGTAGGTTGAGTGGGGTTGAAATATTTGGAGTGACTTTAGAGATATATGTGTTGCATGTTGTGTTTGAAATTTTGATTTGGAAAACCTTTACTTAGCAAATTTGGGTATGCCAAAAATATTTTCAATTATGTGTTTGAAAATTTTGTGGAAACATCTTTGTTTATGATGATTGGTTATGTGTGTGATATATGTTGATTTGATTTGAAAGTGGGGCTTTTACTTAACAAATTTGGTATGTTAGGTAGAGGCCAAATGATTATTTTTTTGAAAATGAGGCTCTTACTTAATAAATTTGGTATGTTAAGTAGTCAAGTATGATTTTGAAATGAGGCTCTTACTTAACAAATTTGGTATGTTAAGTAGAGATGCTATGATTTTGAAAATGAGGCTCTTACTTAATATTTAAGTAGAGCCAAGTGTGTTATGATTCTTGAAAATGAGGCTCTTACTTAACAAATTTGGTATGTTAAGTAGGAGCCAAGTGTGTTATGATTTTTGAAGATAAGGCTATTACTTAACAAATTTGGTATGTTAAGTGGGAGTCAAGTATGTTTATGGTTTTAAAATGAGGCTCTTACTTAACAAATTTGGTATGTTAAGTAGGAGCCAAGTGTGTTATGATTTTTGAAAATGAGGCTCTTACTTCACAAATTTGGCATATTAAGTAGGAGCAAAGTGTGTTATGATTTTTGAAAATGAGGCTCTTACTTAACAAATTTGGTATGTTAAGTAGGAGCCAAGTGTGTTATGATTTTTGAAAATGAGGCTCTTACTTAATAAATTTGGTATGTTAAGTAGGAGTCAAGTGTGTTATGATTTTTAAAAATGAGGCTCTTACCTAACAAATTTGGTATGTTAAGTAGGAGCCAAATGTGTTATGATTTGCTTTTTTCTTTTTGGAAAGAGAGGGGAACTCTTTGTTTGACAAATATGTTATGCCAAATAGAGTTCAAAGTGTGTTGTGATTTTCAAAGAAAGAAATCTATTTAACAAATTTAGATATGTTAAATAGAGTTCAATTTATTTTTGTGATTTTTGGAAATGGGACTCTCATTTGAAAAATTTAGGTATGTCAAATGGACTCCAAATGTGTTTTGATGTTCAAGACTTTAGAAAAGAGAAATTCTATTTGACAAATGTAAATATGTTAAATAGAATTCAATTTGCTTTGATTTTCTAAAAGAAAGGGAATTCTCATTTGACAAATTTGTGTATGTCAAATGGAGTTCAAACATGTCTTGATTTTGTGTATGATTTCTTACTTTTGAAAAGAGAAAAACTTCAACTCTATCACAAATGAAATATGCTAAGTGGAGTTTCAATTTTATGTCATGTTGTTATTTGAAAATAGAATCTTCATTCAACAAATTTTGGTATGTTGAATGGAGATAGCCATTTTCGAAAATGTGCTTTTGGAAAAGGGATTTTAAAAATTTTTGATTTTGATTTTGAAAAGAACCTCCATGTAATAATTATAGGAATTGCTAAATGAGGTTTGATTATTTGAGTTTTGGACCTTCTTTAAAAATTTCTTGCGAATTTTGTGCAAAATCTTTTATTATGTGAATTTTGAAAATTGCTTTTGAAAAAAGTGTCATTTTGCAAAAAAAAAGGTTATTTTCTTAAATATAAGATGAACCTTGCCTCACCAAGCTAGTGGTAAAGAGGTTCTAAATTTTAGTCATCTCCTTTCATCAGTTAATTTTATCTTTTACTTATTGGGGGACCCAATAGTGGTTCCAAGACTTACAAGGAGTGAGGTCATGAAACCTAGAGGATGTTGGATAGCTTTGCGTAAGAATGAAATTAGTTAAGTGCCAATGCAAAGAGAGATAGTTTCAGACTCATATGGAATACAAGTCCACTATCGATGCTTGGAGACAACAATTGTCTGCTAGAGATGAAGAGAGGAACCATCCCCAATGGAGTCACCATAAAAATTTATGGTGTTTATTTTTGATATTTGTATGGGGGACACCACGCAGATCTGAGGGTGTACTTATTGAAGTGATCAGGTATGACATTGAAGTATGATATATTATCTCAAAAGATAGAGGCATCACCCTTCAATGGGATTAATCATATAATAAGAACTCCTAAGGCATGATGGGTCTTCAAATATACTAGAGATTTTTCCCTACTTTACATGGATGAATAAAGTAGGGTTATATTAAATTAGGTTCTAAAGTTCCCTATGGGGGCAAGCCCCCATAGTTAATTACATCCTAAGGAAGGTGAATTCCTTAGGAATACTCTCAATTAAAGTAGGCAATTGTTGTCTCCAAAGATTTCAAAGATAAGGCTATCAATAAATTGGTTATATTAGAAAAATCAAATAGGATAGATCAAAAGGAGAGACTTATTATCTAAGCCAAAGAAGATGAGTAGAGAATGCTCATGATACTAGGAAACTTAGTGAGCATTCCAATCTACCCTATAGTTGAGCTTTATATGTTGAAATTGAAGAGAGTTATTTATTTGAGTTAAATTTTTATTAGATTACTAGGGGTTATGATCCCACAATACAAGATTGTAGAAATGCACAAGAGGTAAGGATTTATGCTTGTAGCCTGAAGGAAATAGCCACCTCAGATTCTAAATCTAGGGAGTGTTAGCAAGAGTTAAAGCATGACCTAAGTCTAAGTGAAAATAGGCATATGATTTACCTCCACAAAAGAGGATAAATCACCCGACTGCTGGACTTATAACCACCTGGAGTGGCAGCTAGCTAACTCCTCCTACGCATTAAAACCATGCAGGTAAGTCATATGATTTTGCAAGATGGTTGGGTTGTTATCATTTAGAAAGGGACTAAAGTTCTTAAACTTACTCCTTAAGAGACTAAAGCATGAGTGGTATGAGCAATGACTTAGTCTAATGGAATTCTTTTTAATTTTTATTTTATTTTTGACTCTTCATTTTGACAAAGACCATAGGATTTTTATATATCTAAATGCATGATGAAATGAGGTTATTGGCTAAATGAGAGAGAAAAAGGTATTTTTCATCACAGAGGAGACTCTCAAAAGTCAAGTCTTCCCTATCGTTGATGATGAAAAGGAAGTAATATGAATGCATGATATTAGACATACAACATTTAACTAAGGGGTTGCTCAATCTTTTAATTATCTTGATTTAATGTCTAGGCTTTATGTGAGGTTATGAGTTATTTAGAAAATATAGTTATGAGTTGTAGTTGGGGTAGAAAATTTATTTAATTTCCTAAGAGCCTAATCGGATCCAGGTCACACAGTAAATCACCATATAAGTAAGAAACTAAGAAGAGATATATTGTTTCTATTGCGCAATTAAACATCAAGCATCTTAAAAAATCATAAAAGAATAAAAGGCTGGTACAATCGGGTGTCGCCGTACAACCCGAAAAGAAAAAATGGGTAGCCGAGCTTTACCCTTATACAACCTAGTATATCAAAGAATAATTACAAATTATAAATGAATAAATGCTATGGGCATCTTCTTATCTTCATTCTTCATATCTCCTTCATTTCTTCACATGGATTTGCTTGCTTCAAAGGCATCACAAGGCCTCTCAGGATAAAATCTTCTAGTCATTGCTCATCCTAATCCCCCATAACACTAATCCTAATTCCTAATGCAAAACTATATTAAAAGTACAAAAAGTAAATCTAACTACACCTATAAAATAAGTGTCAGCTAAACACATCATATAATCTAAGCAATTATATGAATAATTTAGACTCAGCACCCTGCACATGAGTAACCAAGCCCACCTGTCCTAATTTGAATTATATTTAGGAGTTAACCAACCTATCAAAGAAAGCATTTACATTTATTTTAAGCACCTCTTAAGCATAATCTCCTGCAAAAAATATGATTAGGCTAATTACGGCCTACCATCCAGTCTATGAAGCATACACCTTAACGTCTAGTCTAAAAGAATACATCATAAAACCAAACATACATCACTCCATGCACCGCCCTAGCATAAAGCTAGAAGTGGTGACTTTCTTTTAAAGTGTGTGTATTATGAATTGTGTGGTATGCCTCAACTAAGCTTTGTTATAATTTTATAAGTATAAAAAGATTTAATTATAAAGGATGGTTTCACTTTAAGTGATTTAATTGATTTCAAGTTTTACTTAATGTTATCTTTTATTTCATTTGGCTTACACCTAACAACTAAGTGTTATAAAGAGAAGAAAAGAGAGGATCACTCTCTTTTATTCCTACCTTAGTCACTTCTAAAGCATATTAATTAGCAAGTTCTCTTCAGTTAATAACTTATTGCATATTTTAATTAATCTTGGGTTTAGGTTTACTTTAAATACTCTCATTCAATAAGAAAGGCATCTTAAGATTAATTGGAATTAATTACTATCACATGACACATATTCATTCATTTCTTTCCATCATATGTAACATGCACATGATTAAATCCTAAACATATCTATGCATGCAACATTCCTTAGAACACTTAAATGTTGCAAACATATACTTTTAGAGTTTAGATGTTTCATTTGATTGAATTATTTTATCATATTAATTTAAAGCTCTGTTTATATTCTTATACAAAAATACATAGGAATGAAATTAAATAGGTACATATTATTGTTAAACCAAGGAAGTGAGGTAATAAAATGATCTCCTTATGGCTAGCTAAAACCTCGTGTTCCCAGGATGTCCAAACTATATACCCATTACATTCAAATATTTGTAAATTTGCATGCATGAACATAAGATAGAAAGCTCCAAGTCATATGATTAATTAATTCAACAACTTGATCATTCATGAATGCATGGATTTTTTTGATAAAAGACAATGGGTTCTAATTCCATAATTAAATACACACATATATGTATAAGAGACATAAGATAGTACATGCCATTGTTAACCAGGAAAGTGAGGTAATCAAATGACCTCCTTAGGGCTACTTAAAGCCTCATATTCCTAGGATGTCTAGACTAAATATTTGCTTTTCTCAAATACATATGGATGTATACATAAATAAAGGAAGGAAAACCAGGCAAAAGTTATATTTTATTTCATTGAAACATTTATGCATATGGAGTAAAGTCTTATCCAAACTCTAATATTTAAATATATAAGAATGAAATCAAATAGAGTGTGTGCCATCATTAAACTAGGGAATTGAGATAATTAAATGACCTCCTTGAGGCTAACTAAAGCCACGTATTCCCAAGATGTCCATGCTATACACCCATTAACATTCTTACTTACATAAATCAATACATGAATGAAAGAAAAGAAACTTCACTTATTACACTTAAGTTATAATCACATACATCTCCAATGTATTTATAACTAGCATTCATATCATATTTAATCATTCATTTTTAAGTTTTGAAAAATAGACTTGGATTTAATAGTGATAATAGTCACACATATATTAATTTAAATCAACACATGCAAGCTTGACATAAAGGAAACCATTTAATTTTAATTAATTTTTGGAAAAAGATGGATGCATGAATCAAGTAGCATACATCATTTAATATGATTGGAAAGAAATAAAGGGACATAAGCACATGATTTCATTCAATCCAACTAATTCCTAAGGACAACCATACTAAATAAGCTCATTTAAAACAAACCAAAATTTCTTAATGTCATTTTTAATTTCATGTTTGATTTGATTTAAGAAATGTGAGAAAATTTGCCAGTCCTAAGCTCAATCCCCATGTATGAGCTAATTTGATTTAATGAAAAGTAATTAGATTTATTTTATGGATTAATTAGGTTAAGGTGTGAATTAAATCAATTAATTGAACACTTACCTATGCTACCTTAAGATAATTAATTAAATGATCATGTGCCAATGTAATTGAGAATGAAATGAAAAGAAAATAGCAATGCTCCTATGAAATGAAAGAGGCCAAATGCAATTAGCTCTCCATCATTAATTAATTAAGCTTAAGTAAATCACTAAATTACTTTTAGGGTTTTCTCACACATGTGAGCTAACCATAGATTCATTAATTATCTTTAGGTTATTAAACACCTAAAGCTCTACCCATGGATCAATTAAGGGAAATCAGATGCAATTACCTTTTTAATTAGGTTGATTAAGTCATTAATCCATTAATCTATTCCTCTTTCTTAATTACCAAATTGAATTTATTATCCTTTGAAATGAAATGGGCTTAAGGGAAAATGTTGGGAAAGAGGCCCCAACCTAATTCCATAAACCTCTCATTCAATTAAATGTTATTTGGCAAGATTTGGATTTCTAATTAACTAATTAGGCCACTAATTAGTTATTTAAATATTAATTAGCATTTTGGTTGAAAAAGAGAAGGAAATTTAGGGAAAATATTATGAGAGAGGCCCTAATCCACTTCCTAAAGTCTCCACACTGTTCAACAATGTTTAAGGGGTCCAATTTATTGATTAATTACTATTCAAATGCTTAATTATCTCTTAATTAAGTTATTAGAGTAATTAAGGCTTAAGCTATCAATTTTCCCAATTAATCAATCAATAAATTTCAAGAAAAGTAAGGGAGGTAGAGGTCAGCCCCCTAAACATTCTCAGACAGTTTGAAATTGATTAATTAATTAATTAGAGAGTAATTAGTCTAATTAAAATTTCAATTAAATCCTAATTAAGCCTAAATTATTATTCAAAATTAATTAAGAATAATTTTAATGGATTCCCCTCTGAAATACCTTTAAAATGAGCCATTATTTATATTTTTTTAGATTTTTCTACAATTAGTTATAAATTATTGAAGTTTCAACCTTAAAAATACATTAAGTAATCCTAATTAAGTCTAATCCTGTTAGTGCCATGTGGTGTGCTGATGCAGCGTGCTTTCCACATGGTGTCATAGGATTGGTTATTTAAGTTGTCACATCTGGGTGCTGAGTCAGCCGGCGGCAGACGTGGTATTGATCTCCATCATCCGATCTTAGATCGAGTGGCGTAGATCAAACTTGTGGCATAAAGGGAGAAAATGGATAGATCTAGCATGATTTAATCAGAGCTGTCCGTTCCAATCACACAAAATAGATGGACCATGATCCTCCTTCCCGTGAGTGATGAATGATGGAAGCTGTCCACCATAGATCACTCGATCCAAGCTAAGCTGATCTCAGATTCACTCAAAATCAACCTAGACCTTCACGTGAGGGATCCATAAGGATCCAAAAGCTAGGATGGACTCACATGTGATTTCCTTCAAAATCAACCTAGACCAAAATTGTCTACTTCTATGGTTTTGAGGAATTACCTCGTCGAAGCTCAAGGCTGATGGTGGGATCGATGGAGGTAGCTTTGTTTAGTAGAGACCAGGCCTTATTGAGAAGAAATCAAGCAAATTCCCCTTGGTTCACTCGATGGGTCAAGTTCCATCACTTCAGAGCTCGGTGGTGATCGAAGTCTCTCTTCTAGTGGCTTGGAAGCTTGTGAAATGACTTGGGTGGCTTCGACGATGTGCGTGGAAGGTGTGTGTAAGAGGAATTTGATTTTGGTTGAGGAATGAGCAAGCTTGGATCAAGATTAGCCTCCCCTATTTTAGTTTCACACATGGAGGGGAAATGCTGAAGATAAGAAGCTCGAGATCACTCTGGAGATTGCAAGGAGGCTCGTAATCATCTTTGGAAGCTTAACCGAATCGAAGTGAAGTATTTCTCATGCGAATTGAGGGGGTATACCCCTAAATTTGCTGAGGTGGATGGACAGGATGGCTTCCAATTTTTTATTTGGCCAGCCACCGTCAGAGTGCTGGAGTGGTCGCACTCAAGTCCACGTGGCTTGTATGGATTGAGAGAGGTCATGGCAGGAGGCTCCAAGCTAGATATGGGTTGATCTCCTTTGCTTGGATCCTTTAGTTTTTAGAATGGGAGATGAGTTGGCTCACCTCCCTTTGGTCCATGGTAAGTCCTATCCTTTGTAGAGTGGGCTAGGTGGCTTAGGGATCTTTCATTTTGGTGAGTGTGGGCTGCCAAGGTGAAATAAAGAGTGGGCTGAGCCATTTTTTTGGCAAAATCCCACATGGGGGAGAGGATCCATGGAGGATTTGCATTGGGCTTGGCTCCAAATGGGTTTGGGAAGATTTTAGGTTGACCCAAGATGGGTTTGGGTCAAGTTTGGTCAATCTGCAATGGGTCATGAGTTAGTTTCATGGGTTTTGGCTTCATTTGGTCAAATGGGTTCATATTGGGTCATGTTGGATTTGATTGACCAATTAGTAAAGTTGGGTCAAACCAAGCCTTAAGTTAGGTTCAAATGATGATTTGAAGAGTTTTAGTTCAAGTGGTTTCAATCAATTTGGCCTAGGTTTGAATTTAGCTCATTTGGATTCATATAGGTAAAATGGGCTTAGTTGAGCAATTTGACCAAATTGGCCAAATTGGCTTCGATTGGGTGTTGGTTCATGTTCAATTGATTAATTGAAAATGATTGTAGGTTTTGTTTTGAATCAATTTGGATTTGATTAGATTTTGGCAAACTTGACCCTTTATATCAATTTGGGCTAGGTTAGGGTCAAGTTGACCAATTGGTCAAATTGGGCTCCATTATGGCTTTGATCAAGTTCAATAATCAATTTGGAATGAACATGAGCCATTGGTTTAATCAAATTGGGTTAGATTATTATTTGACCCATTTTGACCTTTTAGGCCAATTTGGGTCAAATGGTCAATTGGATTTGGTTTGGCTCAATTGAGGGTCAAGTCATGTTTAATCATTGATCATGAGTTGGTGTGAATCAATGGTTTCAATCAATTTGGTGTATGGTGGGTTTTTGTTAGTTTGGATTTCATTTGGGCTAAAGGTTGACTTGGTCAAAGGACCAAGATGGCTTGGTTTGACCCAATTCAAGGTGATTGATCATCCTAAGGTGATTTTTGATCATGATATGAGGCTTGGATTGGGTTGGTTCAATCCAATTTGGGTTGGATTAGAACTTGGTTCAATAAGGTCCTTTAGTCCACTTTGGGTCAAGTGGACCTAAATTGGTCAATTGGTTTGGTTTTAGCTTGATTCAAGTTTAGTTGAACTTATATATGAGCCTAAGATTGAAATATAAATTCAATTGCAATAAAAGGGCTAACTTGGGCTTGACTTGAATTTGGTTTGATGATTGTAGCTTTCATTTATATTTGGATAGATGATTGAAAGAATGATTGACTCAAGAGAAAATCTATTAGTTTTGGCTTGGTTTAGGTGGACTTTGGTTAAGTCCAAGAAATTAGCTTAAATGGTATAAATTAGATTTTAATTTGATTTAGGATTTGGTTTTGGATATTTGAATTTATGTTTCATTTATATTTGGGATTATAAATGAAGATATACATGATTCATGAGAAAATCACTTGAGTTTGGAGTGATTTGGAAGCAAATTTGACCAAGCTTATGGATGTAGGTCAAAAGGGCTAAGAAAGAAATTAATTTAGTTTGATTTATTTTTGGTCATTGGAAGGTGGGTTTCATTTATATTTATGAATATAAATGATGGAGTAATTGATTTATGAAGAAACTAGTTGATTTTGGGTTGATTTGGGTTAAGATTTGGTTAAGCTTATGGAGGTAGGTCCATATGGCTTAAGAAGGGATTTTAGCTTGGTTTGACTTAGTTTGATTTGGTTTTGGTCATTTGAGTATGGATTTCATTTAAATTTGTGAATATAAATGAAAGAATAATTAATTTATAAATCAATCAGTTTTTGGATGACTTAGGTGGAGGTTTGGCTAAGTTTATGAGAGTGGGTCATATGGCTTAGGAAGGAATTTTGGAACTTGGATTTGATTTTGGGATTGAATTATTTGAAGTTGGATTTGAATTGGAATTTGATAGTTTGATTGAAAGATTGAATTGATATTTGAGAAAATCAATTGAATTGGGATTGATTTGAATTTGGTTAAGGCTAAGACCATAAGATGAAATCAAAGGGTTTACAAGAGTTTTGAATTCAATCATAAGGTTCATGGAAAACTTTTGAGTTTGAATTTGATCATGGGATTGATTATGAATCTTGGAAATTTGGTTAGGATTTTGAATGAATTTGAGGGATAGTTTGGGAAGGAAAGCATGGATTGGGTTTAGGCTATAGGGTAGGCAAATCTCCTTAAATCCCTAAGGCATAACTTATCGCTATGGCTAGCCCTTCTATGCCTCTAGGCTTAGGTTAAGTGTTGATCTAATCACTAGAAGTGCCTTAAGACTAAGGAGCTCTTAGTGTTTATAAGAGTTCTAGATATATGATGAGAAAATTGAGAACTCACTTCAAAAGTGAGGTCAACAAATCTATAATCATCAGGCCAAGTCAAAATCAACCCAAGTCAAACCCAACTTAGCCCATTTGACTTGAAATATTCAACTGAACAAAAAATCATTTGAACCAAAGCCAATTGCAATATTAATCACAAATCCATATATAAACTCAATTAAATCAAACTCAACCCAAAATCAAGCCAACTAAACCTAATTAGCTCACTTGACCCAAAGTGACCAATTTGACCTATTTGAACCAAAATCCAATTCAAGCTAAACCAAAGTGAATTAAGCCAATCCAAACTTCATGGCATGATTGTTGATCATCCTAGATTGATCAATTATCATAAATTGGGTCAAACCAAGTCAACCTAGCCCTTTGACCAAGTCAACCTTCTTAACCTATATGAACCTAAACTAGTCAAATTGCAACCAAGCCAATTCCATTGAAACCAATGATTCACACCAACTCAAAATTAATACTTCAATATGACTTGACCTTCAATTGAGCCAAACCTAACTCAATTGGCCCTCTTGACCCAAGTTGACCCAATTTGACCTAAATGGACAAAATGGGTCAAATAAAAAATCTAAATCAAATTGATTGCAACCAATGGCTCAAGATCATGCCAAATTGATTGTTGAACTTGACCAAAGCCTTAATTGAGCCCAATTGACCCACTAGACCCGAATGACCTATTGAACCTAACTTGACCTAAAGATTTAAACTAACCTAAAACCCAATTAATGCCAAATTGAACTCAACCAAAGCTCACAACATATTTGAAATGATCAACCAAACCCAAACCAAGTCATGACTAAAGCTAATTTTGTCAATTTGGTCAAATTGGTCAACTTGACCCATTTGACCCAAATGAACTCAAATGAACCAAAACCAAATTGGACAAAACCAATGATATCGATACACTCCAAATGATCATATGAACTTGACTCAACCCTTGGTTTGACCTAATTTGACCAATTGGTCAACCTAACCTGATTTGACCCAAGTTGACCTAAGTGAATCAAATTGAGCCAAATCAAACCAAATGAACTCCAAATCACTTGAAATTTGGCCCAACCCACTTTTTACTCATTTCAAATCTGTTCAAATCAAATCCAATGCTAAATGACAATCCTACTCTTGGGTTAAGGGTATCACATGAGGCAAATCACCAATATAAATGGTCATTTCCATTCTTTGACCACTTTATCACTCTTCCATTAGTCCACCTAGGCTCCTAGAACACTTCTCAACCTAACCCAAGGGTGGTTGGGTTGACCATGATCCATGGGGATGTGAAATCACCTCAGCTCTCCCATTGGAGCATTTGAAACCACCAAGGACACCCAATATCCTCTTTCGCAGCCACCTCCCATGCCTTGGTCACTCAAACCGAGCCACCTAAGAAGAATCCCTGCCATTGCTAGCCACCATCGATGGCCAAGCATCCATAAAAAGCCAAACTAGCTCGATCCATTTAATCCAAGGCGAGGGGGGTATACACCCCATCAATTCCACTCAATCCCACACACTTGCAATCCTCAGAGACCTAGTTACCCAAAATGATCTTCCAAAGATCGTCCCAAGCTCCCAAGCTGATTCCACATTCCCCACTCTCGGATTTCTTCAAGCCAAAATATGGGAGCCATTCTTTTGATCCCATTTGCACAAGGCTTAACCAAAGTGCAATTAACTTTGCACACACCATCCTTGGAGGTAGTTGAGCAAGAATGAATCACCTCCCGAGCTTCCTGATAGTCGGAGGGTGGACTTCAAACAACACCAACCACCTACGCCTTGTGTGTTGGCCTTCTGAGCTATCCACCTCAAATTAGAGCTTGTACTGATCAGCAGGGCCTCGTCTGTACTAGACAAAGCTTCCTCAATCAGATTTGGCACTGGTCTTGAGCTCCAGTGAGGTATGACATTGAAACTGACCTTAAAGTAAAATTTTGTTAGAGCTTTTTTAAGGAAACGTTCACCCCATGTGAACTTGATTGTTGGATTCATTTGGATCCTTCTCGTGAAGGTATGGGATTGATTTGAGATCGATCCGAACTCGGGTGAACTCGGATCATGAGAGTAATGGCAGACGGACCCCGTTACCCCTCGCTCGCATGATGATAGATTGCACACCATCCATTCCATGTGATTGGAATAGACGATCATGATTAAATATGATAGAATTATCTGATTTTATCATTTAGCATTATGGGATTAATCATGTCCGTCCGATCTTAGATCACCTCCATGCATTTACTTGGAGTTTAAATAACCAATCTCATGATAAAGCAAACACGCATCGGCGCCATGGCGTTGATTAAGAGTTAATTAGGCTTAATTAATGTGTTTTAATGGCTGAAACTTCCTAGGATTATAACTAATTGTAGAAAGGTCATAAAAATATAAATAAATACTCATTTTAAAGGTATTTTAGAGGAGAACTTATTAAAAATATTACTAATTAATCTTGAGGAGTAAGTAGAGCTTAATCAAGATTTAATTAAGAAATTAATTAGCTTAATTACTCTTTAATTACTTAAATAATTAATTGCAAACTTTGTAGTTGATTCAATGGATTTATTGCTCAATTAATTGATAAATTTGAGTAATTAAGCTCTAATTACCCTCCTAAGTTAAATAATCATTAATTAATCACATGAATAGTAAAATGTCATTTTATTAAGTGGTTAATCACTATCCAATAGTGAATGAACCGATAGGAATGGGATTGAGGCCTCCTCCTTAATTTATTTCCTTAAATTCATTTCATTAATCAAACTACTCAAAGCTTACTCAACTAACTAAATTACTTAATTAATTAAATTGAAATCATAATCATACCAGAACTTAATTAATTAAGTCTTGGGTAGACCCTTAGGTGTTCAATAACCTAAGAAAATCCTAAGGAAATTATAATTAGCCCATATGTGTGGGGGAGTTATAAAAGTACTTAATTAAGTTCCTTAAATTACTTAATCATTAATTGTGAGTCAATTGCATTAGGTCCCTTTCATTTATTAGGGTCATTGCTGATTTAATTTCCAATGTATGTGCATATCTTGTTGGCTCATAATTATTTGAGTAATTATGTTAATGTAATATATGGAAGGGTTATTTAATGGATTTAATGCATATTATAAACTAATTAACTAATAAAATCAACCTAATTATTTTTCATTAAACCAAATTAATTAATAAACATGGGAATGAATTAGGATCAACAAACCTTTTCTCACATCCTTAAATCAAATCAAGATATGAAATCAAAAATGACATTAAGGAAGCTTTGGTTTACTTTAAATGATTTTATTTGATATGATTGTCCTTAAGAATTAATATGATTGAATGAAATCATGTGTTTATGTTTATTTATTCCTTCCCAATTATGTTAAATATTGTATGTCATTTGAAATCATGCATTCATCTTTCCAAAGTTAATTAAATTGAACAATTTTTCTTTATCTAAGCTTGCATGTGTTGGACTAATTTATAATATGTGTGGCTATTATCACTAATAAATTCAAATTATTTTTCTAAAAGTTTATGAATCAATTACATTGATTAGAATGATAGTACTTATGAAAATATGTACATAGATTTGCATGTGCTTATAGCTTAGACATGTGAAATGAAGCTTTCTTTTCCTTAATTCATATGTAGTTTTACATGTATTTGAAAGTTAATGGGTATATAGTCTAGACATCCCAAAAACATGAGGCTTTAGTTAGCCCTAAGGAGGTCATTTGATTACCTCACTTCCCTAGCTAATAGTGACACATACTTATTTAATTTCATTTACATGTGTTCCTACATTAGAATTTGGATAGAACCTTAATCCACGGGTATAAATGCTTTAATCAAATAAAAATACAATCTCTACATGGTTTTCTTTTCTTTATTTATGTATACATACACATGTATTTAATAAAAGAAGGTGTTTAGTCTGGACATCCTGAAAATATGAGGCTTTAAGTAGCCCTAAGGAGGTCATTTGATTACCTCACTTCCCTGGTTAATAATGGCATGTACTAGCTTATGTCTCTTATACATGTGCGTTTGTATTTAATTTTGGAATTAGAATCCCTTTTCTTTTATCAAAAGTACATGCATTCATAATTGACTAAGCGATTGAATCAATTGACCATATGATTTGGAGCTTTCTTTCCTATGTTCATGTATATAAATCTACATATGTTTGAATGCAAATGGGTATATAGTTTGGACATCGGGAATATGAGGCTTTAGTTAGCCCCAAGGAGGTCATTTGATTACTTGACTTCCTTAGTTAACAATGACACATACCTATTTAATTTCATTCATATGTATTTTTGTATAAGAGCTTTAAACTAATATGATTAAATAATTCAATCACGTAAATGTATATAAACTTCAAATACATATCTACATTCATCATATAAGTGTGCTAAAAGATATTGTATATATAAATATACTTAGAATTAAATCATATGCATGTTACATGTGACAAAAATGAATGATTTATTATATAACATGTGGTATTAATTCAACTAAATTAATCTTAAGAAGTCTTTCACATTAAATGGAGTCATTTAAAGTAAACCTAAACTTAAGATTAATTTAAATATGTAATTAGCCATTTCTAAAGAGAACCAAGTCAAATTAATGTGCTTTAGAAAGTGGCTTAAGGTAGGGATGAAAGAGGGCAATCCTCTCTTCTTCTCTTTATAACACATAGTTGCTAAGTGTAATCATATGAAACAAAAGAAAACACAAATTAGAATTCTCAAATCAATTAAACAACTTCAAGTGAACCAACCTTTATGTTAAATTAAATGCTTCTAAACTTAAAAAATCATAACTCTAATGCATAGCAAGACATACCACACAAGCCTTATCACACACACTAGGATTAAGTCACCACTTTTAGTCCTAAGTTAGGACAGTGTATGATGTGATACATATTTTATTTTGTGAGGTACTATTTTAGACTGAATGTTAGGGTGTATGCTTCATAGACTGGATGTTAGGTCATTCTTAGCCTAATCATATTTTTTGCAGGGGATAGTGCTTAAGAGAATGCTTAAAATAAATATAAATGCTCTCTTTTGTAGGTTGCTTAAACCCCTAAATATAATCCAAGTTAGGACAAATGGACTTGGTTACCCATGTACAGGGTGTTAACTCTAAATCCTACATATACTACTTAGGATTGTATGTATGTTTAGCTAACATATGTTTTACAGAAGTAATTAGATTTACTTTTCCTATTTTTAATATAATTTTACATTAGGAATTAAGATTAGTGCTATGGGGGATTAGGATGAGCAATGGCTAGAAGGCTTTATTTTGGGGTGCCCTATGATGCTTTTGAAGCACATCCAAATCAAGAGAAGGAAGAAAAAAGATATGAAGAAATGAGGAAAAGATGACCCACATAGCATTTAATAAAACTATAATTATTATTTTTTAATTCCAGGTTGTGTAAGGGTAGAGCTCGGCTACCCATCTTTTCTTTTTTTTAGGTTGTACGGTGGCACCCGATCGCACTGACCTCTTATTCATTTGTGATAGTTATAAAATTGATTGATGTTATGGTTAAATTGCACATTAGAAATGGCATTTGTTGCATAATTTCTTAAATATTTGATGCTTTAATGTGTGGTCTGGATGCAATCAGGCTCTTAGGATAAAATAAATTTTCTACCTAACTACAACTCATAACTAAAGTTTTAAATAATTCATAACCTCACCATAAATCCTAGGCATTAAATATGATAATTAAAAGATTTAACAACCCCTTAGCTGTTTGGTTATTTATTTCACATCATGCATGCATATTCTTTCTCTCTTTAACATGAAGGATCTCCATCTTTGCACGATAGGGGAATGCTTGACCTGTGAGGACATCCCTTATGGTGGAGAACACCTTCTTCTAGTTGATTTGGCCCATAACCTATTTTTATCAAGCATATAGGCATCAAAATCCTAAAGCCTTTGTCAAAATGAAGTATCAAAAATGAAATAAAATTTGAAAAGATTTTTCATTAGACTAAGTCATTGCTAACACCACTCATGCTCTAGTCTCTTAATGAGTGGGTTTAAGACTTTAGTCTCTTTCTAAATAAATGACAACCCAACTATCTTGCAAATTCATATGACCAGATCACATGGTTTTAAAATTGTAGGAGGAGTTAGTTGGCGGCCACTCCAGGCGGTTGTAAGCCCAACAGTCAGCGATTTATCTTCTCTTGTGGAAGTAAACCTTATGTCCACCTTATCTTAGATTTAGGCCGTGCTTTAGCATATGCTAAAGTTCCCTAGATTTAGGGTCCAAGATAGTTATTTTCTTTGGGCTACAAGCATAAATCCTCACCTCTTAGGCATTTTTGCAATCTTGTGTTGCTGGATTATAAGCCCTAACAATCTAATAAAATTCAACTCAAAACATATAAGCCTCTTCACTTTCAAAATTATAAAAGCCAATTATAAGTTAGATTGGAATGCTCACTAAGCTTCCTAATATCGTGAGAATTTCCTACTCCATCCCTTTAAAACCCAAAAATAAGTCTTCTCCTTGAACTTTCCCAATTGATTTTTCAAAATAGTCAATGCTTTGATAGTCTAACTTTGAAATCTTTGGAGACAAAAAAATTGCTTAAGATGTAATTAACTATGGAGGCTTGCCTCCATAGGGAACTTTAGAACCCAGTTTAATATAAACCCTGCTTTATTCATTCATGTAAAGTAGAGGAAAATTTTCTAGTATATTCAAATATCCATCATGCCTTAAGAGTCCTTATTATGTGATTAGGTCACTTGAAGGGTGATTTCTCTATCTTTTGAGATAGTATATCATACCTCAATGTCATACCTGATTATCTCAATTAGTACCCCCTACGATCTGTGGTGTCCCCCCCCCCATGCATCCAAAAATAAACACTATAATTATAATACTTAACAAATTCATCCTACCTCAAAACATAATTTTGTATGTTAGAGCAACTAAACAAATACTTTCACAATTTTCTTATAAATGTTGTGACTAGATTTTAGCTCATTAGATGAATAGTCATAATATTTAAATGATTTGAATTTATGATCAAATTAGGTTTCTACAACTAATCCAATTGATTAAGATCATGGGACCAAGCAACCTTTCTGAGCATTACCTCCCAATGCATAGCCCAAACATGCCAATAATCATTACTATCCAATCTAGTTATTCAAAAGGCTGCATATGCGATAATTAGTTTGATATAATCAATTTGTCCTAGATTTTCTTTCATATCACAATGTCACTTTGCCATATCATCTGCATCATTAGGACAAGAGGCCCTTATCATGCATGAACATCTCTCTCATGGCTGAATCATTGAATTACCATTTAATTGTCCATAAGTTCCCACATATCGAGTGATCACCTATTACATATTAGCCATAACTTTTGCCACTTTCAAAGATGGCCTTTTATGGCATGCACATCATTTCCACCTCAGCATTCTCTATACCTAACACCTCATCATAAATCAACCTCTTCATTATTTATAAAAAAGATTTGTTTATTTAAAAATGAATTTACTATAAAATAAATATAGATTTACAAGTTGAGAAGTTTAATAAGTTATTGTATTTCTTCTTCTTAGGTGAAGAAAAATCTTCTTCTCCCTATTAATAGATGCAAGCCAAGTGATTGAGCCATTTAAAAACTAGTTTATGTTTTATATGTCTCCACTTCTTTCTTTTTCTCACACTAGTTTATGTAGGCTAATCATTCTAAAAGAAACCCAACTTGGAGACTCACGTTTTATCTCTCTTATCTTCTTTAAGTAACTTAGGGAACAATCACCATCACCAACTCCTTAAGATAAATTTCCCCTTTTTCACCTATTTTAGTGCTCTCATTGAGATTTCTTCAATTAGACTAATGACACTTGATAAATTATCTTTTATCTTCAAAAAGAAACTTGTTTCCACCTTGTACTTTCTAAATGAAACCCATAAAAATGGCTAAGAATTTTATCCTTTATGGAGGAAGTTTTTTTATCACAATGGCAAAGTTTATAAATCTTTTTGATTATATTGATATCTCATAACCACATTGTAAGTAAGGAGGATAACAAGAGGAGTTTAATAATTGAGTTGACTCAATGATTGTGAAGATGAAGAAATTAATGGCACTGATTACAAGGAAACAATATCAATTATAGAAGATTATGGGTGAAATCATAAATCTATCATTAATGTTTTATCTAACATAATGGCCATGATAAGATTCGGAAGGTAATTTGACTATAAGGAGATTTTGGTATGATGACATGATCTCCCTTTAAGTTAAGTTATATATATATATATATATATATATATATATATATATATATATATATATATATATATATATAGATATAGATAGATAATAGGATTGTAGATCCCCTAAGCTTTCACTTTTATCCAATTAGTCTCCAAAGAACTTTGTAATATGGCATATATTATTAGATAGTCATATGATTAAAAATTATATTATGTTGACTTCTTTCAAAATAATAGTGTTAATGTTGTCTCTAAGAGATGACAACTTCCATAAAGTCTTATTGAGTAAAAATTAGGAAGTGGCAAAGTGAACATATAGTGCAACCCTAGTAGGAGAGATCTTTATGTTTATTGACCAAATCAAGATAGAACTCCATATTATCTTTAGCATAAAGGTGGCACTTTTTTATCCATAATAGCCATATTCCATCACATTTGGCGTTGAACAACTACCTAATATTTTGAGGCATTATCCTTTTTCCTTGACAATGTAAATTATTGTTAAAAGTGGTAAAATTTGTAGCTATGATTATGTTTGTAAAAGGGAGTGATGACTTCATATGCTTGACATCTTAGCATCCAACACTAATAAAAATATAATGACTTTTTTTAGCTTGTTTAGGGCTAGACAAAGCTATTCTTCTTCATCTCCATGATAGAAAGCTCTTAGAATATGTTGATAACTTTGCCCAATCCAACACTAAGAATGGTAGATATTAGCTACTTTCTGGCTAATGTAGTAGTGATGATCACTGTTGACAATCATTTCTTTAGACCTAAGATTCAATCTAGGCACTAAGGTATTCCTAGAGCTAAGACACTTATTGGAGTTAGGTGAACACTAACCTAAGCTTAGAAGACTCATAGGGTTCAACCCAGAGTTTGAATTTGACTTAAGTTAAGTAAGGCCCACCTACCCTAAACCTAAACCATCTTCTAAACCAAACCAAATGAATACAAATCAAACCATATCCATAGCTAATTGATTTTGAACTTAGTTGACCCAGTTTAACTCATTTGAGCTTAAGAGAGCAAAAACTAAAATTGATCCCATCCAATTGAAATTGAATTCACTCAAACTCACTTGAACCTCAATTAAATTTGATTGAACTTTGATTGCAACCCAATTGAATCAAACCAAGCCTAATTGGCCCTTAACCCAAGTTAACCCATTTGAACCTTATAGGGCCAAAATTTAATTCAACTTGATTTAAGTCAAATTGAACTAATCCAAATCTCATGATCACTTAAATCATTTAATTGAACATTTCAATCCATTCCAACCAACCCAATTCTATCAATTGGTCCAATTAACCAAACTTAACCCATTTGGCCTAAATGGTCTAAATGAGCCAAAATCAATTTAATCAAAGTTAAATCTAATCAAAGCTTCCAGTCAACTCCAACCCATCATTGAACATATTTTAACACTCCTCAATTGAACCTAATCAAATTAATTAGCTCACTTGACCCAATTTGGCCTAAAAGACCAACTTGAGTCAAATCTTGATTCAATCCAAATTAGATCAAATCAATTAATTTAATTATGGCATTTATTTTGGATGTATGGGGGGACACCATGCAGATCATAGAGGTACAATGTTGTGGTATGATGTACTATCTTGAAAGATAGAGGCATCACCCTTCAATGGACTTAATCACCTAATAAGGACTCCAAAGGCATGATAGGTCATCAAATATACCAAAAAAGTTTTCCCTACTTTACCTGGATGAATAAAGCAGGATTTATATTAAATCAGGTTCTTAAGTTCCCTATGAAGGAAAGCCTCTATAGTTAATTACATCTTAGAAAATGAAATTTCTTAAGAATACTCTCAATTAAAGTAGATAATTATCATCTCCAAAGATTTCAATGTTAGACTATCAAAGAATTAGTTATATTTAAAAAATCAGTTGAGAAAGTTCAAGGAGAAGACTTATTTTTAGAATCCAAAGGGAGGAAGTAGGGAATGCTCATGATACTAGGAAGCCTAGTGAGCATTCCAATATATCCTGCAATTGGGCTTTATATATTTGAAAGTGAAGAGATTTATTTATTTGAGTTGAATTTTTATTATATTTTTAATTCTTATAATCCATCAACACAAGGTTGTGGAAATGCTTAAGAGGTGAGGATTTATGCTTGTACCACAGGAAACAGCTACCATGGATCTTAAATTTAGGGAGCTTTATTAAGAACTAAAGCATGACCTAAATCTAAATGATAGGTGGACATAATAGTTTACCTCCACAAGAGAGGATAAATCATCCAACTTCTTAGTTTACAATTGCCTAGTGGCCGCCAGCTAACTCCTTTTATGATTTTAAAACCATGTAGTCCAGTCTTATGAATTGTACGATAGCTAGAGTAGTTATTTAATTGGAAAGAGACTAAAGTCATAAACCCACTCCCTAATAGATTAGAGCATGAGTGGTATGAGCATATGAATTAATTTATAAATACAAAAAATTTTCAAATTTTATTTTATTTTTTGACACATCATGTAGACAAAGGCTTTAAGATTTTTTATGTATGAATGCATGATGAAAATAGGTTATGGACCAAATAAGCTAGAAGAAGGTGTTCTCCACCACAAGGGATGCCCTCACAAGTCAAGCATTCTCCTATCATGCAAGGATGGAGATCCTTCATGTTCAAGAGAGAAAGAATATGCATGCATGATGTGAAACATACAGTCATGCAACTAAGGGGTTGTAAATCCTTTAATTATTATGATTATAGCCTAAGCTTTATGGTGAGGTTATGAGTTATTTAGAATTTAACTATGAGTGATTAGTTTGGTAGAAAATTTATTTTATCCTAAGAGCCTAATGCATCTAGAGCATCAATCATAAGAAACTATGAAAAGCATGCCATTTCTAATGCACAATTTAAACAAATCATCAAACAATTTTATAACTATCGCAAAATAATAAGAGGTACAATCACGTTCTGCCATACAACCCAAAAAAGAAAAGATGGGTAGCTAAGCTCTACCTTTATACAACCCAGAATATGAAAGAATAATTATAATTAAAAATGAATACATGTTATGGGAGGTCTTCATTCTTTATGTCGCAATCTCTAATTTGGTTCCTTCTTTCTTTGATTTAGATGTGCTTACTTTAAATGCATCATAGGACACCCCAAACAAAGCCTTCTGACCACTGCTCATCTTAATTCTCATAGCACTAATCCTAATTTCTATTCTAAAAATTACATTCATATAGAAAAAAATAAATTGAACTACACTTGCAAAATAGGGGTTAACTAAACACACATATAATCCCAAGTAATTATATATATGATTTGGACTTGACAACCTGCACATGGGTAACCAAACCCACCTATCCTAACATGGATTATTCTTAGGGGCTTAAGCAACCTACAAGCAAAACATTTATATTTATTTTTACAATGACCCCTTAAGCACAATCCCTTGTAGAAAATATAATTAGGCTAATCACGGCCTAATATTTAGTTTTGACATACATCCTAACATCTAGTCTAAAATAATACATCATAAAACAAAACATCAATCACATCATACACCATCCTAACATAGAGCTAGAAGTGGTGACTTAATTCTAATATGCATGTTAAGGCTTGTGTGGTATGTCTTGTTAGGCATTAGAGTTATAATTTTCTAAGCTTTGAATGATTTAATTTAACATAAAGGGTTGGTTTCACTTAAAGTTGTTTAATTAATTTGAGAATTTTAATTTGTTTTTACTTTTATTTCATATGATTATACTTAGTAACTAAGTGTTATGAAGAGAAGAAAGAAGATTACCCCCTTTCATCCCTACCTTAAGCCACTTTCTAAAGTACATTAATTTGATTTAGTTCTCTTTAGAGAATGAATTATTAAATGATTTAATTAATCTTAAGTTTAGGCTCACTTTAAATAATCCTATTCAAGATGAAAGACATCTTAAGATTAATTTAATTACTATGACATGTCATATATTAAATCACTCCTCTCCATCACATGTAACAAGCATATGATGTAGTCCTAAATGTATCTATACATGCAATATATTTTAGCACACTTAAATGATGAATGTATGTGTATGTTTAGAATTTATATTTATATTTGATTGAATTATTTAAACATATTAATTTAAAGCTTTATCCAAATTCTTATACAAAAAGATATAATAATGAAATTCAATAAGTACGTGTCGTTGTTAACCCAAGGAAGTCAGGTAATCAAATGACCCCCTTGGGGCTAGCTAAAGCCTTGTATTCCTGGGATGTCTATATTATATACTCTTTTGCATTCAAATATATGTAAATTCATATACATGAACGTAGGAGGTAAGCTCTAAATCATATGGCTAATTAATTCAACCACTTAGCCAATTATCAATGCATGCAATTTTAATATAAAATAGGATTTTCATTCACTAATCACATATACATATACGTGTATAAATACATAAGCAAGTACGTGTCATTGTTAAACCAAGAAAGTGAGGTAATCAAATGACCTACTTGGGGCTAACTAAAGTCTCGTATTCTTAGGTTGTCCAGACTATATACTTGTTTTTCTTAGACGCACATGATTGTATACATAACTAAGGGAAAAAAACCATGCAAAGATTAAATTATTTTTTTGTATCCTATTGAATCATTTATATATATGAATTAAATCTCTATCCAAATTCTAATGTTGAAATACATAAGAATGAAATCAAATGGGTACATGCCATTATTAAACCAAGGAAGTGAGGTAATCAATTGACCTCCTTGGGGCTAACTAAAATCTCATGTTCCAGGGATGTCCAGACTTTATACCCATTACCATTCAATCTTATATAAATTAACACATGAATAGAGGAAAGAGAACTCAACATTCATACACTTAAGCTATAAGCATATGCATTTCTTATGTATTTATAACTAGCATCATAACACATGTTATTATTCATTTATAAGCTTTTGAAAAAATACATTTGGATTTAATAGTGATAATAACTACACATATATTAAATTGAATCAACACATACAAGCTTACATAAAGAAAATTCATTTTATTTTACTTGATTTTTGAAAATATGGATGCATGAATTCAAATGACATACCAAATTTAACATGATTGGGAAGAGAACAATCAAATATAAGCATGTGATTCATCCAACCAAACTCATTCTTAAGGACAATCAAATCAAACAAGATTATTCAAAGTAAACCAAAGCTTCTTTATTAATTAAGTTTTAGATTTGATTTCATTTAAAGAGGAGAAGAAAAATAATCACTTGTTGTTTTAAACCATTCCCATATTAGTAATTTGATTTAGTTTAAGGAAATGTAATCAAGTTGATTTTATGGGTTAATTAGGTTGAACTCTTAATTAGATCAATTAATTACCCTTACCTATGTCACCTTAAAGTTATTAAATAAATAATTATGAGCCAACATGATATTCATGGAAAATAGACTTGCAATGATCTTAGGAAATAAAAGGGGCCTAATGTAATTGGCTCATGACTAATAGTTAATTAGATTAAGGGACTTAATTAATTACTCTTATAGTTTTCCCACACATGTGGACTAACTATAATTTCATTAAACTCCTTTAGGTTATTAAACACCTAAAGATCTACCCCATGATTTAATTAATTAAGGTCTGATGTGATTATGGTTTTAATTTAATTAATTAAGTGATTTAATTAATTAATTAAATCTTAATTACTTTTGTTTTAATAAAAGTGAAATGAACTTAAGGAAAGTGGTTAGGAAAGAGGTCCCAACCCTATTCCTTATTTCACTTATTGTTGAACAATGATTAATAAACTTAATTAACCAATTTGCTACTATTCATGGGATTAATTAATCATTAATTAACTTAGAAGAGTAATTAAAGTTTAATTAGTCAATTTTTATAACTAAGTGAGCAATAAATCCCAAGAAAATCATGGGAGGCAGAGGTCATCCCATTATATTAACCCATAAATTTTGAAATTAATTGCTCAAGAAATTGAGGAGTAATTAAGCTAATTAATTTTATAATTAAATCTTAATTAAGCCTTAACTATTGCTCAAAATTAGTTAACATCATTTGTAATTAATTCTCCTTTGAAATACCTTTAAAATGAGTGATTATTTATATTTTTCTAATTTTTTTATGATTTGTTATGATTTTTAGAAGTTTCAATCATTAAAATCAATTAATTAGCTCTAATTAAAGCCTAATTCCATCGGTGCCACGTGCCGTGCTTTCCACATGGCGTTGTGATATTAGCTACTTAAAATTTATCTAACTCATCACTTGCATGGCAGCGACGGATGCGCTTTCATGTCCGCCATCCAATTTAAGATCGGATGACTATAATTAATCCCATGACTTAATAGAATTAAATCAGATTGATCTAATGGATCTAATCATGACCTCCATTTTGATCATGCAAAATGGATGATGTGTAATCTACCATCACGTGAGCAATGAGGGATGGAGTCTGTCTGCCATTGCTCACTTGATCCGAGCTTACCTGAGCTCGGATCAACTCCAAAAGGATCTCACACCTTCACGACATCAATCGGAGGGGATCCAATGGTCAAGATCACATGAGATGAATGTTACCTTCAAAAAGCTCTAACCCATTTTTTGCAAAAGGATCGATTTTGGAAGCATCCCTCACTGGAGCTCAAGACTGGAGGCTCGAATGATTGAGGAAGCTTCGTCTAGTGGAGACGAAGCCATATTGAGTAGCAATAGGATCAATTCCTCACCATTTGCTCAGAAGGCCATGAACTGATGATTTGGAGCTAAGCTTTGATTGAAGTCCCACCTCTGGTGCTCGAGAAGCTTGGGAGATGATTCATTTTTGCTCAACGAGGCCTAGGGAAGGTGCATGCAAAGTTAATTTAAGTTTAGTGGAGAAATGGGGAAGTTGGGTTAGAAATGGAAGTGTCATATTTCAGGATGGATGGGAATTAAATTTTTTGATCAAGGAATGAGCTTGGGAGCTTGGGGAATGGCTCTGGCAGTCTTGGGTAGCTAGAGCTATGAGGAATGATTTCATGTGTGTTTGAGTGGAAACTAGGGGGTGTATACCCCTCTTCCTCTTGATCGGATGGTGGGATTGAGTTTAACTTCTAGTAGCCATCTGACCATCTCAGGGAGTCATGGGTGGTATGGAGGAGGTGAGTTCACTCGGCTTGGTTGATTAATGATGTGCGCCATGGAGGAATCATGGCCGCCCTATAGGTTTCAAATGCTCCAATGGGGAGGGTGAAGTGATTTCACCTCCCATGGGTCATGGCCGATCTAACCACCCCTTGGGTTAGGTTGGGCAGTGTCCTAGGTGCCTAGATGGACCATTGGGAGAGTGTCAAGTGGCCAAGGAATGAAAATGACCACTTACATTGGTGATTTGTCTCATGTGATACCTTTGACCCAAAGGCATAATGGTCATTTGGCATTGGATTTGATTAGGGCATATTTGAAATGAGTCAAAAATGGGTTAGCCCAAATTCCATGTGTTTTAGAATTGATTTGATTAAGGCTGGCTCAATTTGGCTCAAATAGGTCAAATTGAGTTAGGTTGGGTCAAGTTGACCAATTGATCAAATTGGGTCAAACCAAGGGTTGGGTCAAGTTCATATGATCATTTGGGATGTATTGGTGCCATTGGCTTGGTTTGATTTATCTTAGATTTGATTTTGCCTCATTTAAGTTCAAATGGGTCAAATGGGTTAATTTGACCAAATTGGTCAAATTGGCTTGGTTTAGGTGTTGGTTTGGGTTTGATTGACCAATTGAAGATGATTGTAGGATTTGGTTTCAATTAATTTGGATTTGATTTAGATTTAGGCCAATTTGAGCCTTTAGGTCAATTTGGGCTGAGTGGGTCAATTTGGGTTTAATTGTGGCTTTGATCAAGTTTAATAATTAATTTGGAATGAACTTAAGCCATTGGTTGCAATCAATTTGATTTATATTTTAATTTGACCTAATTTGGCCTTTTAGGTCAATTTGGGTCAACTTGGGTTAAGAGGGCCAATTGGGATTGGCTTGTCTCAATTGAAGGTCAAGTCATATTCAAATATTAATTTTGAGTTGGTATGAATCATTGGTTTCAAGGAATTTGGCTTAGGTTGCAATTTGGCTAGTTTGGGTTCACATGGGTTAGAAAGGTTGACTTGGTCAAATGACTAAGTTAACTTGGTTTGACCCAATTTATGACAATTGATCAACCTAGGGTGATCAATAATCATGATATGAGGCTTAGGTAGGCTTGGTTCAATCAAATTTATGTTGGATTGAAACCTGCTTCAAATTGGTCAAATTGGCTACTTTGAGTCAAGTAGACCAATTGGGTATAGTTGACTTGATTTTGGGTTGAGTCGAGCTTAGTTGAGTTTATATATGATTTGGGATTAATATATAAATTAAATTGTAATTGATTTGGGTATGGATGAATTTGGTTCATTTGGATATTCCAAGTCAAAAAGTGCTAAGTTGGGTTTGACTTGGGATGATTTTGATTTGGCTTGAAGATTGTAGATTTCATTTATATTTGGAGAGATGATTGAAGGAATTATTAATTTATGAGAAAATCAATTGACTTTACCTTGATTTGGATGAGATTTTGGCTAAGTTCATGAAGTTAGCTCAAAGGTTTTAAGGAAGATTTTGATTTAGTTTGATTTAGTTTTGATGATTTTAATGTATATTTGATTTATATTTGTAAAGATGATTGAGGATATGATTGATTCATGAGAAAATCAATTGAGATTGAAGTGATTTGAAGGCAAATTTGGCTAAGTTCATGAAATTAGATCATTTGGCTTTGGTTTAGATTTGGTTTAGTTTGATTTAGTTTTGATGATTTGACTGTATATTTGATTTATATTTATGAAGATGATTGAAGATATGATTGATTCATGAGAAAATCAATTGAGTTTGAAATAATTTGAAGGCAAATTTAGCTAAGTTCATGAAATTAGATCACATGGCTTAGGTTTGAATTTGGTCTAGCTTGATTTAGTTTTGATGATTTGAATGTATATTTGAGTTATATTTGTGAAGATGATTGAAGATATGATTTATTCATGAAAAAATCAATTGATTTTGACTTGAGTTGAATGCAAACTTGGCTAAGCTCATGAAGGTAGGTCATAAGGCTTAGGAAAGATTTCAAGTTTGGATTTGATCATGGGTTTCAATCATTTGGTTTTTTTTTTGGAATTTGGGATTGGATTTGGATTTGGATTTTGAATTTGATGTTTGAATTGAACTTAAGGTTTGGTTTGAGAAAGTGAACATGGATTAGATTTGGGTTATAGTGTAGGTGAATCTCCCTAATCTCTAAGGTATGGCCTAATCCTATGATTAACCCTTTTAAGTCTCTATGCTTAGGTTGAATGTTCACCTAATTGCTAGAAGTGTCTTATGACTAGGGAAGTCTTAGTGTCTAGAATACTCCTAGGTCTAAGAAGAGGGGGATGAGGACTCACTCCCAAAGTGAGGTCAATAATTCCCAAAATGATTAATGATCATGATCGATCACTCAATTGCAATCAATTGAACCCAATTGATCCAATTTTGTCATTTGACTTAGTTGACCTAATTTGACCTAAAAGGCTAAATTGGCCAAACCTCATCTCAATCCAAATTTATAGAAACCAATACCTCTAACCAATCATAAATTAATTATTGAATACTCTCCAATCATCAATTGGAACTAATTTGACCAAACAAACTCAATTGACCCATTTAGGCTAATTTGACCTAAAGGGTTAAATTTAGCTAAAACCAATCCTAATCCAAATCAAATCAAAATAAAACCTCCAATTATTCTCAAATGATTAATCAAACATGAATCAACCCCTCATACAACTCAATTTAGCCAACTTGATCAAATTGGTCAACTTAACTCATTTGACCTATATGAATCTGTATAATCCAAATCCAAATCCACTTTAAATTGATTGCATCAATAAGTTCTAAATCATCATTTGAACTTAATCCAAGAGCCCTCTTGACCCAATTTGGTGAATTGGTCAACCTAATCCATTTGAACCCAAATTGATCTACATGGGTCAAATTGAGCCAAACCCAACCGAAGTGGCATAACTCAACCCTAAGTCCCCATTGCCCTACCCAAGTGGACCCAACCCAATGTGAACTCAGTTTAGCCAAAACCAAGTGAACTAAGGGTCCCAAATAGGGTTAAAACCCAAAATAGGAAGGTCCAACCCCTCCCTTTGCCTTAGGCAGTCATCTTAGCATGCATTGAGCATCCCCCCCCCCCCCCCCCCCATGCTGGACCTCACCCAAAGTTGTAATCTATTGACCAAGGTGAGGTCCCTCTCACCTTGTGACATTTGGTTCAGCCCAAGGGACTTGTCCACATCACCACTGACCACCAAATTCCACCAGCCACTAGGGGATGTCCACCTCACGAGTCTCCTGTCATTTTTGGCCACCCTCACTGGCTAGCCGCATGAACAAACTATTTTTGTAGGTTTAGGTGAGGAGGATGGTATATAACCTCCTCCCCCATTCTAACTCAATACACACATTCCTCATAGGGAGCCCTTCAGTCTCTCAAGTTCCTAGAGCTCCCCGTGCATCCCATAGCTGGCAAGACCAAGCCTCACCTTAGCCTAAGCCTTCATCATACCCATCTCCACCAAATTAATACCAAACTCAAATTAACTCTTCACACACCTTCCCTTCACTCCAGTGATCCAAAATAAATTGAGAACCACTCGATCTGACCACTATAAGGAACTCTTAGACCAACTCCAATGAGCTTTATGATAGAGTTTCATTTAGAGGATAATCGGTAGGGAGGTAGCTTGAGACTTCTTTAATACGGATTTGCCTCTTCAAGGTGAAGCTACCTTAGTCATTGGGTCACTGGTCAATAGCTCCAATAAGATACAATTCTGTGAACTTTAGAAAACCATAGGATTTTTGGTCTTTTGTGAAATGAATTTGCATTTTATGTCGATCAAACTATTGGACCCCCCTTAGATTCAACCTTTGATCAGTTTGCATTCAATTTCACCATTAAATGAGCTATCGCAAGCTTGGATTGAGCAACAAAACATGAATGATGTTCGTTTCTCCAGAGGTTGATGATGGATCATCTGTCGTCCATTCCATGTGATTAGAATGATTTACCATGATTAATTACATTGGATTTGTTAATTTATTTCTTTTTTATCCATATGATCAATCTCAACCTTTCGATCATGGGATGATTTAAATAATCAATCCTGCAGTGCCACATGAAAATCACTGCAACATCAGTATTGACGTAGTGTCGATTGTGTAAATAATTTAAATAGGGTTAAAAATCATTTTAAATAGCTAAAATTTTGAATAATTATAACTAATTATAGAAAAATCTAAAAATATAAATAAACATATTTTGGAAAGTTTAGACAGTGGAGAATCTAGAAAAAATAAAAGTCCCAATTTTTGTAAATGAATATTGTCTAATTAAGATTTGAAGTTTTCTTTAATTATTATAATTAAGCTTTAATTATTTGGCTAATTGACTTGAAAATTATTGTGATTATTCTATGGGATGACCTCTTCCTCCATTAATTATTTCAAGTTAATTTGTTAAGTAATTTGAGAAATTAAAATTTTTGAACATAAATTAGTCATTTTGTGCATTTAATAAATATATAAAATCAAGAAAATCATGAATTAAATTATGTGAGCCTAATTATGCATCAAAATAGTAAGGGTGATCAGAGAAATTAATTAAGATTAGTTGTTCTAATTATTTCTCAAAATCACACAAAGAACTTTTATTTAATTGATTAAATCATTAATTAACCTAGGGCTTAAAAAATCATAGTAATTAGTGTAGATTTTTAAAAATTTTGACCAACCTCTCATTATGTTCAACTAACAAAAATATTTTCAATGAAATCAAAATCCTCAATTGGTTGGGCATATTTTGATTATAATTGATGATTTTAGGTTTTCTGTATTTATTTAATTAACTCTTAATTATAAGCCTAATTACATTAGAATTTTTTAGGATATGTTTATTTGATTTTTATGCATTTATAATAATTTTTATTGAAATTCTAGGTTTATACTTAGAGCTTAATTGAATTTATGGGCTCTTATGTGCTTAATTTGACTAAATAAATAATTAATCTTAATTAATTCATAAAAATCATCCAAGCAACTTCTAAATCACTTAATAAATAGAGATGGGTCTAGGGATATTTTTAATAATTTTCTCTCCTTTTATGGTTAAGTAATTCAAATTCTAAAAAATAATCTTTAATGAACTTAACTAGGCTTAACAATGCTTATCTTGATGTAAAGGTCCTTAGAAATTAAAAAATTCAAATTAGCTATTTAATGATATTTAATTGCTTTACCTTAATTATTCATAAATTTGTATTTATTATGTTTCATGCATTCATGTTTCAAAAATAAAATGAATATTTCATTTAATTGCATGCCTTTGAATTAAAATAGTGTAGCTACTATCACTAATAAATATCAAATTATTTTCTTGATTAATTAAAATTTTCTATTAATACAAATATTAATTAATATGAATAATTCAAATTCAAATTTAAATCATATATGTAAGAGCTACAATTTGAATGGGTATATAGTCTAAAAACTCAAGGTCATACGAGAACTATTCCGAAGGAGGTCGTGATACCTCGTACCTTAGGTATACAATGGTACGTACCTTCAGATTTATAGTGAACTACATACTAAATATAAATTATTTTTACCTATACATCTAAAGCATTCTAAAATTTTCCATGACTCCATCCTTATATCTATATTTATATGCATATGTATATGATTTAGCAAGTATTTAATCTGGACATCCTTGGAGCGTGAGACTTTAAATAGTCTCAAGGGAGTCTCTGATTACCTCACTTCTTTGGTTCAACAACGACACATACTTGCATAAATTTATTATACTAATGTATGTAAATATGTATATAAGGAATAACTAAATTATATTTTTCTACAAAATTCATGCATCATGCAATTACATGTCATCTTAAATGTTAAGAGATGAAATATATTAACCCATGCATGTGTAAGGGCATAAAATATATATATATATATATATATATATAATTTATTTATTAAATTATTCTATTAAACATATCATTTAAGTAAAGGAATATTAAAAGATGATGAAGAAAGGCTAAAAAAATTTCATTGAATTAACCATAATTTGATTTTATTAATCCTAAGATGTCTTTTACATTTACATAAAATCCTTTTAAGTCAAATTTAAACATATAGATTAATAAAAAAATTTATAACATTTCATTAAGATGATTAAAATTCATAAAATTTATCTCTTAGATTCAACCTAAGGTTATGGACTAGGGTAGATCTCACTCCACCTTCTTTTATTTAGAATTTTAAAATCCAAATGAAATTAAAAGTTTAAGTCTAAAATTCATTACAAAATCATTAATCACATAAAATGTAATTACCCTTTAATAAGTGACTTAAACATTCATCACTAAATAACTTAAATATTAAAGTCTAATTATGAAATACCACACTAAGCCATAGCACACACATTAGAATGTTAAGTCACCAATCTTAGTCTTAAGTTAGGCAGTGCTTTTTGTGATGATGTGATATTTTATTTTGAGATATAATGTTCTAGATTGAATGTTAGGATTGTATGTGCATAGTCTGAATGTTAGGGTGACATTATACTAATGATGTTTCATGTAGGGGATTATCCTTAAGGGACAGTTATAATAAAAAATTATAAATGATTCTTGCTTGTAGGTGCTGCTTAAGTCTCTAACCATAATCCATTAGGTCAAGTGGGCTTGGTAACTTAAGGCATGATGGTAAGCCCGAATGTATGAAATATAACTACTTGATGTGAATATGTGTTTAGTTAACTTCTATTTTAATAATTCATGAAAATATAATTTTTATAATATGATTAGGATTAGAGCTATGAGGTTTAGGATGAGCCATGATTAGAAGGCTCAAAACCTAGGAGGCCCTATGATACCTAGAGTGCTCAAATCCAAGAAGTCAAGATGAAGACAAAGAATTGAAGACCACCGATAGCTATATTTTAATTTTTTAAATTAATTAAAATCTAGGTTGTATAAGGGCATAGCTCAACTACCTAATTTCTTTTTCTTTTCTAGGGTGTACGATGGTACTAGGCCGCATTAGTCTTTTATTCTTTCAATAAAATGATGTTTGTTTGATTGTTTACTTTGATTATGTAATAAAAATGACATATTTTTTAAAGATTTTTTAAAGTATGATTGTTTGCAGTATGGCTTTGATGCGATAGGCTCTTTCAAAAATTAAATTTTCTACTCTAATTAATCAAAATTAAATTCCAATAACTCATAACCTCTTTATAAAGCCTAAGATTTTAATCAAAATAAATAAAAGATTTAACAACCCCTTAATTGTTTGATTGTATGCTCTAACAACATGTATGCATCTTTTTCTTGCTTTATAAATAGGGGGATATCCACTCTTACACCATAAAGGATAAGGCTTAAACTCTGAGAGTAATCCCTTGTAGTGGAGAAGACCCCTTCTTGCCCATAATCTTATTTCATCATGCATTTAGGCATAAATTCTTTCAAGCCTGAGTTCAAATCAATGAGTCAAAAATAATATAAAACTTAAAAATTTTGTTGCATTAGTTAAGGCATAATTTTTATACCAATCATGATCTAGTATCTTAGGGAGTGAGTTTAGGACTCTAGATTCATTCCTAAAAAATGATAGTATAACTATCTTGTATTTACATAAGACTGGCCTATATGATTTTGAATTATAGGAGGTGTTAATTGGCAGCCACTTTAGGTGATTGTAAGTATAGAAGAGTCTGGATCAGTCCATTCTCTCTAGTGGAAGTGAATTAATATATCCCATTTTTCAAAGTATAACTATGTCAAGCTCTTAGCTAATGCTAGAGCACTTTAGATATAAGTTTAAAGGTCGTTGTTTCTCTTTTATTATGAGCATTAGTCCTCATCTCTTATATTTTCTACAATCTTGTGTTGTTAGAATCTAAGCACTAGGTTTTAATAAAACATCAACTCAAATAAATATAATTTTATTCCTCCAAAAATATAAAGCCTCACTATTGGATAGATTGAATTACTCACTAAGATTCATAATACCATGAGTGCTTCCTACTTATCCTCCTTTGAGATTCGTAAAGAACTTTTTTTTTTATTTTGAGTCTTCTCACTTGATTTTTCCAATAATTATCAATCCTTTAATATCAAAATTTGAAATCTTTTGAGAAATTAGTTGATTAATCGAGAGTATTCTTAGAAAATTCTTATTTTCTAGGATGTAATTAACTATGAGGGCTTACCTCTATAGAGAACTAAAAAACCTAACATAAAATAAGCCATGCTTTTACTTTATTCATGTAAAGTAGGAGAAAAATCTCTAGTATACGTAGACCCATCTCCCTTACAAGTCCCTATTAGATGATTGAATTCATTATATAGTGATGTTTCTACCTTTCGGGGTAGTATATCATTCCTTTCTGTCATTGTGTTATTTTTATTTGGAGCGTTTGTAATGACACCACGTAGATATAAGGGGGTACTTATTGAAATGATCGAGTACAACATTAAGGGATGATGTAATATATCGAAAGATAGAAACATCATTCTATAATAGACTTAATCACATAATAAGGACTCCTAAGGCAGATGAGTCTACGTATATACTAGAGATATTTCTCCTACTTTGCATGGATGAAGTAAAGTAGGGTTTATTTTAAGCTGGATTTTTTAGTTTTCTATGGAGACAAGCCCCCATAATTAATTACATACTATAAAATGGGGATTTCTTAATAACACTCTCAATTAAAATAGTTAGCTAGTGTATCTTAGGATTTCAAAGATTGATATCAAAGAATTGGAAATTATCAGAAATCAAGTGGGAAGAGTTCAAATGAGAAGAGCTCTTAATGAATTTCAAAGGAGAATGAGTAGGAAGCATCCATGAAACTAAGAGAACTAGTGAATGCTTCAATCTATCCTAGAGTGAGGCTTTACATTTTTGAAAGAGAAAATTTTTATTTATTTAAGTTGAAATTTTATTAGAATGCTAGGACTTAGATTCCAATAACACAAGATTGTGAAAATGCTTGAGAGGTGAGAACTTACACCCATAGAAAGGAGAAATAAGTAACATCTGAACATATATGTAGGGTGCTCTAACTTTAGCTAAGAGCTTAACCTAAATCTACTAGAGGAAGGTCGGATATATTAGTCTACTTCCACTAGAGAGAGTGGACCAATCCAGACTCTTCTAGATTTACAATCGCTTGGAGTGACTGGCAGCTAAAACTTTATGCAATTTACAACTATATGGACTAGTCTTATGTAAGTGCAAGATGGTTAGGCCATTATTTTTTAGGAAAGATTCTAGAGCCCTAAACTCACTCCTTAGAATACTAGATTAAAATTAGGGTGCAAATTCTGACTTAGACTAATACAATATAATTTATATATTTTATCTCATTTTGACTCATCATTTTGGACTTAGTCTTGGAAAAATTCATGCCTAAATGCATGATGAAATTAGATCTTAGGCTAAATTAGAGAGAAGGGGTGTTTTTTATTATAAGAGACTGCACTTACAAGTCAAGTTTATCCCTTATCGTGCAAGAATAAAGATCTCCTATTTGTTAGAGTAAAATAATATGCATGCATGCTATTGTAACATACAATAATATAACTAAGGGTTACTAAATCTTCTATTTTTTGAGTAAAATATTAAGCTTTAAAATGAGGTTATGAGTTGATTAAAATTTAATTGAAGTTGCTAGCTCGGGTAAGAAAGTTAATTTTTCTAAAGAGCCTATCGCATCCAGGCTACACATCAAATAATAAAATTTTATGATACTTATGAAAAATATGCCATTTTTATTGCACATTATAAATACAATAATCAAACATTAATCATTTGAAAGAATAAAAGGCCGGTGCAGCCGGGTACCACCGTACACCTAGGAAATAAAAAAAGAAATTGGGTAGTCAAGCTCTACTCTTATACAACCTAGATTCCAATTAATTTTACAAATGAAAAGAATCTATGGGGGTCTTCATTTCTTCCTCTTCACTTTCACTCCATAGATTAAAATATTCCAAGCTTCACAAGACTTCCCAAATCTATGCCTTCTAACCTCTACTCATCCTAAATCTCATAGCTATAATTTTAATCTTATTGCAAAAATTATATTTTTATAGAAAATTAAATCTAACTACATTAGTAAAATAGGAGTTAGCTTAACATACATATACACCAAGTAGTTATTATTTATACATTTGGACTTAGCACCCTGCCATGGGTTACCAAGCCCATCGATCCTAATGGATTATGCCTAGAGACTAAAACAACACCTGTAAGTAAAAGGTATTTATAATTTTCTTTATTATTATCGCAGTCCCTTAAGTACAATCTCCTATAGAGAACATCGTTATTCTAATATCATCCTAACATTCAGATTATGCACAAATAATCTTCACATCGAGTTTAAAATAGTATGTCAAAAAATAAAATATGACATCATCTTAACATTCACCATCTTAACTTAAGATTAAGATCGATGACTTAGTATTCTAAATTGTGTGCAAGGCTTAGTGTAGTATGTCCTTATTAGCTGTAGAATTATAAACTTTCTAATATTGAATCTTTAAATTTCTTGTTAAGGGTGATTACACTTTACATGGTTAATATTTTAGGATGAATGTTAAATTTAAATTTTATTTCTACATTTTATTTTTGAAATTGTAAGGTTGTAAACAGAAGAAATAAAGAATGAACTTCCTCCATCCCTACCTTAAATTGGATCTAGGTAAATTTATAACTTTCAATCAATTCATGGACTTAGCTTAAAGGATTCATATTAAATAGTACAATGTTTATGAACTTAAATTTGGTGATATAATATTCTAACCTTCATTTTATTTAATGTGTTGGACTTATGTTATGTTGATTTATAAAATTAAAAAATATATGAATTTTGATATATATATATATATATATATATATATATATATATATATATATATATATATATATATATATATATATATATATATATATATATATATATATATATATATATATATAATTATTGATTATTTAGTGTAGGTTGGAATTACATGATGCATGAACCTTTTGGAAAAGAGATGATTTTTTCTTATTTTATATTTTATTAGCCTTATGTTACACACATACATGGATATAATGAAAACTTGCAAGTATGTGCCATTGTTGAACTAGGAAAGTGAGGTAATCAAAGACTTCCTTGGGACTACTTAAAGTCTCGTGTTCCCGAGAAATCTAGACTATATACTTGCTAATCTATACATATATGTACACATGTGTAAGCATAAAGATAGACTTGTAAAATTTTCCTTGGATTTGGTTAATGAAGTTAAGTTATCTCTATCACATAATTCATCACAAATCTCAAGGTACATGCTTTTGTTGAACTAGGGAAGTGAGATAATCAGAGACCTCATTAGGACTACTTAAAGTCTCATTTTCTTGGGATGTCGAGACTATATACTTTTTGATTTATGATTCATACATGTAGGGAATTAACATTTTAATAATTCATATTCATTTACATACAAAATATTGATTATCTATAATTAATTTAGAAAAAAATTTATTTGAGGTTTATTAATGATAATAATCACTCCATTTATTTCAAATGCATACAAATGATATAATTTTCTTGTATAAAATAATTTGAGATTTATTAATGGTAATAGCCACTCTATTTATTTCAAATGCACATAATTGATAAAATTTTATTGTATGATTTCATTTCAAAGATATGAATGCATGTATATATAAAATATGTAAGTTTGTAAACAAGCTAAATAAAGTGAAGCTTCATCCAATATTACACTTGGGTTTATTAATTCTTAAGGGCAATTACATCAACATGAATGTCCCTAATATTCACCAAGTTTATCAAGCTTTGGTTTAAGATTGTTGAGTTGTTTAAACTTAATGACGATGTTAAGTCATTAGAATTACCCACACCCATCTTTGTTCATTAATTAGTTTAAGATAAACTTAAGAATTTTTTTTGGCTTAATTAATTTCCTTTCAATTACTTAGTCACTTAAACACTCAAAAGAAACTCTTAATTTAATTAATCCTTAAACATGAGCCTACAAATAATGATGAAATGGTCAAAAATAAATAAACATAAAATGTGTAATGCGTTAAGGATTCTAACACAACTAGGTTCATAATAAAAGGTTAAATAAATTAAGAAAACTAATTTATTTAATTAATCAATTATATTCAAAATTCTCCACACCAATGGAGGATTTTGATTTCATTGGAGGACCTTTGTGTTAGCTTAGCACATAAAAAATTTTAAATAAATAAAATTTAAATTGATTAATCTAATTATTATAATCTCCCCAACTCTTATGTTGATTAAGAGGCTTAATTAATTAATTAAGCACCCTTAAAAGTGATTTTAAAGAATAATTAGAACTAAAGGCCTTAATTATTATTTGTATCATTCTAACTATCTTAATAATTAATTAATCATTTATAATTAATTTTATAATTTTTTCAATTTTTAATAATTATGAAATGCATAAAGTAAGAAATTAGGTTTGAAAAATTGATTTCTCTAATCCACTTGGAAAATTAACCTAAAAAAATAATAGAAGGTAGAGGTCAGCACAAAGATTGATCTCACACAATTTCAAGTGAATTAGCAAGTAATTAAAGCTTAATTAAAATAATTAGACAAAATCTTAATCCCTAATTAGTCACCGTTCATTGAGTAAAACTTGGGGATTTTATTTTTCCCTCATTCTCCTTTATTTAAGCTTTTTTAAATGGATTTATTTGTATTTTTGAATTTTTCTACAATTAGTTATGGATTTTTAAAGTTTTGGATAATTAAAATAAATTTAAAACCCTAATTAACTCATTTACATGACGTTAATGTGTGCATTAACTATTTCCATGTGGCGCTATGAGATTGGTCACTTAAATCATCTAACATGGTTACTGACTTAATAGTGGCGAATGCACTTTCATCTTAGTCATTCAAACATGGATTGGAGGGCTCAGACTAATCCCATGATTTCAAAGAAATAAATCAATTGATTTTAACACGATTAATCACGACCATCCATTCAAATGACATGAAATGGACAGCAAATGATCCGTCATATACCTATGGTGAGAGACATATACCGTCCACCTTTTGTTGCTCGATTTGAGCTTGTCGAAGCTCGTTCAATGGTGGATACTCTAAAATGATCAGGGATGATTTCTAAGGGGAACCTATGACAAAATTCACATGAAATAGAACTTTTCTTCACAAATGACCGACACCTAATGGCTGGGGCTATAGTTTGAAGAAAATTCTTTGCCAGAGCTAAAGACTGATGGTCCATCAACTGAGGTAGCTTTTCCTTGAAGAGGCAAAGCCTTGCTAAGAAAACCCTCCCTTGCCTCCTTGCTAGTTGCTCCCAAGGCCAATGTCCTCTATGACTCATTGGAGTTTGATTAAACTTGGACTTTTAGTGGTCGAATCAATTCAGGATTGATTTGCTCTAGTTTTTCAGAGCTAGGGGTAGTGTTGGAAGAAGTAATTTGGGTTTAGTGGAGTTAGTGAGGTTGGGGCGGAGGTTGTTGTTTGGTTTGGGCGTGGGGTTGGTCTCACCAACAACGAGGTACTCAAATTGCTCAGGGAGGCTTAGGGACTGATGGTGAGCCTCTAGTGAATGTGTGTATTTAGTTTGAATGAGAAAGGAGGGATATACTTTCCTTTCCAAGTTAATCAAGCCATGAGATGAGTTAGGCTTTAGTAGCCATCCGACTTACGCAGGTGGCCGGTGATGGTAGGGGCTGAGGTGGATGGTCTTAAGTGGCTTGAGGAGCTTGGTGGCCTACCATGAGGTATACACCTCTTTTGAGGTGGACTAATGGCTAACCAAGGAGGATAGTCAAGGATGAACAATAGCCTTGGGTTAAGTTAGATAAGTGGGCCTATGTCCAAAAAGTGCCAAAGATGGGGCTGCCAAGGGGTAGGGAGGTGGATAAATTTTCAAAATATGTATTTTATTCTATTTGAAATCTTTGGTTTACTTGGATTGTACCAAACTGGGTTCACTTGGGCAAAGATGGACAAGGATAAGTCATTGTTTAGTTGTGTTTGGCTCAAGTTGGCCTATGTAGGTCAATTTTAGTACAAATGAGTTAGGTTGATCAATTGACCAAATTGGGTCAAGAGGGCTATTAAATTATGTTCCAATGATCATTTGAAATGTATTGGTGCAATTGCTTTGATTTAATTTGAAGTATATTTGGATTTTACTCATACGCGTTCATTTGAGCTAAATGGATTAAGTTGAATAATTTGGTCAAATTGACCAAATTGAGTTGAGTGAGGGGTTGATTTATGATTGATTAATCATTTGAGAGTGAGTGGAGGTTTTGTTTTGATTTGATTTGGATTAGGATAGGTTTTAGCTCCATTTGACCCTTTAGGTCAAATTGGCCTAAATGGGTCAATTGGGTTTATTTGGCCAAATTAGTTCCAATTGATTATTGGAGGGTGTTCAATAATTAATTTATGATTAGTTAGAGGTATTGGTTGCTATCAATTTGGATTGGAATGGGGTTGACCTAATTTGGCCATTTAGGTCAAATTAGGTCAACCTGGGTCAAAAGCCCAAAATTACTGGGCTAGCTCAATTGGTTGCAATTAGATGGTCAATGGTGATCAATAATCATTTAAGAGGAGGTAGAGTGGATTGGATTGATCCAATTTGGGTAGGATTGACATTTGAATTAATTTGGTCTTTTAGGTCAAATTAAATTGAGTGAAACTAATTGGCTTGATTAGGTTCAATTGAAGTCAATTAAATATTGAAAAACATTCAATAATGAATTTAGAGTTGATTGATGACTTTGGTTGTAATCAATTTGAGTTGGATTGAATTTTGACTCATTTAAACCCTTTAGGTCAAATGGGTCAAATTGGATTAATTGAACCAATTGGTGGAATTGAATGAGTTGAAGTGAATTGAAATGCCAAATATAGTATTTGAGATGTTTGTGAGGCTTGGATTAAATCAATTTGGCCTTAATAAAGTTAGATGGAGTTTTGGCCTTATAGGGTTCCAATGGGTTAACTTGGGCTAAGGGCAAATTTGGCTTGATTTGGTTCAATTGGATTAAAGTCAAGGATCAATCAAGTTCAATTGAGATTCAAGTGGGTTTGGATGAATTAATTTTCAATTTGATTGAATTTATTTTGGGTCTAGCCCTCTCAAGCCCAACTAGGCTAGGTTGGGTCAACTTGACCATTTGACAAATTTGAACCATGATGGGTCAAATTAAGCCTAGGACAAATTGATGTTGGTTGAGGTTTAGTTTGTGGTCATTGGATTTGGGTTTGAGAGATCGATTAAGTATATGGTTTAATTGTGTTTAGGGTAGATGGGCCCTACATATTCTAAGCCGAGGTATAATCATATGACCAGCTCCTATAAGTCTTCTATGTTTTAGACTAGTGTTCACCTAGTCACTAAAGTGTCTTAATCCTATGAAAACTTTAGTACCTAGATGAATCCTAGGTCTAAGGAAGAGATAGTTAACCTCACTCTAAAAGTAAGGTCAACAATTGTACTCGAATATTTCAATAAATACCTTCTAAGAACTGCGTGGTGTCACTATGACTCTAAATATAAACACTACAATCACCTACTAGGGAAACAATTGGGTTATTTTTCTTATGAAGCTTCAAACTCAATTTAAGATAGCATTTGAAGGAACATAATACTAAATAAATGATGTTAGCTAGAAGATACCATCAATATTGATTATTACAATATTGCCAACAGACCTAAAGAGATGTGGGACTTACTAGTAGCAGATCCATTATAAGTGTTAAATGCCATCATTAATCAAAATATCAAGAGCCTCAATATTGTGAGGTTGCCCAACAATTTTTGGTACTTGTCATAATCTCCATCAAGCATTAGAATCCACGGAGACATCAATCATAAGAGTTTCTTTGTTAGAATAAGAATCGGTAATAACTATTCTAGAGTTGGCAGCGAGAATGCAACAAATGGCGATAATAAGGGAATAAAATGTGTGATTCCAACTAGAATTGAAATGGGAGATAATTCCAAACTTTACAATCTTATGGCACTATTAAGGAGGTTAAGCCCTTAAGGAAGAGAGTCCATGAGCTTAAAGACAACATGCTAATGCAAGCAAATGTAGGATGGGATATGGTATAATGCCACTGGTGTAGGATGGGATTGATCTTAAAGAAGAAGATTTTAATTTTTTTTGAGTTAATGGTTTGCATCAATGATTTCTCTTTGAGGAGAAGTTGGTGCTCTTTGACTAAATCATTTTCATGAGGAGGGACTTGATCCCAATTATTATTCAACTAATAAATATTGTAGTGAGTGAAAGGCATGAAGGTGGCATGACTTACGTAAGTTTGTATCTCTTTATGTTGATGGGTGGTGTGCATGGCCAATGACCTTGTACAATTATAAAAGTAAAAAAAAACTTTTTATATACAATTTTTTTTTTCATAAGATGCTTTAAATGCCTAAAAATTTATTTCCTATGACTTGTGAACATAGTAAATTTTGTGTGACTTTTAGGTTCTTTAAGCAATGTGTAGATTAATAATAAGGCATTGATCTCATAATGTGAGATGAGGAAATTAACATTATCATAGGCATTAATTTATTCCTTATATGAAATACAAAACTAATTATTTATTTATGTGATCTTGATGTGACAAATTCTCTTATAAGGTTGTATCTATTGATAGATAAGGAGTTGCTTCACCAACTCTACACCATTAAAGGAAAGACATTATGAAACAAATTATAATTCCTTTAATTCAAGTGAGTTGGTGGTATAATTTTCCCAAGTGGATATAGACAATATCATCTTGCACTCTATAAATTTGATCAATAGGTGTCAAAGTTGTCTACTTAATTAGACACCTTAAGAGTGACACTTCTCTTAAATAGGACAATGGGTAAGGCTTTCCAAGATAGGCTATTTGATAGGTGAGCAACCCAATGCATACTACATGACTAATCTTAGTAGTGCTAAAAGAGTATGATTAAGATGATCGAGGTTAGGAACAAAGGTGGCTTCTTTTCAAGTGGAGGATATGGGAGTTGCTAGTAAAGAAATTCCAATGACTCATTTAGTGGCACCCTATATGATTTAGATCATTTTATATTTTAAGGGGTTATTAAAGTTGAAAATATAGGACTTATTGGATGAATGAACTAGCTTATAGGTTTAAGAAACTTCGAATAATTAGGCATCTATCTGTAGTGATGAACTTTGATATGGAAAGAGTTAAAGGATTCATAAAAGACTTTCGACACTATGTTTATGAGTCTAGTGATTGGAACTTTGGCATTGGTATAGTTGGCAAGAATAAGTGTTGTTACCATTAATCCTTGAGTTATCATGTAACAATAATGAGGTTAAAACTTAATGGCTAGAAATTGAGTAACTTTTGTAGTTTTATATATCTAATATATATATATATATACACACACACACACACACACATACATACATACATATTTATCTAATTTTAATTTTAAACCTATTATTCTCTTGATAAATTATAAATAATATAAATCACTAGTCTTAAAATAAATATGTTTTTAATACACATTTGCATCTAGTGCATGTGAACGTATAAGATATTTTGAGAAGATTATCTATTAATATTTATATATATTTTATTATTCATGTATTTTGATAATATATATTAAAATTTTTGAAGATTCGGATACATAACACATAATTTTTATGCTTTTATTTATCCAACACCTAAAGTTTGATATTATAAATATAACTTTTCTTATGCTTGAAAAGTGCATTTCAATTTAGAAAATTAATGATGTTTCTATTTTTGTTAAATATTTAGGTGTTAAATATGTAAATATATAAGAATTATGTGCTATGTATGTAAATGCCCCTAAAAGCTTATAACATATGAAAAGGATAAAACTTTGATCATAGTTGTAAAGGATAAAATTGTGAATGGCCAAAAAAATTTTTATGACTGCAACAAATAGCCATTCATGTATAATTTGTTTGTTGTTTGATTAAATAGAAATGTTATCTCTTCTTTTCATCCTTCCAAACTAAAGATTTAAATAATGTCAATGGAAAGAAATAAAATTTTTAAAAAATCTCTAATAATGAGCGAGTAATTATTAACTTTTGAATATGATTGCTAATGACAAAAATGATTGGTCATAGCTCGATCAAAGATACAATGGTCAAAGAAAAGTGAGATACCTACAAGTCTTTCTCTTTTTGCTATTTTCTCTTATAATCTTCCTCTCACTTAGATTTTCTTACAAATGTAGGCTTCTCCTTCATTTATCCAAAATTTTGCCTTGTTATTGTATTTTTTTGTAGTAGTTTGATGTCTCAAAATTGAGAATATATGTATTAAATTGTGAGAAGAGAGAACTATCTCTTTCGATGGAGAACAAGATTAAGGCTAGTGATTTTCATTTTTAAGAATTATGTTTGATTTTCCTAGAAAAAAATTATGTTTGGTTAATTTATTATCATTAATTATTTTATTTATTTTCTCTTAAAAAAAGCTAAAAATTCAAAAGTCATTTAAAATTTATACCTTTGCCCTTTTTGATTTTTTTTGCCACGTTTGACTATCTTAAGCATTTTTTTCACTTTTTTAGTCACTACTTAATTTTTTATTAGACTATAAATTATTCATCTTTTAATATATTATATATTTATTACTTTTTTTAAGATTCTTTTTTCTTAAGGTTACCATTATATCATGTAATTTAACTTTTTTTTGTTTTTGCTTTCAATTACCCCAATAGAAAATATCAACTCATTCTCGCAATTAATTTGTTTCAAGGAAAATATATTATATCTCCATTAGTCAAAGTAAATTACAAATTTTATAAGTTGAGCTTCTAAAGCCAAAAATTATCAAAAGCTTAATTTTTTTTTCTTTCATCAAAAAATTATGACCGCCAACAAAAATATTTCAGGAAAACTCATATAATCAATTTTGAAATTTAGGCATTATCTGTTGAGATTTTTCAACCAAATTTGATTAGAGAAACAATTTCTGAACGAAAATTTTGTATCTCAAATAGTTACTAATTCACTATTTATTAAGTTCATACAAATTTTTTTTGCACTCTTCGTAGATTGGGGAGGAGGAGCATAAAGATCGCATGCTAAGGGTATTTATAATTTAGATTGCTTGGTTTCTCTAATTCAGCTTTGTTTTTTTTTCTTGAAAACTATTTAAGTCCTTCATACAAGAATTTTGGCGAACTCGTCGAGTATTATTGATGCATTTGATATCCCTATCTGAGCTACTGCGTTTCAATGCCTGTCATTAATTTTGAAGACAACATTAAAATTTATATAATGATAATCTGACATATATTACTTCATATAAAATGATAAAATGACTCATGTGAATAAGAAGAAGGGAAGTTTCTTTTAATCATTGAGAAAATAAAAAATCATTGGTTAAAACATTGCAATGGAAGCTTAAGATACAAAAAAAAAATTGTTGAAGATTAAAGGATTAATAGTACTAACAAATCATTTAAGAAAACATCATGTATGTTAAACTTCATCAATCATACTCAAATTAGGATTTACAAGTTAAACTATAGGTCACATATCACAGTTCTATAGTTAATGCAATATATAAAAGTAGATCCAATTTACAAAAGTTTTAACACCTCGAAGCTCAATAGTTAAAGCTATCATATACTACAACTTGGGTAGCATATTAGTTAGCATGCATTGCTTCTAAATAAATCAAAATATAATATGTAAGAATAAGATTTTAAATTTGGCAAAAAGTAATAGGATTACTTAATGTCTCCAAATTGTTTAGTGGGCGAAGTCCAACTCAAGCTAAACTTATATTTAGTCAAGCATGGATTAAATCAGATTACATTTAAATCAGATAAAATTGGGCATATACTTATAATTTTGTATGTATTTATATTTAAATTAGTTGTAAATATACATTAATTCACTCACATGAGCACATTGGCACACACATGCCTACAAACACATACACTATATACATAGTGAAGATAGTCTTTTATCCATCTAAAATAATATATCTACTAAAAGTGTTATTTTGCTGCAAATAGGATTTAACAAAACACATAAATCTAGATTTAGTAATTACTAAGGCAGTTATATCTCAAAAAATATTTGGTATGATAGAGGTCAAATATGATTATATCATAATGAATTGTTTGTTTAGATATTTCAAGATTTAAATCTATTAATCCAAATGAAAATTTAAAATTAATTATATGAATGTGATATCTTATTATATATATTTAGCATATTTCAATCTTAATTCTAATAATTAAATCATTATCAATGTAAAATAATATTAAACTTTCTATGTAGTTAAGTTTATTTAAGTTAATTTTATAATTAATTAGTATTAAGTATTTAGATTAATTAGTTTTTTAATTATTATATTTGTTTCTAATTTATTTATTTATTTATATGAATATTACTAATTATTATTCATTAAATTATTTAACTAGTTAAACACAAAAATATCAAATAAATTTAAATTATAAATAATATCAATTGATTTAAGATGACACCAAATTAACTATTAGCTGATAGTTTATGAACTTAATTAAACACAATAATTTTTAGTTAGTTAAATTAAAATATAAACATTATCCCTTTATTTGCTTTTTTATTTTAACTGACTAATACTCATCTATTTCTTAATTAATAAATTTAATATTGATAATTCAATAAAATATCACAAATTTTTTATAATTACATTATAGATTAAAACATATAACTAATAGACATGTGATATTGAAAAAATATTAGATGCATCTATGCCACGCAGATTTATTGTGTCCAGACAAAATTGTATCTGGACATCACACGTAATATTCTCTCCTCGTATTGCCATCTCGTTCCCTCACTTTAATGTCTAAATCTCCTAGTTTAGTGAAATAGTTGAATTTACTAAATCTAGGATATAAGGAAAAATGAAAGAGAAAAGAGATTTAAGATTTATATAATTTAAAGATGTTAGTTTTGATGTTTGGCATGATTTAGGTAAAATCCTTTTAAATCCAACTATCAAGCAGCCACTTAATCTCTTATTGTTCACTATTCATCACATAATTTAAATGATTGATTTACAACTTCTATAAATTTTTGAGCTTACTTAAACCGGTAATCAATTCTTGGCTGCATAATAGCAATAATGAAGTCCAAGAACTTGCTATGCTTTACCAAATGAAGCATTGCTCTGTATACTTATTCCAACTCTTAAGACAATTTAGAAGCTTGGTTGAAATATATATATATATATATAATGAGAATTTTTCTAATTTAGACTTTGAACTATACCATTGAGAAAGAACACTACCACGATTAAAATCATTTAATGGCATCATTAATAGAAAAAAAGTTGAAGTTGAATCTTCTAGCCAAATTATGGTATTCCCACAAGTTTAAAAGTTCCATATTTTCTTATGCATTCAAATTATGCTCATATGTTAAAAAAATCGTTAGACAAAACTAAGACTTTCATAAAAAAATGAATTTATTCATTCATTAAATATGAATTTAATTTAACAAGATAGATAGTGTATATCTACAAAAAAAAGGTTAATTAAAATTACATTTGACAATAGTAAATTTATCATAAAGACCTAAGAAGATATTTGGAAAAAACCCAAAAAAAAAAAAAAACTAAATTCTTTGCATGTTAGATAAAACTAGGTTTTTTTAAATTAGATATCATTGATGAGAATTATATTTAAGAAAAAAGAAGAAGAAATTAACGTTACATTCACACGATAATATAAGATAGAACATTGAAAAAAAGAAAAGCCTACCTCTTTATGACCAAAATTCATAATATTTATTGGTGAAGTTATCCATTTTTTGTTCTTGATGACTCTATGGTGTTGTCCTTATAAGGACCATATTTCTGAAATGAAAGTAGATGATAGATCATGTAGGAGAATAAGTCAAAGAATATTTAATATTAATCTTTGAAATTAAGATATTCTCTTAGAACATAATGAGCACATACCATCGGATTAGTCATCATAGAGGATCCAAAATAAGGTGAACGTGCCAATTTGTACAACGTCGACCTGCTTTGACGCTTTAGAGTCATATACTTATTTTGCGAATCTTGGGAAGTTGCATGAAAGGATAAAGCAGATTTGGAAGAAATTGTAGTATTTGTCAATTTACTTCCAAACCAAGCTTTATTCCTACGACATATTTTACATTGCGACTCTATAATAGGAGTTGCTTTTTTAGGCCTAGATCCAAGATATGCATGTTCTTCATGAATCTGTAAACATAAAAAGGTGAATTGCAAAAATGATGAGAATTAATAAACACAAAAGAAGAAGAATGCATTATCTATATATAACCTCTATAACACAAGAAATAGAAGAAACTAGAAATTTAACATATATGATAATCTAATTGGTAGTAAAGGTTAACGAGCAAATATTAATTAATGTTAGTTGAATAAATTTCAGTTATTAATTAGTGAGAAACTTTCCTAATTGACTTGTTGTTCAAGTTGAAAAATATATTCAATGTGTGAAATTATCTCTTGCTTGGATGTCTCACATCCATCATAGCGAATTGAGAGTGTTATATCAATGAAATTTTTATCTTGCTTTTCATCAAAAATAGTTATTGCATAAAATTAAAGAGCATGAAAGAATTTAATAAAAAAAAAAGTACAAGTTTGATTAAAATTAAAATGAAAAAGTATGAAAGATATTTAAATAAAGAAAATATTTTACATGAGGTTATAAAGTGGCACCAACTAAATACTATGTTATGAACATTAACTTTAAAGGCATGGTATAAATCTTACAAGTACTTTATCTAAGTGCAAATATATTATAAAATAAAACAAGATGACAAATAAAATGATAAATTAGTGAAATAAATGAAAACCATAAATATAGGAAATACAATCTTGCCTTAGGAAATAACCATGGAAGACAATTAATGTGAAAGCATAATATCTAAATAGCCTAAAATCTATGCATATAACTCCACTAAGAATATTAACTATTTGAGCATAAAATACAAATATGAAAATGTGGAGAGAGCAATTAAAAAAATGTTATATTTGCTGATTAAAAAATTGTGATCATATAACCCTAATAACTTTAAAAAACTTCCATGTTTAAACGTGCTTCATTTAAAATTGAAGAATAAATGCATTTAAAAAAGTATAAAAAAATAATTGAAATAATTGAAGTATAAATAAAACGCTGCTAGAACCTCCTTAATTGCAGTAATATTCCTCCTTGCACAAAAAGAAAGATGATTGTAATAAACCAACAATAATATAAAATATATAACAATGATATAATAACGATGGAATAAAATTCATAACTATAATACAAAACAAAATAGTTGATAAGTATCACAATGATAATGGGCAATAACAGCTATTTAAAATTTATTTATCTATTTATCAAATAATTACTCGCATTAGATGCGTAATAGGAGTTCTTGAGAATGAAAAAAGGTTGTATTTGTAGGAATATTGAACACTTATTTCTAGAAATAAAGCCATATGTAAAAATGTAAGTGAAATTATGAAGATATTACAACATTATAAAATAACTAAAAAAGGGGCTCAAACTTTGTATAATATACTATAAAAGGTATTAAAATAAGGAGGGCACAAAGAAGGCAACACAAGTATGAGATGCATAGAGAGAAATATTAATTATACACAATCTTCATTTAAAGTAATTATATCCAATAAATTGTGTAGATGAGAATCAATAAATTTATTAAAATTGATGTCAGAATGATTCTAAATTTAAATATTTTCATAAGATATAATATTAATTAATTATATCTTTGAAGCACTTTCACAATAAACTTTTAGGCCAAAAAAACTAAGGAGAAATAACTAGAAGAATAATCTATCATGAAATTGATCACATCCCTAATTCTCGCTTTCATTTTTTAGTTGAAAGAAAATTAGGGTTGTAAAGACAAGTCAAGTTCGAGTCACACTTAACTTGATCTCAACTCGCCTCCTTGCTCGCTAGCAGTTTGAGAGACAAGCTGCCACTAGTGGCAATAATGTTGAGCCCACAAGTTGGCTTGTTAGTTTGAACCAAAGAAAAAGTAGTTGGGAGCTCATCGGGGAAGCATCAACGAGAGTTACTGACGTCCACAAGGAGCTCACTTAAGATGACATTTATGTTATTGACATACACAAGGAGTTGATCAACGTGATCAGCAAAGATGGGTTATGGAAGAAGATCGAAGAACTTATGAATGAAGAAATGTAAATAGAGTTGCAAAAATAAATGTGTTTGTAGGTAAGCAGTAAATGCAATGTAAAAAATTATTATTCTATTAAAATCAACAAAAAAAATTTAATTGAAGAAATTAATGCATGATAGGAGATGAGTAGATTTTAACATTTTTTTTTATAAAGTGGTAGTGAATTTAATAAAAAGAGGTCCTAAAGCTAAGCTAAGGTCACAAGTAAATGAGCTGGCTCAAGATCAAGCTTGAGCTCGTATGATATATGAACAGTAATATGAGCTCGAGCTCAAACTCATTGTTTGATAAGTTTGGTTTGCGAGCTCCTAAATGAGTTGATCTAGCACTTTACACCCTAACCCACTAATTCTAGTTGGATAATATAAACAAGTAATAAAATCATGTACCTCAACATGTGCCAACATTGGTATTTAGTGAAAACATCATGAAAAAAAAAAATTGAATATCCTTTAATTAGTATGAGTTGGTGGTATACCTTTCTAGGGTGGATATATGCAGCGTCATCTTATACTCTATGAATTTGATCAATAAGTGCCAAAGTTCTCCATATAATTGGACACATTGGCAGTGACATTTCTCTTCAATATGATAATGGGTAAGGAATTCCAAGATCGGCTATTTGGTAGGTGAGTAACACAATGCATCTTATATGACTAATCTTAGTCATACATGTTAATCTTTAGGGTATAATTAAAAGTCAACAACTTAAGAAATGATAACGTATGATTGAGATAATAGGGGGCTATGAATGAAGAAGGTTTCTCTTCAAATGGAGGATAGGAGAGCTATCAATAAGAAAAATCCAATATGTTCAATGATATCTAAGAAGATCATTTTGGATATTAAGTTGTTATTAAGATTGAAAATGTAGGGCATTTTATGAATGACCCAATGTAAGCCTGAGGGACCATCTATCTCTAGTGAAAACTGATAAAAAAACATATTAGGGGGAGGCATAAGGAACTTTATATAGTAGGTTAATGAGTCTAGTGATAGGAGCTTGTGACATTGAGATAGTTGGAAGAACAAGGGTTGTTATCATTAGTCAATGGTCATCATGTGTTAACAAGGAGGCTGCAACAACATAATAGCTGAAAATTGAGCAACTTTTGTTACTTTAAAATCTGATGAATAGGTGCACTCTCTTTAACTTTGTGTGAATATATATATATATATATATATATATATATATATATATATATATATATATATCATCTAATTTAAATTATCATTTTCATGTATTTTTTGAAGTTTATTATTTTTTTTGTAAATTGTTATTTTGTTAATTTTCTTTTTTATTATTGGATGTGAAAGTTTCTAATGAGCTTAATAAGAAAAGATATATTCTTAGCCACTCCATAGGAGCCATTTGACATTATTGAATTATCTCAATCATTAGGGCTACAGTTTGGAGAATTCCCATATGTAAAAACTATTTGGACTATGATAATCTTAAAAAATGCATACATCATGGAGTGCTCTTAATAGATAATGTGTGGAAGCTTGGAATATTTTTTTAGATTATGCCCCCTTAATACTGATAAATAGAATGTTATTTTTACTAAGATATTAGGTTCATTTGCATATGAAGAGGCATTTTTTGTTATCATAAGGAATACACCATAGAAGAAAATACTAAGAGGATTAAAGAGCCAAAGCCATTACCTCAAAGAAATACTCTAGCCTAATTCATTATAATTGGATATGCAATATTATTATATTGCAATCTGTTAAGTTTCTTAAGGAGAGATCACCAAAAATATTGAGTTAGAAAAACAACAATGTGTTTTCCATTATCTTAAATTAAGTAAAGTATTTTTATTTATATGATGAAATATCAACTTTTTGTTTATTCCTAGTAATTAATTGTTAATTCTATGCTTGTTGACCTCATTTTTGGAATGAGATAGACACAACAATTGAAATTATAATCTCTTTAAAAGGTTCAAATTAATTTATGAACCAAAATTAAATTTGAAATTAAATCTATATTTATCTAAGTTTTCATTAGTACAATCATGAGTTATTAAGAGTAATGTGTAATTCAATCAAACTAAGCTAATTTTAACCAATTCAACAAAGACAAATGCATTTATGTTGATTTTAATTATAATCGGGATTGGCCAAATGTCATCCCAATAGCATAAACTAGTTGTCTTAAGCTTAAATTAAGCATGTATCTAATGCATTGATTGACTCTTGATTTGTTAAAATACTTACAAATTTAGTCAAACAAAATTTTTAGACAATTGATGCTTAATAATTCTCATGGAACATCTAAGTTAGATACTAAAGAGATACAAATTAAATTCAAATATCTTACTTATCTAAATAATAATTTGATAAAACTATATTGAGGCAAAACTTTACGGGTTACGCTTAAGGTCAAAATACAACTAATGAATTAACTCCTCAAAAGTTTTATTAATCACACAAGTAAATTCATAAACTCAAAATAAGCTTAATTCAATGTAGAAAGATTAATTATACTCAATCTTTTTCTGTTGAGACAAAATAAGTATTAGAAGAATCAAAATGCTATAGAGGAGATTATTTTGACCTGCGAATGTCATGTTGTTCTCTAATATCTTGTCAGATAGATCACATATTGCACTTCTGCACTCTTTCAATGTCTTGTTGTTCTCTAATATCTTGCTAGCATTGATCAACTTAAGATCATTTATGATCTTTGGACCATTCTCCATTATAAGAAAACAATCCTTTTGAGACCTTCCAATTAGAAGAAGTTGAAAGATAATTAAATAAAAAGTGTTAGAAATGCATCTACAAATACTTCGGAGAAATAAATTTTCCATAAACATAATACTATTTTTATGAAGATATTTGGTTCGTTTAAATATGAATATGGATATTTTTTTATCATAAGGTATATGGTATAACATAAAATATTACTTATAATTAATTATTTATTTTATACTTGTTGACCTTATTTTTATAATGTAGTAGACATAACTCAATTGAAATCATAATCTCTATAAAAGGTTCAATTTGGTTTTGGAATAAAAAATTAATTTGACATTAAATCTGAATTGATGCATCTAAATTTAAGTATTTTTCACAATATATAATATTAATTAATTATATTTATGAGGCATTTTTATAATAAATTTTTTGGCTAAAATTTTTGAGAAATAATAATTCTCATTTTTATTATTTGTTGGAATAAAATTTCTGTAGCGTTACTTTCATAATTACCGTTAGATAATACGTAACATTAGTCATAAAATCATAAAATCACATACTAATCCTATAAAACAATTTAATTTAAATAAATAAAACCTACGAATCTCGGAAGAAAGAAAACATAGAAGCCGTGGCCTAACCAACCTGAAGGAGCCTCTTCACGGCTCTTGCCGAAGACGGACGAGAATAAGCGAGACACTGCTGACAACAACCCGAGCTGTGGAATCAACGAGCTTCGAGAACCACCGGCTCCTCCCTCTTGCCACATTCGCCTGTGGCGGCCGGTAGATTCCACGAGCTGCCGGCGGCAGTCTGTTGTAAGGAGTGAACGGAACCCGCCGCAACGGCTGCTTACAGATTTTGCCGCCGGTTCTGCATTCATTCTCCGTGATCGCCATGGCCGTAATCGAGAAGTAATGGTGCGCAAATAGAGAAGTAAAGTAAACGAAATCGAATGGAAGAACCCTATCAAACTGGTGATTAGGGATTTCATGCTATGGCTACTTATAAAGCAATTGAGGAGATGAAATGAAAGGAAATGCCACGAGTCCTGACCCCTATGGCGCTGCCGTCATGCTCGTCGGCTCCTGGTAAGAATGTGAACGGTTCAAATTAAAGATTTAGGAGGATTTTTAAAGGTAATCATAATACTTAACATAATATTTGTTTTTAATTACATTTAATTAAATTTAATAAATTTATCATCCCTCAAAACATTAATTTTTTTGTTAGAGCAACTAAACGGACACTTGTAAATTGTAATCCACTATTTTACTGTAATTGTTGCGATTGCTTGATTTTAGCTCCTCACATGAGATAGATTGAATGTTTGAATAATTTGAATTTATGATCAAATTAAGTTTCTACAATGACCCAATTGATTAAGTCAATGCTACCAGGCTAAGCATCCATGGATCGCCTCCCAATGCTCATGTATCATCTCAAAGTAAATCCTAATTTTGAGATCCATCTTGAACAAATTATGGTCAATTATTTTCCATATTATTACATTTAGTTAGTTGGAGTTGTTGCAGTTGAGGTTACTGGAGGAGCAACCATTGACTTCGTCCCTGGGAGAAGTGTAAAAAATGTTACAACAATTTACTAGTATCTGATAATTGGATATTTCTCTCGTGCAGGATTCCTCTGTTCGCCCAAAAGGACGTCTTCCTAACTCAAAGCTTGGTTCAAAAGACCATTGATTTTATAAATTCCTGGTGTTTATTATACTTTTACTTGGATATAGTACATACTATTTCAGATTTGGATTTTAATTTGATATGCAAATGAAAGTTGCTTCAATTGCTTGCATCATGTATTACTATGCATAGGAAAAAGTGGCTCTGAAATTTGAGAGTTACAAGTGATGAATGTACATATCTCTCTATGTTTATAAAGTATGGGCTATTCTATATAAAAGTTAAAATCATGAATCGAAAGCTTCTGTTCTTGTCATACATCACTTGGAAAACCAACTCCTTGAAATGTTGAAATTCAATTGTCTGTGTGAAGACTGTTCTTGTCATATGACATGGCCTGTCTTATTTATTTACTATCAGCATCCATAAGCAATATCTATTGATTTTATGCTTCCTCGGTAAGACTTGTTCCTGTTGGAGCTGGTGCCATTTCCTTGGCATTCTCCTCACTCATAGTGCGGTATTTTTTTATTATGCTAGTCAAAAGTTACCATTTGTTTTATCATTTTAACATATAACAATACCTGCCCTTGAGTTCATCAACTTGCAAGAAAAATGAAGTGTTCTCTGCATGTAACCTAAAAATTTCATTTTTTTTTGCCAAAAGAAAAAAATCTTTAAAAATAAAGTTTTGTTCTATAATAATATCTTGTTCTTCGGTAGTTGAGGTTAGCACAGTAAATTTAAGAAAAATAAGGTATTTTGTATGTTATGTGACAACTAAGAGGCTCTCTTAGGCATCTCACTTTTAACCAAATAGCTAATAGATAATTATGTTTTTATTTTTTTATTTTTTTTATTTTTGAGCTTTAATGTATTTGAGTTTTTTAATGTTTTCATATATTCAAAGTCAAGAGTATATCAATTATCATAGATAGGACTTTTTGTTATAGTCAAGTATTATTCCACATACATATAAAACAATGTCTAGTAGTTTTTTTTCCCTTAGTTTGTTGATAACAAAATCTTACATATTTTTTTTTAGTCTTGCCACTTCATATTAATGCTTTACACTTGTAATGGGGTGGGTGTAACTAGTGCATGGAACTCTCTTTAGCATGAGGCCTAGTGAGGGTTTTGTGATAAGTCCTTACCTTATCTTAATGATTTGGGTAGATGATCTCGTGATGGCCATAAATTCTATATATTCACCGCATTACAAAAGCTAAAATTATTAGCTATTATTTGTATTCAGAAAATCTGTGTGTAGATGATCTCGCCTATAGCGGAATATTTGGCGTACAGAAGAACTATTGAATGTACATGTAGGCTTGTACACACTATTGACCAATAAATATGTAGAGTGAAAAGCAAACTGGAATAACCTTGGTACTCTTTTCAAATTATTTTGGATGAAGAATCAATCATTAAGATCTTTTAACTTTGAATGAAGTTTTCAACATAGACGAAAGTAGAATATTCTGCACTATAATTAAGATAATAGGATTATTTAGTAAACCTTTGTTTTTATGGCAAAATTTCTAACATCAATACATTTGCAGAATCGGCATGATTTGCTGCTTCCTAACTTGGCTTGGCATTAGTTTTTTTTAATATTCTCAATCATAAATCTATTATTTGAGGGCCTACTATATAGTATATGAAAAGAATCTTTTCTTCCTATATCTTTTTATCAATCAATACTTTTTATTGTAATCTAAACCTTTGAGATTATTTTTGTTGTTTTCTAAACCTTTTAGATTACCATTGTTTTATCAAGATGATTTTGTTATATTTCTGTAAATTATTTTATAAGAACTGTCGAGATGGTTTTAACTCCATCACTATAAATAAATTTTTGCGGGATACTTCACCTGTTCAAAAATTCAGTTTCTGATTCAATCCTGTTGAGATATTTACAGTTTTGAAAAGTAAATTATTTATTTATTTTCTTTTGAGATACTAAGTGAATTTATTTAAGCCTAGAACTCAAAATCTTATGCTTGGAGATAAAGCGTCTAACCACTAGATCAATTGCGTCTCAGACAATTTTGTTACTTCAGATGTTTAGTTTTGATTTCAATTTACGTGACTTCATTATTATTAAAAAAACATAAAATTATAAAAAATTCTATTCAAGATGTATTTATTTATTTATTTAATAAAGTCTAAATTAATGTATAATTCTATAAAATTAAAATTTCATTATATTTTATTTTATACACTGTCTTTCATTATTTTGGAAATCCAGAATCTGGAATTTTACCCAGCAGCCAGATGCTATTAGCGTTAATGAGTTGTATTATATTTCTATTTATATAACACAACCATCTTAATAGTGGTGGTTGTAAAGCATTTAATAAACCTTTACTCAACCCAAAATCTATGATCAAATACATCAACTCTTTTTCTCCGAGTTTGAAAACTCGGAAGTTTTTGACCAAAATCATCTGAAACTGATGGATAAAACATCTTGAATAGTCATATTAGATATATATGATGATCGCGATGTTGATAAAATAGTGAATTAACATTACATCTTGTGCCTGTGATACATTCATTATAATAGTGATATAAATAGTATCGCACTTAATGCAGTTGTAAACATAATTTCTCTCGAGTTCATGCAAAATTATATTTATGCCAGATTTGTTGATTTTTTTTATTCTTGCAAATCTCTTTGGTTTGTAGGATGAGAAGCTTTCTTCAATGATTATGTTGAATCACACAATAAACTTTCTGAATGCGGCTTCACTCCACCATCCATTGCAAAGGGTAATAAATGTGATATGAAGACGAGTACAGTGTTAGCGCAGAGTGCAATTGGAGTTGCCGTCGTCGCTACAGTAGCGATCCTAAACTATGTCTATGAGATCTCAAAGAAAAAAATAAGGTGGCCTTTAGTTCTTAGTGTCAATATCTTGAATACATTTATGGGAGAGATTGTCATGGAATACACTCTATTTAAAATATGCATATTACAAGGGATAATTATATGTGATCTTGCATTACCTATATAAAGTGAATATGAGCTTCTCTCGTGTATTCAACCAAATGGCGTTAACTGGTTAAATATTCCTATGTATTTCTACAGTAATAAATATTGAAATTCTCTTTTTTTGTGCCTTGGATTGGATGGATGCATGATCAGGAGAAAACCCAACTATTGTTTAGGTTTGAATTTTATAATTTCTTTTATATTATATGAGCAATTACCCATTGTTTACTTTAAAAATTATTTTTATTTTTCATTTTTATCTTGACATGTAAATTTGATTCATGTGGATAAGTGGTATTATTCTTTATAACAATGTGCTAGTCTCTTTCTCTCTCACTCACGGACAATGTTTTTCTCTTTCTTGTAATTATTTCTCTCAATTATTTTTGCATTTATCAAATTTTATTATTTTCAAGCACAATTATACCAGAGGAACTTAATAAATTTATCTTTCTTCAGAACATAAATTTTTTTATCAGAGGAACTTAATAGACACTTATCATTCACTATTTTTTTGATAAATATCATGACTAGATTTTAGCTCCTTAAATAAATAGTACAAATATTTAAATGATTTGAATTTTGATCAAATTAGGTTTCTATAACTAATCCGACTGATTAAGATCATGCGACCCTAACTTCCCAAAGAATCACCTCCCAATGCATAGCTCAAAAATGTCAATAATCATTACTATCTAATCTAGTTATCCAAAAGGCTCCCAATGATAGCAATTTATATGATGAAATCATCATATCCTATATTTTCTTTTCATATCACAATGTCTTTTTGTCATATCATTGCATCGCTAGGACTAGAGGTCTGCTTTCATAGTTGAAATCATTGTTGTACCATCCAATTGTTCATAAATTGCACTTAAGGTGTGAACACTTATTTCATATAAATCACAACTTTTGCCACTTTCAAAGATGGTCATTTATGGCATGCACATCATTGTCTGCCTCAACATTCTCTATACACAACACTCTAATTGTAAATTAACCTCCTCATGCTTTATAAAGAGATTTTTTTTGCTTATTGAAAAATGAATTTACTGTAATTTAGAAGTTGAGAGGTTAAATAAGATCTTGTATTTTTTCTTCCTTAAGTGAAGCAAAAAATCTTCTTATTATTAGTAGATGTAAGCAAGGCAATTTAGCCAGTTAAAAGCTAGTTTATGTTGTCAATGCTCCACTTTACATTTCTTTTTCTCACGCTAATTTATGCAGGCTACTCATTGTCGAAGAAATCAAACTTGGAGATTAACATTTTACCACTTTCTTTTCGAGTAATTTAAGTTGCATCACCATCATCGACTTCTCACGATCACTTTTTCTCTTTCATATGTTTTAGTGCTCCTATTGATATTTTTTTCAAGTCAACAAATAAAACTAGATGGAATATCATTTATCTCAAAAAAGAAGCTTGTTGTCATCTTGTACTTTCCAAAAAGAAAATGATAAACAACAGTGAAGATCATTTATCCCTCGTAGAGTAAGTTTTTTTATCTCAATGACATAGTTTATAAATCTTTCCAATAATATTTATATCTTATAATCACATTGTTGATAAGGGGGATAATAAGAGGAATCTAATAATAGAGTTGACTTGAAGATGGTGAAGATGAAGAGATTAATGGAGCTGATTGTAATAGAAATAATGCTAATAACAAGACCATGAGTTTCTTAAAAATTATGTTTGATTAATTTAGTATCACTAATTATTTATTTATTTTATTTAGAAAAAAAACTATATAATTGGGCAAATGTCAATTAAAATTTGTACCTTTGTCCTTTTTAGTTCCATTGTCATGTTAGTGCTTATCTTAACAATTTTTTTTTCTAATTTTTTTAACCATTGCATAACTCCTTCAAATTTTTTAATTACAATAATTTTCTATTAAACTATAAATTATTCATCTTTTGATATAGTATAAAATTATTAATTTTTTTGAGCCTATGAATTAAACCATTAACATCATGTCATAATATTAAATATCTCGAATAATTAAATACCTCAAATCATTTTAGATTTTTTTTCTTCAAATTACTATTATATCATATAATTTATCATATTTGTATTATTTCTTTCAATTACCCACTAGAAAATATCAACTCATTTGAGCAATTCAATTGTGATTTACACTTAAAAATATTTAATATAATTTAAAATCAATGAATTATACTCGTTAATTTGTTTAGAGAAAAAATATATTATATATGCATAAGTCAAAGTAAATTCAGACTTTTATAATTTAAGCACATGAAGTTCAAAATTATCAAATGCACAACTTTTTTTATGAAAAAAATATGTTTTGTTTTCAACATAAATATTTAAAGAAAATTCATAATATCAATTTTAGAAATCTAACGTTGCACTAACGCCAAAGCATGTAGGCACAATAGCATTATTTGCAGAGATTTTTTAACCAAATTTGAATAGAGAAATAGTTTTGAACAAAAAATTTGCAAGCTCAATCAATTACTAATTTATTGTTTATCAAGTTCATACAAATTTTGTTTGCTCTCTTCATAGACTAGTGAGGAGGAGAATAAAGAACACATGTTAAATTGTATTTTATAGCTTAGATTGTTTGGTCCTTCTAACTCAATTCCTGTTTTTATTTTTGGCCAACATGAGTAAATAAATTCAAGTCCGTTGAACAAGACTTCTGGCGAACTCTCCGTGTCTCATCGAAGCATTCGACATCCTTATATAAGTTACCACGTTTCAATGCCTGCCATTAATTTTGAAAACAACTTTAAAATTTATATAATGAAAATCAAGCATATATTAGTTCATATAAAAGGATGAAACAACCCATCTTAATAAGAAGAAGACAAGTTTCTTTTAAGGAATGAGAAAATAAAAATCATTGGTCAAACAATTGAATGGTAGCTTAACATACAAAAAATTATATATGAAGACTAAAGGATTAATAGTAATTACAAATCACTTAAGAGACCATACTATATATGAAACTTTATCAATCATACTCAAATTAGAACTAACAAGTTAAACTATAGACAATAAACCACAACTCTATTGCCACATAATAGCAATAAAAAAACCATTACAAAATTCAAATAATAAAAAATAATGAGCACTCAACAATCATATTGCATGAGTATTAGTCATGATCATATTATTTGTCTTAAACTTTTTTAAGTACTGCAAATAAAATCCCCTTCTCTCACTTTAATGTCTAAATCTCCTATTTCAATGAAACTGTTGAGTTTACTAAATCTGAGATTTGAAGAAAAATAGAAGACAAACTAGATTTAAGATTCTATATGACTTAAAGTTGTCATTTTGATTGTTTGGCATGATTTTGGTAAAATCTCTTCAAATCCAACTACCAAACAAACACTTAATCACATTTTTCATCATCCATCATATATTTTTAATTACTATGGTTTACAACTTCAACATATTTCTCAACTTACTTTTACTTAGTAATGGGTTCTATGGCTACGTAATAGTAATAACAAAATCCAAGCACTTGCTATGCTTTACCAAGTGAAGCATTGCTCTACTTGTTTAATCCAATCTTAAGACAATTTGGAAGCTTGATTGATTAAAATTACAATGATAATTTGTTGATTTTGACTTATACATATATAATGTCTTGATCATGAAACATTTGCAAACAACACTACCTTTAATATCTAAAATCATTTAAATGTATCATTTGAAAAAAATAATAATAATGTAGAAATTAGATATCCTAGCCAAATTGTTGCATTCCCACGAGTTTAACTCAAGTGATATATGCATTTTTGCATTCTAATTATGCTCATATGTTAAAAAAAATGCGAGGACAAAATTAAGATCTTCATAAAAATATTACGGCTAGACTATATAATTTATTCATTCATAAAATATGAGTTCAATTTAACAAGATAGATAGTAAATATCTACAAAAATAATTAAAAGTTGAAATTACTTTGACAATAGTAAATTTATTACAAATGACCTAAGAATACACTTGGCAAATAAATAAAACTAAATTCTTTGAATTTCAGATAAAATTATGGTTATTATTTTTTCTAAATTAGAGATCAATGAACATAGTCACATTAAGTAAAAGAAAAAAAAAAAGCTATTAACATTACATTTATATTATAATATAAGATAGAATATTGAAAAGAATGGTCTACCTGTCTATGACCAAAATCCATAATATTTGATGGTGAAGTTGTCCTCGATGATTTTATAGTGTTGTCCTTATAAGGACTATATTTCTAAAATGAAAGAAAAACATACATATAAGAGAAATAGCTAAAGAATATTCAACTGTAATCTCTAAAATTAAGACATCCACTTAGAACATAATGAGTACATATCACAAGATTAGTCATCATGGAAGATCCAAAATAAGGAGACCGTACCAAATTATTCAACATGCTTTGAGACTTCAAATTCATATACTTATTTTTAGAATCATCAGAAGTTGTATGAAACCATAAAGTGGATTTATAAGCAATTGTAGTATTAACCAATTTATTTCCAAAACTCGCTTTATTCCTATGGCAAATTTTACGTTGGAAATTTACAATTGGAGTTGCTTTTTGAGGCTTGAATCCAAGATATGCTCTAGAAACTTCTATTGGAGAGTCAAAACATTCTTCATGAATCTAAACACAAAAGGCTATAAGAAAAAATGATGAGATTTAATAAACTCAAAGGAAGAATAATGACTCATCTAAATGTAACACAAGAAATAAAAGAAACTACAAAATTAACCTATATGGTAATCTCATTAGTAGTGAAGGCTAAAGAGAAAATATTGATTAATGTCAATTGAATAAATTTAAACTATTAATTAATTAAGAAACTTTCTTGCTTGACTTGTTCAAGTTGAAAAATGGCTTCAATGCGTGAAATTATCTCTTTCTTCAATGTCTCACTTCCATCATAGCGAATTGAGAGCGTTATATCAATGGAACTTTCATCAGGTTCTCTTACATTAAATGAGGATTTTTGTAAGTTATTCAGTCAGTACAAAAAAATCAGAACTATATAATAACTTGTAATCATTTATCATAAAAATAGTTGTAAAAATGAGAGAAATTTGAATGAAAAATAGTATGAGAAAAGGAGAGTCTCTTTGATAAAGAAAATTAATTTAATTTTCTCATGATCAAATGATAATTACATGTCTCAAATTTTTTAAACATTAATTGTAAATGCATGGTATAAATCTTATAAGTAGTTTAGCTAACTAAGTGCAAATATGTTATAAAATAAAATATGACTTGATGAATAAAAATGTTAAACTAGTGAAATGCATGAAAATCATAAATATCAGAAATGCAATCTTGCATTAAGAAAAAAGCTTGGAAGAAAAATTAAAGAAAAAAGCATAATATTTAGCATCTCTCAATAGCTTAAACTCCAGTAAGAATACTAACAAAATGAGCATAAAATGCAAATATCAAAATATGGAGAGCAATTCAAAAATATTGTCATAAGAGAGAATAAAATGTGTTGATTAAAAGTGATCATGCAATCTTAGTAACTAGTCATTATTTCAAGCCACTACAATGGAATGTAAATCAAGGATCATATCGATTGGATTACAAAAGACTACCATGTAATTAAATTAATATTAGTCATATTAGAAAAAAATACTATAAAAACTTCCTTTTTTTAAATGTGTTTCATTTAGAATTGAAGAACAAATGCATTAAAAAGTATAAAAATAAAAATAATTAAATTTATTGAAGTACAAAACAAACCACCACTAGAATTTCTTCAGGTATAGCAATATTCTCTTCTGCACAAAAAAGAAAGTTGTTAATAAACCAAAAATAATATAAAATAGATAACAGTCGTACAACAATGATGGAATAAAACTAATAATTATAATACTAAATGATGTAGTTGATAAATATCACTATGACAATGGGCAATAACAACTATTTAAATTTTGTTATCTATTTATCTAATAATTACGTTATTCAATGCATGGCAACAGTTCATAGAATGAAAAATAGATGTATTTGCAAGAATATTAAACACTTATTCCTAAAAATAAAGCCATCCTATAAATTAAATGTAAGGGGGAAGTTATATGCAAATGTGAATCATATGCAAAAATGTATATGAGTAAGGAAAATCCAATAATTTGTTCAGTGATATCTACGTTTGTCATTTTGGATAAGTGGGACATTTCGGACGAATGATCTAGGTGATAGGTATATATATATATATATATATATATATATATATATATATATATATATATATATATATATATATATATATATATATATATATTATATATTATTATTTTGTTAATATTCTTTTCTATTATTGAATGTGAAAGTATCTAATGATCTTTATAAGAAGAGATACATACGTATAATTAAAATATAAGATTCTTAGCCACCCCATAGGAGTCATTTAGCATTATTGATTTACCACAATCATTGGGTTGTAGTTTGGAGAATTCCATATAAGAAAACTTTTAGAAGATGGGAAAAAGTAGTAGCCAAGTAAGAACTATTTGGAATGGAACAATAACTTAAAAAATACATACATTGAGTAAGTTATTATGGAGTGCACTTAATATAGAGATAATGTGTAGATGCTTTGAATTGTTTTTTTAGAATATGCCCCACTTAATAGTGATAAACACAATACTATTTTTACGAAGATATTTTTCATTTGAACATGAAGATGTATTTTTTTTATTATCATAAAGGTATATGGTAGGAAAGAAAATATTAAGAGGATTAAAGAGCCAAAGCCATTACCTCAAAGAAAAATACCCTAGCTAACTTCTTTGTAATTGGATATGCAATATTATTATGAAGTTATTTTAGAGCTAGGGAGACGATGTGTTAAATTTCTTAGGGAGTGATCATAAAAAATGTTGAGCTGAAAAAAACAATTATGTATTCTCCATTATCTTAAATTTAAGTAAAATATTTTTATTTATATGGTGAATTATTAACTTCTAGCTTATTTCTTGTAATTAATTATTTATCTATGCTTATTGACCTCATTTTTAGAATGTGGTCGACACAACTCAGTTGAAATCATAATCTTTTTAAAAGGTTCAATTTGATTTTTGAATCAAAAATGAATTTGACATTAAATCTAAATTTATTTAAGCTTTTCTCAAACTCAAATTTCTCCATCATCTTTCCAAGGACTCAATCGATCCTAGCACCCATAAAATTTGAGCTATGCCCCTTTCACAAAAATCATAATTTCAATTATCCATTTATTGTGAGAAATAAAAGAAAATATTTCTTAACTATGTATTGACATATCTAATTAGTTTAAAATCGATTCTATTTATCAAGTAAAATTTTAATCCAAACTTTCTCACTTATTCTAATAAAAAAAATTTTATCTATATATTACAAATAAGTCTACTTGAATCTATCCAAAATTCATTTTCATAGACTTCTAAATTAACCCTAATATCTTCCATCATCTGTCATTTATGATTTTAATTTCATAGCATTAAAAATGTTGATGATAAACTTCATATGGAGTGTTGGTGATTAGTTCTTAGAGCTTATCCATCCATATTTAGCCACTTTAGTGCTTAAAGGAGCAATCTTTAGTGACATAGAACAAATATTTTATTAGGAAGGCCTCATTATTAGATCATCATAAAAAATTTAAGATGAAATGAAGAACTATAATGACGCCTTCAAAATATAAACATAAGGAGTTCACAATAGAATTAATGGTTAAGAGATTATTGTTAGCCATAAATGAATTATGAGCCTTAATTTACAAATTAAATAAATTGTATCAATAGTTAAAATTTTGAATTTATTTGCTCTTATAAAGCCTTTTTAATTTGCTATTTTATTTTATTTTAATTAGTCTTATGATTAATTTGGGAATGCACTTTGCTTGCCATTCCATGTGCCCCTTTTAAATTTTAAATCTCTTACTTCAAGGAGAATTCCTTATTACTAGGTAAACCATTGATTTCCCTCTCTTTTTTTACTTTATTTTGAATTTTAATTTTAATAATACTATAATATTTTAAATATTTATATGACTGAATGAAATGTAGTATTTTGGAGATTTAAAAAAAACTTATGAAGTCATCATCATTTTGATTAGAGCTTGATGATTGAGTTATGACATTCTTCAATGGGAATGTAATTTATTTTTATTAGGATTTTGATTCTTCTTTACACTATTAACATCAAAATTTAAAATTTTTGTACATTTAATTGATCATTTAGTATATTTAGTTCAAGTTAATTATGCTTTCTTGATTGAGTCATTCATTTTTAACCTAGTTTATTTGCACTTTATTGGATCTAATAATTTTTGGTTGAACCTCTAGCATAAATTAGAGATTATCCAAAAAAATTCCCCATATTTAATTGATAATATGATTGATTTGATTAGGTTAATCATTATTAGGTACTTCTAATGAGTATAATTTTATTTTGTGAGCTAGTCCTAAGTTGAGCCCTAGTTAGCTTAGTTATTATCCTAAACCAACCCTTAGATTGAGGAAACTAGGAACAACTTTAGATTAACCATATAATCTATGTGAGCTTACCAATAGGAGGACACTTTAGATCTTTTAATTATAAGTTTTAAACTTTCTAGTTAGCTTAGGTTTAATTAATTGCCAAATTTGTGTCAACTCTAATCCTTGGTTAACTTAAGATCTTTCAATGATGTGTTTTAAATCTTTTAATTAGCGTAGGTTTATTTTAATTTTATTTTATTAAATTTTCATTAATTATTAGAGTTTTTAATCAAGATTATCACCTTAATTTAAAAGGTTAACCTAGACCCAAAACTTCTAAATCTTTAAAATTTTGTACTTTGTTTATAATCTTTTATCAAAATATGTTCTATCCAATCTAGTGAAAATAAGTACCAAAATATGAAAGGTTTCACTTAAATCAATTTATATTAGAATTCATCTTTTCCCTCAATATATCATCATGATCATATTCTTAGTGGATATGAATGGAGACGTATTCATGAACTTAGAACTTTCTTTTAAGGACAATGATAGTTAATTAACTCTCCGAGCATAGGTATATATAAAGTGGGAAGCTTATCATTGATTTTATTGAGTAGGTGATTCACTAAAGACTTTGAAAATAAGGGATGCTTTTTGTGACAATCTATATGTAATTTTAGATATTACTACTGCAATGTTTCAAAACATTTAAAAATTGATTAGTTAAGTTCTTTTAACCTTTTCTCTTATTAGTTTTTCTAATAGTTACTGATATAGTTTTCTCATTTTTAGAAGAGCTAATAATAAACTTTTGGTAGCTTTTAATTTTTGTCATGAACTTTTACTATAAAAGGAAAAATTATGCTACATATAATGGATAATGCTCAAATAAGTCATTCAATATCTTTCTACTTTGTTATCTTTGTAAATGATATATGGATAATTGATCTTTTCTCTTTACCAATGGCCCTATCATTAGTGTCCTTACAGATATAGGATGTTTGCGCTTATATTATCAAAGTAAGGAAGAACAAGTTTGATGATAAGGTGCACAAGCATATTAGAAGATATAAAGATTTCAGAAGGATGATGAAAACTTAGTATTTTGATGAAGATGTTACTTATAAGTAAATGTCTTTTACCCTAGGAGTATTCTAGGTGATTTTATCAAGATTCTTAGCATGATTGTTAAGAAATCTTATTTACATGGTCACATATTTTTAGATTGAAATACCTGGTAATTTTTTATTTGCATAGAATGGTTATTTTGGTCCTTATCCTTCTTAGTTTTTCTAATGACTCTTGTGGAGATTTTTTTATGGGATAGGATCCTTTTTTGGGCTTCTCATATGCTGAACTATTCAACTTTTTGTTATCTTTTTTTCTTATTAATAAAAAACCCTTCATTTTGCCTTAAAAATTTGATCCAATCAACCTTTTCCAATGATAACATAGGTCATAATAAGTTAGAGACAACCTAATTGAGCTTGATTGATTTTTGGATTAGTATACTTGAGTCCTTGACTATAAGATTAGTCCATGTTGATCAAATTGATCCAAGAGTATGAAAATCATCAAATTGGTCAAATTGATTAGATCTAAACTTAGTATTCAATTCCAATTGATAGACCATAAAAAACATTTATCTATATTGACAATTAATTTGGCACATTAGCTCAAATAAATTGATCTAATTGAAACCCTTATGCCAATGTTTCTAATTTGACCAAATTAAATCAAGCTAATATTGAAAGCATGTGCTAAATGGTTAGACATGCTGTATTTGAGTATTTAACCATTAGATCAAACTGATATATTCAGTTGATTCATTGACTCAAATTGACTTAATTTGATCTTAAAGCTAAATTTATCAAATTACTTTGAAATAAGCCTTATATTTAATCTAAGTTTAGTACACACTAATTAAACCTAATTAACCCATTATTGATCTAATTGAATCTAATTGAAAATCTTCAAAATCTACTTTGTATATTTGAGCGTAAATCTTGAAATTGATCTAACTGTATTCAACCCTTACAGTTAGTTCAATTGAGTCCTTCATATTTTGCTTAAGCTTAATTGACCTTAAGCCTAGCTCAATTGACTTTATAATCCAAGTTAGTTTAAGATGATGTGCTTGACTCATTTGGACTTATTGAGATAATTTGACTCTTTTGATGCAATTAGTTGAACCTAATCCCTCAAATTCAGATAATAAATAATGGATGTTCAAATCCTAATTTCAAGGTTCATAGTAAATGTTATAATCATGTGGAGAGTTAATGGCATGGGTTATTTTCATTTTACTACCCATTGACTGCCCTTAACTCTCAAAAGCTACATCAATTGAAAGTGTTTGATTTCATGACTTGTGGAGGTGAAGACAATCCCTTGGTTTATTGAGCTCAAATGTATGGGTTGGTCTAAGATCAATGATGGAGAGCCTTTTGATTTCCATAATCTAGATCAAGTTAAATGGGATATTTAAGCAAAATAAGCCTTACCCAATCTATTAAACTAGTTTTAATAATTATTTTGGGATTTTGCATAGGACAGTCTAAAAATCCACGTTTTATATAAAATTTTTAAATAAATTAAATATTATATGATATTAAAAAAATCTATTTTCAATAAGAAGTATTTAATATTTTGAGTTTTAAAAATTAAATGCTATCCATTTTAATTTGTAAAATTACTTAAACTATTTATAAGATTTTGAAACCATTTGAAAATATTTGATAGCTTTATTTAAGTCTATTTGTGCATGGGCCTGGTTTAATGTTCTCTCCCACATTTAATTTTAATTTTTTAATGTCAAAATTAATTAAAATATGAGATTTTCATTACTTGTAAGCTCATCAAACCTTGCATTACTTTTAATATGTCATTGGAAATGCATTCCATGCCTCCATATTTTCTCACATTTACTTGATCCAATTTTTTATTTTTAATAATTGAAGTATTTAGTATTACAATTATTAAAATAAAAAATATTTAAATTTTTATAAAGAAATTTGAGATAGTTCAACATATTTATTATGAATTATTGTGTACTTTAGTTTCATTATAAAAATTTTGGTTGCATTGATTTATAAGTATCTCCAGTAAAAAAAAAACCCATTACTAATATTAAATAAAACAAGATTTTAATCTGAAAAATCAAAAAGAGTAATTCATTCACTATTTTGACTAGGTATACTTTCCAAAAATCATGCATACTATTTGTAATCTTTATAAATTTTATAGAATTTTTGTAAGGTCATTTGATATTCCTTGGATGAACAATATAATGTTTAAGCATAATATAAAAATATTAAATAATTTTAGAATATTTAAATAAAAGGTATAGACATATTTTCATTAATATGAACATATGGTTTTAATTTTATATGCATTAATTTTGGATTTTCAAAGGATAAAATTCCTTAATTTTGATAGTTTAATTATTGCATAATAAAAAACAAAAATACTGTTCATAGCTTAAATAACCTTCTCTAAGATCAATAAACTTGCTTTAAATATTCATTTATATTTTATTAATTTATGTATTATTTTTCGATGTTTTAATAAAACTTATAATACCAAAAATAGTAAATAATTACCAAAAGAGTTATAAATATTTAAGAGTTTTTATTGCCTTGATTAAGATTTTTGGAACATTATCTATCTTTATTTGATTTAAGATTTGTTTTTTTTTTTATTTTCTCAATTAATGTCTTGTTTTCTCTTAATTATTAAATTAGTAAAAAATAAGTTCTGATCATTGATTTTAATCATTCACATGCTTTTAAAGTTTAGATTTTTAATTTTAAAATTTTAAATCATTTTAATGTTAAGTCTGATATCTAAGCCTTGAATTTTAAAATTTGGATGTTAAAAGTTTTTATATTTTAAAAATCTTTGAAAATTTAAAAAATATACTCAAGAAAATTAATTCAAAATGTTAATATTATTAATTATATATTTGATCACTCTAAGTAGAAACACAGTCTAGAACACTCAAATGCAAACTTATGTGATGTACTAATAAGAAAGGAAAGATTCAAAATTAATTTTTGTTGTGAATATGTTGGTAAAAGTACTAATTATTTCTTAGATCATTTTAAAAGTTAGATTATTAAGTCAAAGTTTAATTAAGTTGTGATATCACTTTGATTGCTTATTAATCTCAATTTTAGATTATAAATATATTTACTTGAATCTCGTATTCATTCTTGTATAATGAAAGAAAGAAAAAAGTTGATATTTTAGTTTGATTTGTGTATGTTACTATCTTAATTTAAAAAATAAATAAATGTATCCACACTCAAACTTGTTCAAGCGTAGTAAATATATTTACATAAAATCTTTTTAACATAGAACATTTCTTAAAATACTTAAGTCACCTTCTCTTAAGTAGATCTTTATGGCAACTTTAGAAATAAGAGAGTGATATAAGACTATTCTTTACTATACCCAATCTAATTAATAACATACCATTTATTTTTTGGAAAGTATGAGTGCCTTTTGTTATAGAATTTATTGAAATTTGTATGTAAAACTTAGTGGAAAAAGACTACATATGAATTATAAACAGTAATTTTACTGAGATGTCATATAATGACTGGAAATCTGATGAACGTGAATTAGCACACCTAAATTCAAACTTATTAAGTAATAACTTTTGTGCATTAAACTCATGCAATTACATGCATGAATTCATGTATAAAACTAGTGAAGAAGTTTGGGATTGCAATGGCATCAAATATAAGGGTACAAATGTAGATAAGCAAAATATGATGAAACTAAATTTTATGAGACACCAAATGAATTACCTAACGGGTAAAGTACCAAATCTATCACATTTATATTTTTTTTAATGTAAATGTTCTAGACCAAATAATAGAGAATTGAATCTAGAAAAATTGAAGTCAAATATGATGGAGCTATTTTCTTAAGTTTCTTACTTATATAAAAATATTTAGGGCATTTAATAAAAAAAGTATGATAGATGAAGAATCTATAGTATTATATTTGATGACTCATGTATTCAATTTTCAAATAAGAAAGGTGACATAGATGTGGATTGTTGACCTATAAGTAATTTTCATATGCTTAATTAAACATATATATTGAAATTAGCAAGAATTAGATGCAGTGCCGTGAAAATGAGAGTTGAAAGCATATAAATTGTGACCGAAAATCGTGATGTCTTCTGACTGAAATGAACTACATCAATGCATTTAGAATATCAAATTCAATTAAAATTGATATCTTACATCGATTAATTACCATCCAATGAAAGAGAATAAATAAAATAGGGGATCTCATGCATATTAAAGTCGAGAGGTCTCGACGCCTCGAATGCTCCTTTCAACGGTTGCGTCGTTGTAACCAAAGCATTGAAAACTATTGAACAAGACCTTTTATGCTCAATTCAATCAAGTGTGGAGCAAATAGCAAGCTTCAGAGTACGGTAATGCTTAAAATAATCTCAAATTTGCTTTGATCGACCTTAACATTGCCCAAATGACCTCTGATCGTAAAATGGATTATGTCGTTGAATCCGGAACGTCGAATTTACCTAAAAATGATACCCATATTATGTGGATTTAATTTTGGCAAGATTTCGCTCAAATCTCAACACGATCGGATCATATGAGGATAATGAAACTTCTGATATTTATTTTTGATATGATAAATACAATATTTATAACTAATTTTATTTCAGAATTAATTTGAAATTGAATTGAACCCTAAAAAAGCTTTAATATCTTGAAAATCCCGCCTAAACTCTTAAGAAAATAAACTAATTAGGCAATTAGGGCGTCTTAATCCCCGCTCATAATGAAATTTCTTGTCTTTAATCTTGATTATTCGCTTAACCGAGGGATTGAAAGGAGCGCTCGGGTCCGGTCTCTCTTTTTTTTCTCCCACTCTCCCTCTCTCCCTCTCGTCCACTCTCTCTCTCTCTAGCTCCTGATCCGCTCGCAAGCGCACGATTCCTTTGATTGAAGCAGTCGACGCCTATTTGCCCCTCCTACAACAAGCTGAAGCCCCGTAAGCCTCCCTCTCTCTCCCTTATTTTTCTCCCAACTGGCATTCCACTGCCAAAACCCCATCCCTGTTCACATGAGGGAAGGAAAGCTGAGCACTGTTTTGTACTTAAGCGACGGAATCAGGTCGTCGAAGCCTCTAGGCCCGTCTTCATCTTTGATTCTTCTTTATTTGCTTATTGCTTCTAATCCCATCTTCTCTTAATCTTGTCTGTCCTCGCAACCTGCTACCTCGCATTACTTTTTTTATATATATCCATTAATCCTATAAAAAAAATTCCCAATCATTCCAGTTGCCGCAGCCGAGAAAAACTCAGTCATCAAACAGATTTCTCTCAGTCTTCGGCATTTTCACATTTATTTTTGTCTCTCTTGGCCTCCTCCTATGCATCTCTATGACACCAATGGACTCTCCCACATCCTCGTTCGAAATCATCTTCACCTTATTGTCGACGCCTCTGTTTTAACCCCCTTTTTGGTAGCTAAGAGGCAATTCCGTCATCAGACGGGTTCCTCTCGGCATACCCTTCCTGATTCCTTCTCTGATCATTCCCTTTGCGCAACCGGGAAGGAACTACATCATCAGACGGGTTCCTTTCAATCTCCAACATTTTCCCATTTATTTCCCTCTCTCTCTCTCAATTTATTACTCCAGCAAGCCACACGAGATTTTCCTGCTTCTTCCCGTCGGTTGTCAAAACAGCAACCCTATCTGCTCACTCGGTTGACGGCTTCGCTACTGATTTCCTTCCCCTTCTCTTGGCATACTGAGCTCTCTTTCTTTTTCTCACTATCCTCTCTTTGTCTCCTCTAAAACAAAAAATAAGATTTCAAGATGTAATTTGTGGATGCGTAGGAATGTATGGATGTGAAAATTGTATTGTATTTGTCTCATTTTTGCAGGTTTGAAGACCTCGTCACGCTCATCAGAGCATGACTAGATGAAACTCGGCCGAGGTGTTCTGCTCATCAGGGCATGATGGGTAGGCTAAAGTTGTTAGACGCAGCTTCCTTTATGCCAAAATGTTGCCATTTCAAAAATTTTTTGACTTAAATTAAAATTAATTGGATATGAAATTAAAAGTATGAAGTCCTAAAACAAAAATAAATTCAAAAATATTGGATTTAAGTGAGCTCAATGAATATTAATATTAAATAAGAATGAGCTAAGTGAGAATGATTGTGGATAAAAATATATATATGCTGAGATTGAAATATGATAAAAATTGAGCAACACACTAAATAGCTCATTTATATGATATTGCAAAATATAATGGTTTGTTGGCTAAGAATAATTATTTGAACATTTTGGCTTATAGTTTACCATGTATTAAAATGGTTGAAAGATAATATGTCAAATGCAAACACGACTTTGAATTCATATCATACTTATAGAAAAGTTGCATGAAGCTAGAAATCCAATCTAAAATGAGATAGAGCTCAAATCAAGCTCTAGAGTGAGATTCACTAAGAACAAGCCTTCTTATTTAATCAATATATTGGAATGTCTAATTTAAAATGGATTAAAGAAGGTTTCAATTGAACATAAAATTGATACATATGAGATTTGTTGGGTAATATTTTCGAGTTAAAATGAAAATCAAATGAATTTCAAAAGAGATTTTCACTGAAGACAAGCAACATGTTGGCAAGCATAACTAAAGCTTATTAATGAGTAATTGGATTGTTTTATATCTTTTGCTAAGCAAGTCAAGAAAATTTGAGCAGATTTATCGAAACCAAGGTAGCTCGTCAATGAGCATAAGTAGGGTGGCTTTCCTATTAACAAATGAATTATGTTCTAATTCATATTGAATAAATTTGAAATTAGATTGGAGAAATATAAATAAGACTCATAATAAATTTGGAAGCTCGCCAATAAGTTGTCTAATTGAATGCACATATTATAGTATCTCAATTCAAATGAATTGAAGAAGGCTTTAATTGAATTTAAGGATGTAGCATATGGGACCTACAATATGTCTGAATGTCTACTTTCCAGCAAGAGTAGAACCCAAATGCAATCCTCGCAACACCAAATTATAAAATTAAAATGTAAATATAGTGGTGGATTGAGCCGCTCACATCTCACTTTATCCTTAGCTTTTGACTTCACCTTTGTTTTCGCCTCCGCTCCGCTTTGCCACCGAACCAGCAATACTCAAGTGCAAGTAGGTAGAATGCACCATTTAAAAAGTAATTCACCACCGAACTTGCAATACTTCATAACAGCACACAAAAGAGGATATTAAATTAAATGCTACACTAACTATGGAGCTTCCTTCAATCCAAAAATAAAAGAAATTTTATTCTAATTACGATTTTCAAAATCAATGGTTTCATTAATTAGATGAAATTATCTAAGTTATAAATACCTGCATGTGCTCGGACATAGAGTTAAAGTGCAAATTTTAATGTCTAAAAAGGTTGCGCATAATAAGTTGAGATTAAATAAATATGAAATTAATCTCATAATTTAGAAATAAAATTACCTAAATTACTAAACACCCGCACGAGCCCTGACACTTATACTAAACACTTAAACTTTGTGTCTGAGGATGTTATGCGAGTTTTAAAAAAAGAGAAAGAATAATGAAATCGATTCAATCATTTATGACTATGTTCATGTAAGCTAATGAATGTCTCCATATGCTAATTCAAATCAATGAAAGAAATAAATATTCAACTCCATAGAATATGACCACAGTAGGCCTAATCCTCTATGCGTTAAATAATGTTGATAGGGTCTACTAACTGATCAACTTCTAAATGAACTTAAATTACAATAGATCATAAGACTCAATCCTCTATATTTTCAATGGAGTTTATAATGTCTGTTATGATATCAATTTTCTAAAGAATTTAAGTGACACATAAGTCATAGACCCGACCCTCTACTAGCAAATAAGTAGAGTTGATAAGGTCTGCCCTAATGACAGTTGAGTTGATTGAAGATATCAATTAGATGGGTAATTATTATCAAAATATTTATGATATTATATTCAATATTCTCAAATTCAAAATACTCGAAATATAAATTTAGATTTGATCCTATATTATTAAAGTAATAGAGTCAACAAGATCTGAAGCAATAAACTAAATGATTAAACACTTATATATATGATCCCATTCATTAAAAATCTCAACCAAAGGTGATATTATCATCAAAAGATACTTGAGCTCTAAATTAATTCATCATAAAACTAAATTTTACTAAGTAAATATTTGAACTAAATGAAATTTATTATTTAAATACTTAAAGCAAATAATTCATCCACCTATCCACCATCGTTTGTTGGGGATGATAGATTAAGAAAACTCTAGCTCACAAAGGAACTAATGTCAAGTAAAATAAATCACTATATTCAAACTCAAATAATCTCATGCTAGTAAAGATGTAGCTCGTGTCTTCTGTCCATGTGGTTTGGCCAATAGGCTCCACATATGATGCGCTTAGAGTCCTTGATCGGTGGCAGCCAAATGGTGCCACTATATTATGATCACGACTGTAGCCCGTATGTTCCCCAATGGCTCAGCCCTTTGAGTTATGAATCATGGGGTATATTTGATAGGCACAATGCCTTTTTGTCAGTTATGGTAAACTTAAGATTATCTCCTTGGACAAACAAAGCGCTCTATAAGGATTACTTGGATGTATGCGACAAGGATCCTTTGGTCAGGTTGGGTCGACTACCTCCTCTGACTAAGTAGACTAGGGACCACGACAGCCCGGGATGGCGGAACCATGGGATCTAGATCTGACGCATCATCATTCCCCCAACCATCCGCTTTAAGTTGAAATGATTTATTTTATAAATTTATAATTTTATACTCTACATGTTGCAACTATACGCTAAGCAATTAGCAATATAATGACTAACCTTAATCGAAAGTTCTCTCTCAATATTGGGAGGGTAATTAACTAGGTGCTTGCACCTAGAAACCAAACAGATCTAAAGTCCTCACAAAATGAGGATGAAATCTCTGAGTAGTATCTTATCTACTATTTTATCTTCCTTTTGAAAACTTGTCTGACATAATTCAAACTCTCTTCATCGAGAGGTCGGATGCGAATTTTTGAAACCCACAGATTTCTAGTGACTCCACTAGGGACTGGTTTTTTTTTATCTTTGGCTAGTCAAATTTGGAGTATAGTAGTAGCGAAGTATAAGTAATCAAAACTGAAATTAGTCATAAAATAAAATCTCTAATAAACATAATAGTTTGTTGAGTATGATTTTATTTCCTTGAAATTTTCTTTTGAATATGTTATTTTATTTTTGTTTTGTTGTATCTCTGCATTTTGAAAGTATGGGGTAGAATATTTATTTTTGATTATTGATCCCCGTCTTTCATTTGTGTAGATGGATCTTCAGAACACTCTGTTTGTTGTGAAGCTAAGCCGCAGGTCTAACATCTGTCTGGCTAATGATATCATCAACATTAGAGACACTGGAGCTACCATTCAATTTGGTAGTGTGGACTTTCCAGCAATTGCAGCCGAAGCTAATGACACATCAATCTAGGATACATCTGCATGTCGTACACATCAACCTGTGCAACAGAGAAAATTTACTGAAGTAGTTACTACTGAAGCTCCCCAAAAGAGAGCTTGTTTCAAAGATTGTGATACTCACACTGAAGAGAACTGTTGTTGGGTAGAAAGTCTTAATCATGGCTATAAACACCACTCTGCTAATTGAACCTTTCATATTAAGAAAGCATGATCATGAAGCTTCCTCGTCTTTAGAAAAATTAACAAGAAGGCAGAGTGTAAAGATGAATAGAAAACTATGAGCTCAACAACTACCGTCTGAACAACATACTATGTCATTTAGAACTAGAAGTGAGTATTCCCACCCGAATAATTTCAAGAACCCGAAATGGGTAAAGAGGAATACCTACTAGTGAGTTGAAGGAATCTTTTGGGGACCATTGCATCAAACTCTAGTTCCCCAAAAGAAAAATCACAAACCTTATATGCTAGAGTGTCAGTCGAAGTTGCCAAGAAATAGGCCTATGGAAAGAAGAGTCCAAAGGCTTGATGTCAGGCGATAATGCTTCATCACTACCACCTATTGTGAGAGCCATGATCGATTCAAGAAAATCTTGTACGGTGTGCATCAAATCATGACACCTTGACCATATATCTGAGAATCTGATTTCAAAAGGTCCTGACAGAAAGGCAAGCAAGCTTGGATGCCAAGGGCCCGAAGACAAACTGTTGAAAATAAAGGTAAGGGGGTGACATCTAGTTTGCACTCCTGGAAATCCGCCAATGATATGAACCGACAAAAATGGGTTCAAAAGAAGAAATCTTTTGATGATAAATTACAGGATGGTCAACACCTAGGTGAACATTCTAGGGAATCCCATCATCGGTCAACTAAATCTCCATGTTAGAAAGTTGACTTTGATCGTAGCCCTCCACTTAAAGAGAGGCTTATCTCGAATCTAGAGCCAAAAATTCATTGGAGGAGACATTCTGAAGTTAGATTATAAGAAGATGAAGAATATGATGAGGATATTATGGAAATGGAAGTAGTGTGTGTGGTACAGCAAGTTGGAGAAACATCTTGTGCACGATAGCACCAACATAGATGGTGTGAAGCTACACCTCCTATTTGTATGGAAGAACTAGCTCTCGAGCAAATAGAAGGAGGAGCTTTAAGCATGTCCTTGGGTGATGAAGAAAAAGAAGAACTAGAAGGAGAAAAGGATAACTTTTTCTTTGCCAACACCACGACATTAGCCCAAATGTAGAAATGAATGCAATGGCAAATGAAGGAAAAGGATACGGAGATCATCCAGTTAAATGAAAAGATGAATCTAATGATGGCATAAATGAATGTGATGCTACAGATGATGTAGAGAAATGCAGCAATAATGCCAGCATCTATTCCACCTGTCAACCATCTGATAGCTAATGCTACATCTACTAATCCACCAATTAACTCAGTGCCTCAAGCTTCTAGAGCACAGAATGCACCCGAGAGGAGAAATAAAGTCAATAAACTAGCTCCTCAACCCATCCCTTAAGATGTGCCTAACATATCTGAGCCCGTGATAGTAGCTCAATTGGAAACAATAATAAGTGAAAGGATCAAAGCTATCATTATAGCTGATCAAGTAGAAAAATTGGTAAGCAAAGGTCGTCCATACACAGTAGAGTACGATCAAGTGTCATACCCTAAAGGTTATTCGTTCCTAAATTCAATACATTCATTGGTACTAGAAACCCCATACAACACACTGTAATTCAAAGCAACATGTGGCAATACGAGGCAATGATGCACTACTATTCGCTTTGTTTTGAATTACGTTGAATTACCTAATGACTCAGTCAAGACTTTGTTGAATTAGATATGATATTTTTCAAGAGATTCGCCAGTGGAACTGAGAGGATTACAATTGCTAACCTCACCTTAGAACAAAGAAGGAAAGATTAGTCAATGACTAAATATATTTCACATTGGTGAAATATGAACATGAAATGTGAACAATAGCTAGAAGAGGAACTTGCAATCCAATTATTGATGGGTAACATTGATGATAAGATGGCACCATATCTATGCATGGCCTCTATCTCAATATTTCAAGAGTTATTGGACCAAGTGGCAAAGTTTGAAAAGCAAAATCACTCAAAACCTGAGGGTCACTCAGAAAAGGTAAAGAAGAATAAATTTGTAGACACAAAGACGAATGAGTCTCACACAACCTTCTCTTGGAAAATGAGCAACTTATAATATTGATAAAGGAAAATAGCCCACTTACATGGATGAAGGCGAAAATAATCAATTATCTTCCAATCAAAGCAATCAATGAGATGATGAGCAAATGCACTCATCTCTAAGATGATTAAGGAATACTCTTTCAAGAGGGAGAGTGTGGCTAAGTTATTCCACCAAGCGCTTAAAGCAAGATTAGAATTACCAGAATCCAAAAGACCCGAAGAGTCAGGTCAAACTGATAATCCAAAATATTGTCTATATCATCGGGTAATTAGCCACCCAAATTGAAGATTGCTATGTTTTTAAGAATTGGCTGGAGAGAAAATATAAAAAAGGTGAATTCACACTGTCTGATAGTGTTCTCGTTTATCCTAAATGAGAATCTGTTAAGTTGGTTATGTCCACTTCAGTGCCATTGATGTAAGAGAAGGTGAAAGAAAAAGCAATACAAGATGAGCAATGAGAGACACTAGTCTCTAAAAAGACCGTGAAAATATTGAAGCAGCTAAAAGATGTCCCCAGTATGAAGTGAAAATCACCACTTGAACCTATATTGGACTTAAAAGAAATGCCTAAATCAAGCATTTTAGCTTCTCAATGGCATTTTTATAAGGCTACTTTATCACAAAGACGAGGAGCGTCATAAACATAGACCTCATAAATCAAAGAAGTCAACTAAGAAAAAGAAGAGTAAGAAGAGAACTATAATACAAAAGGTCATCAATAATCTAGAGGAGTATCATCAGTGATGAGACGAATTAGCTAATTACATGTCAAGACTTCGATCACCGAGCCAAATAAAGGAAATAATGATAAAGACTTGCTTCCTAGAGACTTATCGAGTTATTTGGGGTGTGTCGAACATCCTCCAATGTGATCCATGCCTGGATAATTAGAATCAAGTAGCTTTGAAAAATGCAATATGAGAAAACGAACTCAGAAGGTTTTTCCCACCAAGTAGGAGAATTCCTAAACCAATAACATCAAAGTCGTGCTTGATGGTGCAACAAAAAAAGATAGTTCATAAGAAGACTTATGTTTTCCTAATGAAGATGAGTCTGAGCCTTCAAATACATCCCAAATGGGCCGCTTGAAGCTTAGTAGTGACTCTAAAGCATTTTCACAGTCTTCCAAGGTAGATGGTGACTTTGAAGGAGCTACCTCATCTGAAGAGTCTGAGCCGAATAAAGTAGTCCAAGTGCAACTAAGGAGTGGCAAGATACTACCACCTCCATTAAAGAAATGCTATCAAATAAGCACAAAACTAGAACTAAAGATAAAAATATTGAAGTTAATGAAGATATCATCTCTAAAGATCCTAAGAATAAGGCAAATTCAGGCGAAAGAATTGATTATAATATCCTATCACATCTGAGAAAGATCCCTACATAACTGAGTGTGTACAAGGCTCTCTTGATGTCGAAGGACCTTTGAGAAATGTTGATTCAAGCTCTTAAAGATCTGAAGGGATATGAAGCTCATTTTGTTGAATGATGCATGACTGAAGTTTTCCAAGCTCAAGATCTCCCAATGATTACTTTCTCTGAAGAAGATCTTAAGCTCGGGACAACGGAGCACAATCACCCATTATATGTAACTGTAGAAAGTGATGGAATTATAATCAATAGAATTCTGATTGACTTAGGTTCATCAGTAAATCTTATGTGTCTGTGAGCACTTAGGTGGTTGTCCCTAGACATTCAGCTTCTTAGACGAGATAAATTGATGGTCCATGCTTCAATGAAATGGGGCAGAGGACTCTCGGATCTTTCATTCTATTGCTTAGATTTGGAGAACTCTATACCCAAGCTAAATTTTTTGTGATAGATGTCACACCTCATTCAAAGCTCTAGGCCATCTTTGGCTCCATGAATATGGTATGGTTCTATCTACTCTTATGAAGTACATAAGAGTGAACACAAGATTCTTGGCACTATTTAGCCATTTGTAATTCATGAGAAAAAATTTATAAGGATGTAAAGTATTTTCTTTCAAAAGAAAGCAAGCCTCAATAATTTACAGCTCCAACTTCAAAAAATATGAAGCAACCTAAAGAAGAGAAGAAATAAAAAGGAAGAAAGAAAGCCGCATTAAATCTCTCTAAAACTTATGACATGTCACCAAAGTTGAAGAGGCATGTTCCTCATTTGGGTAGTGATACAGAAGGAGAGGAAGATATTCTAGTTGAACTCAAGAAAAAATGTGAGCCTTCAATATAAGCAAATGAGATAAACAACCTTAATTATGATTATGATTTCAAGTTCATCTATGCAAGTGAATTTCAATGTGTCTCTTCTAGAAGGGCTACTAACTTATTAGTATCAAATAATTTATTCGTAGTTACACCACTTCCTCCCGATATTTCAAATAAGTCACATGTACGATGTTCACAACATTGAGGTACTAAAAATATTTTATGTACCACCACTACTTGGGAGCAATGGATTGGGAACTTCATTCTATAGATCTGAGGAATGTCAACACAATGACTCTAAATGGCTTATTCAGTACTTAGAGTCTGAAGAGATGGTACCCACCAGAATGTTGAGATAATATCCTCCAAAAATCTGAAGGATGATGCACAAACTTGGAATCGATGTCAGAACTGATAGATGGTGAGCTCTCTTCTTTTATAACTTATGGAGTTCAAAGAGTCCATAGACATCTTGAAGAAGCGATAATTATACCACTAAGGGTCTTAGATACATCCAACAAAAGCATCATCAATGGAACACTTGCTATACAATCAAAATTGAGATTGAAACCAAAATTGAAAATGAAGTTTATGAAGTCGCTCTCATAATCGATGGGGAAATAGATGCCAAACTAGCACCTGAAGAACTTGAAGAAGGTGGACAGATGTCTACCATGGATGAGTTGAAAGAAATTAATTTGGGGACTGAAGAAGAACTCCATCCAACCTTCGTTAGTGCCCTTCTGCCTGACGATAAGGTTGAAGAAATTAAAATATTACTTTGTGAATTTAAGGACTGCTTTGCTTGGACATATTCTAAAATGCCTGGCTTATCCCCTGATGTGGCAGATCACAAGTTAGCTATCAATTTTGATTCAATACCTATCAAATAAGCTCTTAGAAGAATGAGACTGGATGTTGAAGAATAAATTATCGCAAAAAAAAAAATAATTGAAGCAGGTTTCATTCATGAGAAGAAGTATGCATATTGGATTGCCAACATCATCTAATTGAAGCTGGTTTCATTCATGAGAAGAAGTATGCATATTGGATTACTAACATCATTCCCGTAAAGAAGAAGAATGGTCAGATTTGAGTATGCATCAACTTTCAAGATTTAAATAAGACATGCCTAAAAGATGATTTTCTACTCCTTGTGTCAGAATTACCAGTGGATAACACCTCAAACTATGACATGTTCTCCTTTATAGATGGATCATCGGGGTATAATCAAATCAAGATGGCTCCTGAAGATGAGAAACACACATCATTCAGAACACCAATTGTTATTTATTATTACACAGTCATGTCGTTCAGGTTGAAGAATGTCGGAGTTACATATCAAAGGGCCATGACACCCTTCTTCGATGAGTTGGTTCATCAGAAAGTAGAATGCTATGTTGATGACCTCGTCGTTAAAAGCATTGATCGAAAAGATCACCTTGAGGATTTAAGGATTGTATTTGAAAGGATCAGAAAGTACTACCTCAAGAAGAATCCTTTTAAGTGTGTTTTTGGAGTTTTTTCAAGAAAATTTCTTGGATATGTTGTAAGACAAGATAGAGGAATTGATTGACCTCAATAATCAATCGTGGAGATGTCTCCACCAAGAACCTTCACCAAACTCTTTACAAGGATAACTCATGTTCATTCGACATTTTATATCAAACCTATCGAGAAGATACCAACCTTTTATGAAGCTAATGAAAAAGAACACTTCATTCAAATGGGACTTGGAATGCCAAGAAGCATTCGAGAGAATTAAAATTTATCTACTCAATCTGCCAATTCTAGTAGCTCCTATCCTAGAGAAACCTCTTATCTTATACACACTCTGACTTTAGAGGAGTCATTTGGGGCTTTACTTGCACAACACAATGAAGAAAATAAAGAAAATGCATTATCTTACAGAGAAACATTGTTTAGCATTGATATTTGCAGTTCAGAAGCTTCATCATTACATATTTTTTCATAAAATCACACTAATTTGAAAGGTCAATCTGTTGAAGTTCTTGATGACAATACCAACATTGATAGGTTGTTTAGCTCGATGGGCAATACTCTTATTATAATTCGATATTATGTATGTACCCTTGAACGTAGTGAAGGGACAGACCTTGGCAAACTTTCTTGCTGCACAACTGACTCCCGCTTAATGATGACTTGCCTGATGAGCAAATTCTATTTATTAATGAAAGAGAAAACTTATAAATTTGGGAGATGTATTTTGATGGAGCTTCATCGATCATGCTAGCACAACCTCCAAACTTACCCAAGGCGCGAGCCGGTATTGGCCTCGTATTCATAACACCTAAAGGAGGTATCATAAGACATTCTGATGGCTTGATTGAACCTCAAACCAATAATGAAGCTGAGTATGAGGCTTTGATAGTTTGTCTTAAAGAAGCTATTTCCATAGGTATCCAAAATTTGCAAATTTTTGGAGACTCTCAGCTGATCATCAATCAAGTTTTGGGAATTTATAAGATCACCAAGCTTGAGTTAGCCTATTATCATAAGCAAGTTCTCAAGCTAATAACATAAATTTTGAATGTTACATTAACTCGAGTCTCTTAATCCAAAAATAGTAAAGCAGACTACTTAGCTAAACTAGACAAAGAGACGACAAGCATGAACCATGAGCACGTGTTGATAGAAGTTTTCACCCATCGAGTTCTACAGCCAGTGAATCCATATTCCCCACTTCGAAGAGGGATCATCAAGTGTAAACCAATAGGATGCAATTTCGATTGATCCTCACACTCCATCAAAAATATTTAAAACTAAACAACAGAAGCATGCTCAAAAGGAATGAAAATCTGAAGAACTTTTAGAAGTACAACAAGAAGCCTTCATAGTAGAAGAAACAAATGATTGGAGACAACCCTTCATCAATTATTTTAAAGAAGGAAAATTACGAAGCAGCAAATCCTTGGGCTCACAAATGGCAAAGAGAATACTACGATATGCTTATATCAATGATATTTTATATCACATGTCTTTTGAATAGATGTGGCTATTCAGTTTGGGAAATGAGGAGGCTAGTAAAGTGATATCTGAAATTCATGAAGGACTTTGTGGTGCACACCAATCATGTTTTAAGATGGCAATCAAAATCAAGAGGATGAGTTATTATTGGCCATCAATGGTGAAAGATTGTATTGACCATGCAAAAAGGTATTATGAATGTCAAGTCCATGGAAATATTATTCATCAACCTCCAAATACACTACATCCAACGGTCGCATCTTGGCCATTTGATTGTTGGAGAACAAACATAATTGAACCTATTGATCCACCATCGTAAGCAGGTCATTGCTTTGTCTTAGCAGCAACTGGCTATTTTTTTTAAGTGGGCCGAAGCAGCTTCATTTAAAGAAGTTACTGTTGATTGAGTTATCGACTTCTTCACTCATAATGTGGTCTATAGATTTATTATACCATGATGAGTCTTCTCAGACAATGGCCTGACATTCAAGAGTACAAAGATTTATATATTCATTGATCGATATAAAATCGGATGGCGATATTCATCAATTTATTATCCAATAGCCAATAGTTTGACAGAAGCTTTTAATAAAACACTGAGCAAGCTACTCAAAAAGATCCTCATGAGGAAGAAAAGAGAGTGGCATATTAAAATGCTCAAGGCATTATGGACATATAAAACTACTTACAATACACCAATTAAAGCCACTACTTACACTTAACTTTTGGAGTCGAACAAATTTTTCCACTAGAAGTTAAGGAACCTAAATCACAAAATAAATAAAATTCTTCCTTCACCAAGCCGACTAAGCATGAAGCTAAGGCACAAGGAGGATTGAAGATACAAACCACTAAGATGAGACCTTCTTCAAGCCCATCAAAGCATTAAGCATATGACCGAAGGTATCTCTCTTCCTACCTGTTGAGTCAATAAAGATAAATTAGGTCAAATCTCATATGGTCAACTGGTTTACAACAAACATGGACCACTTCATACATGCACCATATTTGTTGGGGGACATTTATTGATCTATAAGTAATTTTCATATGCTTAATCAAACAAATATATTGAAATTAGCAAGAATTAGATGCAGCATCACAAAAATGAGAGTTGAAAGCATATGAATCATGATCGAAATTGATTGAGAAGTCCTCTGACAATGAAATCAACTACACCAATGCATTCAGAATATAAAAATCAATTAAAATTGATATCTTAGATCGATCAATTACCATCCAATGAAGGAGAATAAATATAATAGAAGATTTCATGCATATTAAAGTAGATAGGCCTTGACGCTATCCAAATGATCTCCTTTCGCAAAACGAACTAGGTAGTTGTCGCCGAAGCATCAAAAACTATTGAACAAGACCTTTTATGGTCAATTCAATCAAGTGTGGAGCAAATAGCAAGCTTCAGAGTGCGATAACGCCTAAATTAATCTCAAATTTACTTCGATCGACCTCGATATTGCCCAAATGACCTCCGATCATAAAAATGATTATGCCATTGATTCTAGAACATTGAATTTACCTAGAAATGATACCCATATTATGTAGATTTAATTTTGGCAAGATTTTGCACAATTCTCGACATGATCGGGTCATACGAGGATAAAGAAACTTTTGATATTTATTTTTAATATGATAAACACAATATTTATAACTGATTTTATTTAAGAATTAATTTGAAATTTAATTGAGCCCTAAAAAGCTTTAATATCTTGAAAATCCTGCCTAAACTCTTAAGAAAATAAACTAATTAGGCAATTAAGGTGGCTTAATCCCCGCTCATAATAAAATTTCTCATTTTTAATCTCGATTATTCTCTTAACTGAGGGATGAAAGAAGGAGCACTTGGGTCTGGTCTTTTTTTATCCCACTCTCCCTCTCTTGTCTGCTCTCTCTCTGGTTCCCAATCCACTCGCAAGTGCATGATTCCTTCAATTGAAGCGGTGGCCTATTTTCCCCTATAACAATCAAGCCCCTGCCTCCCTCTCTCTCCTTATTTTTCTTCCTTATTTTTCTCCCAATTGCCATTCCACTGCCAAAACCACATCCCTGTTCACATGAGGGATGGAAAACTGAGCATTATTTTGTGCTTGTGTGATAAAATCAGGTTTTCAAAGCCTCCAAGCTCATCTTCATCTTTGATTCTTCTTGATTTGCATATTGCTTCTAATCCCACTTTCTCTTAATCCTGTTTCCCTCTGACCTGCTACATCGCATTACTTTTTTTATATATATAGTCGTTAATCCTCTAAAAGAAAAAATCCTAATCATTCCCTTTGCCACAGCTGTGGTGTTCATTTTCGATTATGTGTATGGGGGACACCACACAGATCTATGGGTGTGCTTATTAAGGTGATTGGGTACAACATCAAGGAATGGTGCACTATCTCAAAAGATAGAAATTACCACCCTACAATAGACCTAATCATCTAATAAGGACTCCTAAGGCATGATGGGTCTTCGAATATACTAGAGATTTTTTTCCCTACTTTACATGGATAAATAAAGCAGGGTTTATTTAAACTGGATAATAAAGTTTCCTATAGGGGCAAGCCCCCATAGTTAATTACATCCTAATGAAGGTGAGTTCCTTAGGAATATTCTTGATTAAAGTAGGCAATTGTTGTCTCCAAAGATTTCAAAGATAGGACTATCAATAAATTGGCTATTTTTGAAAAATTAATTGGGATAGATAAAAAAAGAGAGACTTATTATCAAAGCTAAATGAGTAGGGAATGCTCATGATACTAGGAAACCTAGTAAGCATTCCAACCTATCCTATAATTGGGCTTTATATATTTAAAATTGAGAGGATTGATTTTCTTAAAGTTGACATTTTATTAGAAAATTAAGACTTATAATCCCACAACACAAGGGTGTGGAAATGCCTAACATGTGAGGATTTGTGTTAGTATTCAAAAGGAAATTGCTACCTCATATCCTAAATCTAGAGTGCTTTGGTAAGAACCAAAATGTGACATAAATCTAAGTGGAGATGGGTATATGGTTTACCTCCACAAGAGAGAATAATTCACCCAACTGCTAGACTTACAACAGCCTAGAGTGGCAGCCAGCTAACTCCTCCTATGTTTTAAAATCATGTAAGTAAGCCATATAATTTTGCAAGATAGTTAGGTTGTTATTATTTAAAAAGAGAGACTAAAGTCCTTAAACCAACTCCTTAAGAGACTAGAGCATGATTGCCATGAGTAATGACTTAGTCTGATGCAAATCTTTTCAAATTTATTTGTATTTGACACTTCATTTTGGCAAAGGCAGTAAGATTTTTGTATGCCTAAATGCATGTTGAAATGAGTTATGGGCCAAATCAGGAGAGAAGAGGGTGAAGCTTCGTCAGTGGGAGTTGCTCTCATAGGTCAAGCGGTTCTCATGCATGCAAGAACAGAGGCCCTCATTTTTGCAAGAGTGGTAGAAGATGCATGCATGATATTAGACATACAACCATACAACTAAGGGGTTGCTAAATCTTTTAATTATCTTGGTTTAATGCCTAGGCTTTATGGTGAGTTTATGAATTATTTATAAAATTTAGTTATGAGTTATAGTTGGGGTAGAAAATTTATTTTTTCTAAGAGCCTAATCGGATCCGGGCCAAACATTAAATCACCAATCATAAAGAAACTATGAAAATGCATGTCATTTATATTGCTTAATTGTAAACAAAACATCAAACAATTTATGAACCCAATGTAAAAGAATAACATGTTGGTGCAGTCGGGTACCGCCCTACAACCCGAAAAGAGAAATGGGTAACCGAGCTCTACCCTTATACAACCCGGTTTATGAAAGAAAAATTACAATTATAAATAAATAAATGCTATAGGGGGTCTTCTTATTTTCTTTTTTCATATCTCCTCCATTTCACCATTTGGGTTTTCTTGCTCCAAAGGCATCACAGAGGCCTCCAAGGACAAAGCATTCTAGCCTCTGCTCATCCTAATCTCCCATAACACTAACCTTAATTTTTAATACATAATTACATTAAAAAAGGGAAAAGTAAATCTAACTACACCTACAAAATAAGTGTTAGCTAAACACACCATACAACATAAGCAATTATATGTATGATTTGGACTTAGCACCCTGCACATGGGTAACCAAGTCTACCTTTCCTAATTTAGATTGTTCTTAGGGGTTAAGCAACCTGCAAAAGAGAGCATTTATATTAATTTTAAGTACCCCTTAAGCACAATCTCCTGCAAAAAACATGATTAGGCTAATCACAGCCTAACATCCAGTCTACGAAGCATACACCCTAACATCCAGTCTACAACAATTCATCATAAAACTAAACATACATCAAATCATGGACCGCCCTAACATAAGGCTAAAAATGGTGACTTAATATAAGGTGTGTGTATATTAAGGCTTGTGTGGTATGCCTTAACTAGGCTTTGTTATAATTTTCTAAGTAAGAAAGGATTTAATTATAAAGGATGATTTCACTTTAAGTGGATTAATTGATTTTAAAGTTTTACTTAATGTTTTCTTTTGTTTCACTTGGTTTACACTTAACAACTAAGTGTTATAAAGAGAAGAAAAGAGAGGATCACCCTCCTTTATCCCTACCTTAAGCCACATTTTTAAGGCATATTAATTAATCAATTCTCTTTAATGAATGGATTATTACATATTTTAATTAACCCTAAGTTTAGGTTCACTTTAAATAATCTCATTCGATAAGAAAGGCATCTTAAGATTAATTGGAGTTACTTACTATCACACAACACATGTTTATTCATTTCTTTCCATCATATGTAGCATTCATATGATTAAGTCCTAAACATATCTATATATACAATATATTTTTTAGCACACTTAAATATAGGATGCATGAATGATTTTTTTTTATATAGAAAAAAAGGATTCTCATTCATCAGCGAAATACACATTCAAATGTATGAAAGTTCTATGCAACTACTTCGCCATTGTTTGACCAGGAGAACGAGGCAGGAACCTCCTTGGGGCTACTTAAAGCCCTGCATCCTTAAGTATCTAGACTAGATATACCTGCTATTCTTAAATACATATAGATGTATAAACAACTATATGAATAGAAATCATGCAAAAATGGTACTTTTATCTTGAATTATGCATATGGAATAAGGTGAGGTTTTCATTCATTATCCAAATGCACACATAAGTGTATAAAAGTTATAAGCAAGTATTTCGCCATTGTTTGACTAGGAGAATGAGATAAGAACCTCCTTGGGGCTACTTAAAGTTGTGTGTCCCCGGGTGTCCAAACTAGATATACCTGCTATTCTTAAATAGTCATGAGTGTACAAACAACTATAAAAATGTAAACCATGCAAGAATTGTATTTTGATTTATTTATACATATGAGCTAAAATTCTATCTAAATTATAACATGGATATACATAAGAATAAACCCAAGCAAGTGTTGTATCCTTTTCAAATGAACTATACACTTGTTAATATTAATATACTTATGTAAATTAAAGAAGATTAAAGAAAAGAAAACTTCATATCACATGTTCTAAGTTGCAAGCACATACAAGCTTATAAATACTCATAATTATCATTACTCTATGTGTTATGGTTGATTTATATACTTTTAAAATAATTTTGACCATTGCAAACTAACGGGCAGCCTTATGTCAGGTCCGATTTGTTGCACAAGTGACTGATCACCCTAGTGGTTCCTTGTTTAGGAAGATGTGAGTCTCCATGCTTTCTTCCTAACTTGACCATTGCAAACTGAAAGTCACCCCTTTCGGTTGGTTAGTTCTACCCCACGGTCAGTAGACTATCCCTTTAGATTTATAAATCTAAGACAGGTTTAGGCTGATATTAGCCCCTTCTTAGTGAATCCATCATAAACTAATGGGATCCATCAAATTAAAGCAATTGAAATTAAAACAAATGTATTTCAATAAAATGACATTATCTTGACTACTTTTAAGTTGATATAAGTTCCCCAGAGGCATTCATTCAATAGTCACCCTAGGTTGGGTCCGATTTGTTGCATCCAACGAATCACCCCAGCAGTTGTCCATTGCTTTTGGAGATGAAAGTCTACCATGCTTTCTCTCTAGCACAGCCGGTGTACACCTAAAGGAAACCCCTTAGGTCGGATAGTTCTACCATGTGGCCGGTGGACTACCCCTTTGGATGGGTAAACCTAAGATAGACCCAGGCCGACACAGCCCCTTCTCAGTGCGATCCATCGCAAACAGACAGGGTCCATCTTAAAATCTAAAACTTAAACAAACAATCAATTAATTTATCCTCAGTGAGACATCAATTAAATCTAATTCAAACTTGCATTCCTTAGCGAGTGGACTCTCAAAAGAAATCCAAACCTCTTATCCTTAAGCCATATGGACCTACCTCCATAAACCTAACAAAAACTCCTTCAAACCAACTCAAAGATGGTTGATTTATTTATAAATCAATCATTCCTTCATTTATGTTTACAAATATAAATGAAACCCACCCTCCAATGACCATAAATAAATCAAACCAAATCAAAACCCAAGTTAGCCCTTCCAACCTACATCCCTATGCTTAATCAAATTAGCTTCCAAATCACTCCAAACTCAAGTGATTTTCTCTTGACCCATTTATATCTTCATTTATATTCACAAATATAAATGAAATATAAATTCAAATGACCAAAACCAAACTCAAATCAAATCAAATTCCCAATTTTAGCCCTTTTAGCCAAACTTTTGAACTTGGCTAAATGACATCCAAATCAACTCAAAACTCATGGATTTTTTCATGATTCAATCATTCCTTCAATCATGGATCCAAATATAAACATAAATCACCATTATCAAACCAATACCAAGTCAACCCAAATCAAGCCCAAGTTAACTCTTATGACTTGAAATTGTCATATGAATCAAAAATCCATTTGGCTCCAAACCAATTGCAATTGGATTTATATTTGAATCCTAAGCTTGTATGTGAGTTCAACCAAACTTGAATCAAACTGATTGACTCATTTAGGCTCACTTGACCCAAAGTGACCTAAAGGACCTTCTTTAGCCAAGTTCTAATCCAACCCAAATTGTATTGAATTAAGCTCATCTAAACCTCAATCATGACCAACAATCATCATGGGGTGATCAACCACCTTGAATTAGGTCAAACCAAGTCAAACTTTGCCTTTGACCAAGTCAACACTTAGCCCAAATGAAACCCAAACTAGCCAAAACCCACTATATGCCAAATTGATTGAAACTATTGACCCAAACCCATTCCTAATCAATGATTGAACATGACCAAGTCATCAATTGAGCCAAACCAAGCCTGATTGGCTACTTGACCTAAGTTGACCCAAATTGACCTAAAAAGCTAAAATGGGTCAAATCATGATTTAACCCAAATTGATTGCAACCAATGGCTCAAGTTTATTCCAAATCACTTGTTGAACTTGACCAAAGCCATGATTAAGCCCAAGTTAACCAATTGGTCAACTTGACCCAACTTAGCCCAAATTGACCTAAAAGGCCAAATTGGCCTAAATCCTAATTAAAACTAAATTAAAGCCTACAATCATTTTTAATCAACCAATTGAACTTGATTCAACACCTGACCCAACCTAATTTGGTCAAATTGGTCAAATTGGTCAAATTGGTCAACTTGACCTATTTGACCCTTTGAATCCAACTAAGTCAAATTGAAACCCAAGCTAAAATAATCCAAATTAATTGAACCAAAACATTCCAAATCATCATATGAACCTAACCCAAGCCTTGGTTTGACCCAATTTGAGCAATTGGTCAACCCAAGCCAACCTAACCAAAATGAGCCCATTTTGACCAAATGAAGCCAAATCCCTCCAAACCAACTTATGAGACCCTTGAGCTTAGTCAAACCCGACCCAAACATGCCCTACTTCATTACTAAATCAGCCCAAAAGCTAAGTGGACCCCACCAAGGGAATTAGCCATCAAACCCTAGGATTTAAACCATAAACCCAATGGATTAAAGATAAAATCAACTTGCCCATCCCCATGGCGGCTCATTTACACTACATGGAACCTTCCCTTGACCCACCCAGTGCATCTAACCCATTCTAGGTTGGCTAAGAACCTTTGGAAGGTGAGTTGACTCAAATCCAAGCCAAATCGAGCACCCCATGGACAAAAGAAGAAGAAGCTTGGCACACCAGCCCTTGAGGCTCCTCCCACGACTCCCGCCATCCCTAGCGTGCGGCCTAACTATGATGGAGAAAACTCTGGCGACCAAAGGGCAGCGAGCTAGTACAAAATGTGCGCACACTCTCGTCCATCAATGATGAAAAATTGAGGGGTATACCCAATTCGAAGACAATTTCACACATAATCAACTTGTGTGAGTCCCTAAGCACATTCCGAACTCCCTCAAAGCAAATCCAAAGATCCCCAAGCTCTCTCCATTCAACCATTCTCATTCCCATGTGCAAGCCAAAATAAGACACCCACTCTCAAGAAATACTCCTTCTCCACTAAACCAAATCCAAATTCCTTGCACCCACACCATCCTCATACCCAATCGAAGCCAACCAAACCAATTCCCAACCTCCAAGTGGCTAGAGGTGTGAGTTCGATCAAAGCCAAAGCATGCGTATGCGTGGATTATTCAACCAAGCACCCTAGACCAAATTAAGCTTTGACTTCTTCAATAAGGCTTCGCCTCAACTAGGTGAAGCTACCTCCAGCGTTGCGCTGCCGGACATTAGCTTCGATGAGATAATTCCTCAAAATAGTAGCTTTAGACCTCTGTATGTTGGTATTTTATTAAAGGAATCTCCATGTCAAGGGATTTTAGCTGTTGGATGTGATTGTGTGCTCCCTTAGAAGGTGTAGGATCCATTTGATCCCAATCCGAGCTCAAGTGAGCTCGGATCGATGGTGAAAGATGGACGGTGCTCATCTTTCACTGCTCGTGAATGGGATAGATCACAAGCCATCCATCTCGCATGATCGAGATGAACTGCTCTGATCCTATCCCATGGTAGATCCTTTGATTTCTCCCTTAACCTGCAGATTAAATCATGGTCGTCCGATCTAAGTTCGGACGGCCCATGGAGAAAGCACGCCCACCACCGCTGAGTCAGTGCATGGATGTAACTACTTTAAAGAGTCAATCCCATCGTGCCACATGGAAAGTGAGCCGTGTTAGCAGCCACGTGGCCCGACGAGATTATGGGCTTAATTAGAGCTAATTAATTAGTTTTTAATCCTGAAACTTCCTAAAATCATAACCAATTGTAGAAAAATCCAAAAAAATACAAACTTAGGCTCATTTTAAAGATATTTCAGAGGAGAATATAGGAAAATTATAATTAATTGATTTTGAACAATGACTTAACTTAATTGGGGTTTTAGAAAAATCTAATTAGCTTGATTACATCTTAATTAAGCACTCAATCAATCTTAAATTTTATGTGGATGTTTAGGGGGATGACCTCTACCTCCCCTATTTTTCTAGGATTTTATTGATTGCTTAATTAGGGAAAATATTTGAGTAAGCCCTAATCACTCTCTTAATCTAATTAATTATAATTAAGGAATGAATAATAACTTTATTAATCATTTGAACATAATTATCCCTGCTGAATAGTAAGATCACTTAGGGAGTGTGATTGGGGATATTTTTCCTAATTCATTTCCTAAGTCTTCTTTATCTTTAAAAATCAAATTAATTAATGGGTTAATAAAATGGTTAATTGATTAATTAAGTGGTTAAATCTTCAAAATAAGGAAATCAAAACCTAATTGAATGTTTAAATGATTTAGGGATTTGGATTGAGGTATTACCCTTGATCTTTCCCCTAAGTTAATTTCATCATTCAAATTAAAATATAACAAAAACATTAATCAATTCACTAAAATCTTAATGAAATTAAAATTAAAAATCAATCCATCCTCACATAAGCAACCTTTAATTGATCTTGGGTAGCTCCTTGGGTGTTCAATAACCCAAGGTGAGAGATAATGAAATTATGATTGGCTCACATGTGTGAGAAAATAATAAGAGTAGTTAAGTGAGATCCCTTAAGCTTAATTAACTATTAATCATAAGCCAATTACATTAGGCCCCTTTCATTTCTTAGGAGCATTGCAAATTTATTTTTCAGGTGATTGCATATCATATTGGCTTATTATTAGTTTGTAAATTAACTTAAGGTGATATAGGTAAGGAATAATTAATTCATTTAATTCATACCTTAACCTAATCAAAATATAAAATCAACTTTAATTTTTCAAATTAAACCAAACTAATTCACACATGGGGAAATGGGTTAGGATTAGAAAACCTCTCTAACATTTCCTAAATCAAATTAAATTCAAAGATAAAAATGTCCTTAAAGTGTATTGATTCATTCTAAATAGCCTTATTTAATATGATTGTCCTTAAGAATTAATTGGGGTGAATGAAATCATGTGTTTACATTCCTTTATTTCTTTCCAATCATACTAAATATTGTTTGCCATATGAAACCATGCATTCATTTCTTTTAAAAATTAATTAATTAAAATGTTTTCTTTTATACCAAATTGCATGTGTTGGCTAAAATTAAGAATATGAGTGGCTATTATCACAATTAAACCAAAAAATATTTTGAAAACCTATAAATCAATTATTACGAATGAAGTAATGCTAATTACAAATACTTATAAGCTTGCATGTGATGGTAGTATAAGATGTGTACTATGAAGTTCTCTTTATTTCTCTTAACATGGATTCACATAATATTTGCAAGTGTATAGTTCATTTGAACACTTGCCTAAATCTATTCCTATGCATCTCTATGTTAAGACTTTGGAAGGGTTTTCATTTTATACATGTAAATCATACATCTAAATCAAACATAATTTCTTGCATAATTCCTTACCCATTTGGTTATTTCTATGCATTCATATAAATTTGAGAAAAGTGGTATATTAGTCTGGACATCCCGGGTTGTAAGGCTTTAAGCCCTAAGTTGGTCTTGGACCTTATGCCCCTAGTGTAGAAAACAATGGCACCATACTCACTTAAAACTCTTATACATATGCATGTGCGATGTGGCCAATGAATAAGGAATCAAAAATCAAATAAATACAACATAACTTTAGCTTGGATTTACCTATCCTTATAGTTATTCATACATTTACATGTATCTAAGAAAAGTGGTATATTAGTCTAGACATCTCGGGGCTACGAGGCTTTAAGTAGCCCTAAGTAGGTCTTGTACCTTATGCCCCTAGTATAGAAAATAATGGCGTCGCACTCACTTATAATTTTTATACATGTGAATGTGTATTTTGCTAATGGAAATCTCTTTTTTCTATATAACAAAGACATGCATTCATAATTCAATTAACAAATGAAATATTTAAATTTCAAAATACATTTCTTTGCATTCATCATCAAAGTATGCTAAAATTTACATTGCATGTATAAGTATGCTTAAGATTATTCATATGCATGATATACATGATGGAAAGAAATGGGTGAGTGTGTGTTATGTGATAATAATCCATCCTAATTAATCCTATGATTCCTTTCTTATTGAATAAAGCTATTTAGAATGAATCTAAACTTAAGGTTAATTAAATCACATAATAAACCATTCACTAAAGGAAATCCATTAATCAACTTACCTTAGAAATTACTTAAGGTAGGGATAAAAGAGAGACTCTCCCTCTCTTTCTTCTCTTTATAAAACTTAGTTGCTAAGTGTAGGCTACTTGAAATAAAAGAAAACATTAAGTAAAATCCCCAAATCAACTAAACCACTTAAAGAGAAACCAACCCCTTTATAAATTAAATCTCTAACACTTAGCAAATCATAAATCTAAAGCCTAGTTAGGACATACCACACAAATCCTAACACATGCACATTAGGCTAAGTCACCATTTCTAGCTTTATGTTAGGGTGGTGCATGGTTTGATAATGTTTAATTTTATGATGTTTTATTTTAGACTGGATGTTTGGGTGTATGTGCGTAGCCTAAATGTTAGGCCGATATTAGCCTGATCATGTTTCATGCAGGGGGTTGTGCTTAAAGGGGGCCACTATAATAAAAATATAAATTCTTTTCACTATGCAGGTTGCTTAGCCCGTAAGCATAGTCCAAGTTAGGATAGGTGGACTTGGTTACCCATGTGTGGGGTGCTAAGTCCAAATTATTTCTTTAACTGCTTGGATTGTATGGTGTGTTTAGCTAACATTTATTTTACAGGTGTAGCTAGGTTTACTTTTTTTCCTTTTAATGTAATTTTTGCATTAGGAATAGGATAAGTGTTATGGGATGGATTAGGTGAGCATTGGTTATAAGACCATGTCTTATATACCATGTGATACCTTCAGAGCAAGCTACATCCCACTCAAGCTAAAAGAAAGAAAGAAATGGAGCAAATTAAAATTGAAAAATGAAAGATGAAGAGTGAAGAATGGATGATGAAGAATGAAGACCCCCATAACACTTATCATTTCATATTTATAATTACTCTTTCATTGTATCGGGATGTATAAGGGTAGAGCTCGGCTACCCAAATTTCTTTTTGGGTTGTACGGCAGTACCTGACCGCACCGGCCTATTATTCTTTTACGATAACTTTATAAAAGTGTTTGATATTTTGTTTAGCTTGTGCATAGAAATAGCATGCCTTTTCATAGTTTCTTTATGATTGGTGATTATTGTGTGGCTTGGATGTGATTAGGCTCTTATGATAAAAATAAATTTTCTATCCCATTAACAACTCATGACTAAATTTTTAAAATAATTCATAACCTCACATAAAAGCCTAGAAATTAAATCAAGATAATAAAAATTTTAGCAACCCCATAGCTAGATGATTGAATGTATAATATCATGCATATCATATTCTTCCACTCTTGCTAAGAGAGGGCTTCCATCTATGCTAGAGAATAAAGGCTTAACCTATAAGAGCCTTTGATGGAAAGACACATCTTTCTCTCCTGATTTAGCCCACAATCAATTTCTCATGCATTTAGGCATACAAAATCCTATAGCTTGTGTCAAAATAAAAGTCCAAAAATCAAATAAAACTTGACAAAATTTGCATTAGATTTAAGTCATTACTCATGCCCTTCATGATCTATTCTCTTAGGGGGTGAGTTTAAGGACTGAGTTTCTTTTCTAAGTAAATAATAGCCTAACCATCTTGCAAAGAATATGACTTGCCTACATAGATTTGAAGCATAGGAGGAGTTAGCTGGCTGTCACTTTAGGTAGTAATAAGCCCAACAGTCAGGCGATTTACTCTCTCTTATGGAGGTAAACCATATCCCCATTTTCATCTTAGATTTAGGTCATACTTTGGTCCTTGCCAAAGCTCCCTAGATTTAGGACCAGAGGTTGTTGTTTCCCTTTATGGGCTATAAGCATAAATTCTCACCTCTAGGTGTTTCCATAATCTTGTATTGTAGGATTATAAGTCCTAGATTTCTAATAAAAATCCAACTCAAACAAATAAATCCTCTCAAATTGAAATATATAAAGCCCAACCATAGGATAGATTAGAGTACTCACTAGGCTTCCTAGTATCATGAACACTCCCTACTCATCCCCTTTAGTTTCGACAATAACTCTTCCCTTTTGAACTCTCCCACTTGATTTTCAAAAATACAACTAATCCTTTGATAGTCCTATCTTTGAATTCTTTGGAGGCAGCAATCACCTACTTTAATCGATAGTATTCTTAAGAGATTCATTTTCCTTAAGATGTAATTAACTATGGAGGCTTCCCTCCATATGGAACTTAATGAACTTGATTTAAATAAACTTTGCTTTACTTTTCTATGCAAAGTAGAGAAAAACCTCTGGTATATTTGAAGACACATCATGTCTTAAGAGTCCTTATTAGGTGATTAGGTCCATTATAGGGTAGTAATTTCTATCTCTCGAGATAATACACTATTCCTTAATGTTGTACTATATCACTCTAATCAGTACATCTGTGGATCTGCGTGGTGTCCCCTCACATAAACATACCCAAAACCTAAAAATAAACACTACACTAGGCTTTAGATGTATAATTATCTAAAGTGTAGGATATTTAAGTTAAACATTAAGAGAGGTTCCACTTCAAGTCATTGAAAGGATTAGTTAGTTTTAATTTGCATTCATGTTTCATATAATGCCTATTTAATACTTAATTATAAAGAGAAGAAAGAGGTTTGACCCCTTTCATCCCTATCCGAAGTTGTTCTCTAAAGGTATATTATTATGACTTTATTTTCTTTAGTGAATAACTTATAAAATATTTTTTTATTAAACCTAAGTTTGGGTTAATCTTATGGAATCTTAGTCTAACATGAGAGGCATTTATCACATGGATAACATTTCATTATTCCTCTTCATCATCAATAGCATGCACATCTCTTTATTTTTAGTACTCATGATATTTGATTTAACACACCTATCTATACATGTAATATACTTTTATATTTTTGCACACTTGATGATTCTTAATGCATGTATATTTGTATAAAAGAAAGACTTCATCTTTTAGCTAAGCATATATACACATGTATTAAAGATTTAAGCAAGTACATGCCATTATTAAATCAAGGAAGTGAGATTATCTAAGACCTTCTTGGGGTTACTTAAAGCCTTGTGTTCCTGAGGTGTCCAGACTATATACTTGCTAACTTAAATACATGCAAACATATACACAAGCATGTGAATGAAAATCATGCAAAATTTATATAATAGGAAATTCTTTATTCGTGTAAAGCAAAGTTATATCCTAGACTCTAGCATATGCACACACATGAATGAAATTAAGCATGTACGTGCCATCGTTAAACCAGGGAAGTGAGATTATCTAAGACCTCCATGGGGCGACTTAAAGCCTCATGTTCCCGGGATGTCCAGACTATATTCTTGCTAACTCCAAACATATGTAAACATACCCATGAATCATGAAAATAGAATAATTTTTTACCATGTTTAAACTATAGGTAAATGTGAATTCCATTGAATATTCATAGCCAACATTAACTTAGATTTTCATCATTAGCTCATAACTTTTGAAAATAATTTATGGATTTATTAGTGATAATAGTAACACCATATAATAACATTTAGCCAACACATGCAACTTAGATATAACCATATTCTTTTGATTCTTTTTGAGAAAACATGAATACATGGCACAAATGGCATGCAAATTTATTATGATTGAGAAGGAATGACTAAACATTGCTACATAATACATTTAATTATATTAGTTCCAAACGACAATCAAGCCAAATCAAATTTTTTAATATCAACCAAAGTTTTTTTTTATGAAATTTGATTTTTTTTTTTTTGTGTTTGAATTATTACAACCTAAAGAAGAGAAATGACATTTAGTGTTTACCTCATCACACATTGGTGACTTAATATATTTAAGGATAATAATTAAGTAGGTTTTATAAATTGATTAGGTTCAAGTCATTAAGGAATCAATTCAATTACCCTTCCTTAAGCTTCTTTAATTTAATTAACTACTTAATAATGAGCCTCCAATGATATGCTTATGAGAAATTAAAATTTGCAATGCACCTAAAGGGACTTATTGCAATTAGGCTCATGCTTAAGAGTTAATTAGATTAAGGAAGGAATCTAAGTTAAGTATTCTTATAGTTTTCCCACACCAATTTATCAACCATAAATTCCTTAATGAATTTATATTATTAAGCACATAAAGGGGAACCCATGAATTATGTTTGAATTATTTGAGCAAATCATTAGTTTAGTTTGATTTTTATCTTATCATTAATTTTCCTTAATTAACCCCTAATTATAACATGTGTTAATTAACTCTCATAAGGAAATGCATTTAGAAAAATTATTAGGAAAGAGGTGCTAATATTTTCCCTCACCATTCGCACTGTTTAAAGTGATTAATTATCATTAATTATTTAATTTTTACTGTTTAGCAATTTTAGCAAATATTAGGTTAATTAATAAGGGTAATTAAGATTGAAAATTTGAAATTCCTTATATTACATGGCCAATAATTTTGAAAAAAATTATGGGAGGCAGAGGACATCCATGAAATCATCTAACCAAATTTGGGATCAATTAGCCAAGTAATTAAGCCTTAATTAAGATAATTAGCCTAAGATTCATACCTTAATTATGCACTATTCATTGAACAAAAATTAGATACTTTATTTTTCTTATATTATCCTCTGTTTAACCTTTCCAAAATGGGGTTATTTGCATTTTTTGTATTTTTTACAATTATTTATGATTTTTTGAAGTTCTGGCCATTTAATTATATTTTTAATGCCTAATTAACCACTTAAATCATCGGTGTCATGCAAATGCTGATGTGGCAGCGCTTTCCATGTGGCACCATGGTATTTGTTATTTAAACTATTTGACGTGGTTGCTGACTCAGCGGCGGCGGACACGGTTTCTTCTGTTCTAATCACACGAAATTGATGGTTGATGATTCGTCGTCCCCCTGAACACTTGAAGTGGACACCGCCTGCCTTTTGCCATGTGATCTAAGCTTACCGGAGATCGTTTGATGGCGAGATCAACTCTAAAATGTTCAGGGAGAAAATCTAAAGGGATCCTATGGTGGAAATCACATGAAATCACACTTTACTTCAAAAAATACCAACACCTAGGGGGGAAACTATAGTTGCCAAATTTTTATCTAATCAAAGCTAGAGGCTAGCAACCCATCGATAGAGGTAGTTTCATCTTGAAGAGATAAAGCCCTGTTGAGAAGATCATGAGCTGCCTCTTCACCGGTTGATCTATGGACCAAATGCAGCCGCAAAACTCATTGGAGTTGGTCTAAGGATGTCTTTCGGTGATCGAATCGCTCAGGAAATGATTTGTTTCAACTCGCGCGAGTGAGGTGAATATGTGAGAAGAGTTAATTTGGGTTTGGTAGAGATTTTGGAGATTTTGACATATGAAGTTCTCGAACTCTAGGTTGGAATACCGAGCAGGAAAGGTCAAGAGTACGGAAAGTGTGTATGACTGTATGAATCTTAGGAATGTTGAGATTGGTCAAAGCCCTCCATTGTGGTCAAGGTGGTAGAAGGAGGTGGTGAGATGCTAGGGGAGTGGAATAGGCTGGCATGGGGTGTACATCTCTCATTAGGTGTACCAATGGATTTCCATGGGTGAACTCACCCCCTCATCGCCAAAGGTTGAACCCAACAGTCTTGGGTTAGGTTGGGTTATTGGTCCTCTTGTTTAAGAAGAGCCTAAAGTGGTTGTCATGGGTGGGGAGTTGGAGAACCCACCCAAATTGAGATTTTGTTCTATTTGGAGGGTTTGGTTCAATGGGTTTGACCTAAACCGAGCTCACCATGGGTTGGGTCCACTTGGGCAGTCCCATGGTGACCCAAGAATGAGTCATGGCATGTTTGGATGGGTTTGAACTTGGTTTGCTTGGGTTTGGCTCAATTTGACCCATATGAATCAATTTGGATTCAACTAGGTTAAGTTGACCAATTGGACAAATTATGTCAAACCAAGGGTTTGGGTGAGTTCAATTGGTCATTTGGAATGCAATGGTGCAATTGGCTTGATTCAATTTGAAGTAGATTTGGGTTTAATTCATTTGGGTTCATTTAGGCCAAATGGGTTAAGTTAACCAATTTGGTCAAATCTTCCAAATTAGTTTGAATGGAGGGTTGTTTTATGTTTGATTGATCACTTGAAAATGATTGTAGGTGCTGGTTTGAATTAATTTAGATTATGAAATGATTCAATTTGACTATTTAAGTCAATGAGGGTCAAATGGACTAATTGGGTTAGATTTACCAAATTGGGTTTAATTGATGATTGTAAGGTGTTCAATAATCAATTTATGATTGGTTAGAAGAATTGGTTTCAATTAATTTGATTTAGGATTTGATTTTGATTTATTTTTACCCTTTAGGCCAAATTGAGTCAACTTAGATTAGGTGGTCAAATTGGCTTGATTTGGCCCAATTGATTACAATTGGGTGATCAAAGATGATCAACAATCATTATGGAAAGGATTAAATTAGTTGATTCAATCCAATTTGATTTGATTGAAGTTTGAATCAAATTGGTCATTTAGGTCACATTGGGTCAAGTGAACCAATTGGGTTGATTGGGTTGAATTGAGTTGAGTTGGTATCAATTAAGTGTTGATAGGGATTCAATGATGGATTTAGAGTTGATTAGTTGTTTTTATTACAATTTCTTTGGGTTTGAATGGGTTTTGGCTCATTTGGACTTTTTGGGTCAAATTGGCTAGCTTGGGTTGATCAAATTCATTTGATTCGATAGGTTTGATTGTAAGTGTTGGAGGAGTTTGAAATGATCTATTGAATGGTTGGAGTGATTGAGAAAATCAAATTGGATTTATCTTGCTTGAATGGGTTTTGGGTTGGGTTCATAGAATCATGATGGAGTTAACTTAGGTTAAGGTCTAAGTCAATTTAGCTTGGAGCGTGGATTAGAAAACAAATTCAAGTGAGGTCAATTGAATAGGCTTGAGGTTGGTTGTGTTTCATTTGTTTGAGTTTATATTTGGATGAGTGAACAGGCATGGGTCTTGGTTTAGGCCATTGGGTAAGTAGAATTTATTTGTTTTAAGGTGTATCTTGGGCTTAGGGTATGCCTCCTAAGTCTCTAAGCTTGGGTTTAGTGTTCCCTTAGTCACTAGAAGTATCTTATCACTAAGGAAATCCAAGTGCCTATAAGGTTCATAAGTCTAAGATGAGAAAGGTTAATCCTCACTCCAAAAGTGAGGTCAATATTACTACTCATCCTAAACCCCATAGTACTAATCTTAATTCTATTACAAAAATTAAATATTTATAAAAAAACTAAAATTTGACTACACCTGCAAAATAGATGTTAGCTAAACAAAAATACAGGCCAGACAGTTATAATTTACATACTTGAACTTAGCACCTTGCACTTGGGTAACCAAGCCCACCTATCCTAATTGGATTATGCTTAGGGGGCATAAGCAACACCTGCAAGTAAGGACATTTATATTAATTTATTATTATAGTGGTCCTTAGGCTAATAACGACCTAATATCCAGTCTACACATAAACAATCCTAACATACAGTCTACGTATAAACAATCCTAATATCTAGCCTAAAAATATTACATCATAAAACAAAACATATCACAATGACATACACCAGCTTAACTAAATATTAGGATCGGTGACTTACGCATAAACAATCCTAACATACAGTCTACGTATAAACAATCCTAATATCTAGCCTAAAAATATTACATCATAAAACAAAACATATCACAATGACATACACCAGCTTAACTAAATATTAAGATCGGTGACTTGGTATTCTAATATGTGTGCTAAGGCATAGTATGGTATGTCTTGGCTGAGCTTTAGAATTATAATTTTCTAAAGACTTAGGACTGTTTAGATTACTCATTAAGGATGGTTTCACTCTAAGTTTTTTAATAGTTTGATTGGATTTTAAATTGTATGTTTTAATTTTGTTCTATACTTACTTAACATCTAATTATTATAAAGAGAAGAAAGGGGCTTAACTCTTTTATCCCTAAACTACATTGTTTGCTAAAGGTAGATTATTATGGCTTTAATTCACTTAATGAATCACTTACGAATTTGATTTAGTATAAGTTTAGGTTAGCCTTAATGAATCTTATTCAAACATGAAAGACATCTTAGGACTAATGAAATTAGGTCACCATCACATGAGTAATACTTCATTACTTTCTTTTATTATCAATAATATTCACACTCTTTGAGTTCCAATTTCTTTAATATTTGATTTAATACATACATATACATGCAATATACCCATGTTTTGCACACTTAAGGTGTGTGTGTGTGTGTGTGTGTGTGTGTGGGGGTGGGGGGTGGGGGGTTTGGTTTCATCTCATAGCTAAGCATACACAAATATTTAACCTCATTGGGGCTTCTTAAAGTCTCATGTTCTCAGGATGTCCAGACTATATTACCAATTTAAATATACATAAGCATAGAAACAAAATCATGCAAAGGTTATGTATAAGAATCCTTTATTTATGTAAAGTTTAATGGCATAAAGCAAGATGTTTTACTTTATATTCAAGCATATGCATACACATAAATGATATTAAGCAAGTACATGTTGCTATTGAACCAGGGAAGTGAGATTATCTATGACCTCCTTGGGGCTATGTGGAGTTTTAATTTGGAGTCGTTGGGACACCACACAGATCTTAGGGGTTACTTGTTGAAGTGATCGGATACGACATTAAGGTATGATATACCATCTCATAAGTGGAGATATCACCCTACAAGAGGTGTTCTCCACTACAAGGGATACCATCATAGGTCAAGCATTCCCATATCATGCAAGAGTGGAGACCTCCATATTCAAGAATAAAATAAGATGATATGCATGATTGTTATAACATACATCATTCAGCTAACGGGTTGCTAAATCTTTTAATTATCTTGATTATACCCTAAGCTTTAAACTAAAGTTATGAGTTATTTAAAAATTTAGTTATGAGTTATTCAATGGGGGTAGAAAAATTAATTTTATCCTAAATATCCTACCGCATCTAGGCCACACATTCAATCATCAATCTTGAAGAAACCTATAAAAAACATGCCATTTTTATTGCACAATTTAAACACAACAATCAAACATTCATAGATTTTCATAAAAAAATAAAAGGTCGGTGCCGCCGGGTACCATTGTACACCCCAAAAATAAAAGAAGTTGGGTAGCTGAGCTCTACTCTTATACAACTCGGATCATAAAAGAATATTACAATTATAATTAAAATAAATGTTATGGGGGTCTTCATTCTTTGGTTTTCTTTCTTCCATTTAATTTGATTTTTACTTCAGGCTTCACAAAGCCTCCCAAGTCTTTTCCTTTAAGCCACTGCTCATCCTGAAACTCATAGCATTATTCCTAATTCGTATTGCATAATTACATGTTTATGAAAAATAAAATCTTACTACACCTACAAAATAGATGTTAGCTAAACAACCATACAAACCCAAGCAGTTATATTTCATAAGTTTGGACTTAGCACGTCACACATGTGTAACCAAGCCCACCTGTCCTAATGTGGATTATGCAAAGGGGAATAAGCAACCTGCAAGCAAAAGCATTTTTTTTATTTTAGCGGCCCCTTTAGCATAATCTCCTGCAAAAAACATCATTAGGCTAATAGCAGCATAACATCCAGTCTACACAAAAATAATCCTAACATCCAGTCTAAAATATTACATCACAACATACACCGTCCTAACTTAGAGCTAGAAGTAGTGACTTAATATGCTAATGTGTGTGCTAAGGCTTAGTGTGGTATGTCTTAGCTAAGCTTTAGGATTATGATTATCTAAGTTTGGAATTGTTTAAACTAAACATTAGGGGATGTTTCACTTTAAGTAATTAAGAGGATTGGTGGATTTTAATTTGTATTTTCTTTTGTTTCATTTAATATTTACTTAGCATCTAATTATTGTAAAGAGAAGAAAGAGGTTTAACCCACTTCATCCCTATCCTAAGTTATTTTCTAAAGGCATGTTATTACAATTTGGTTTCTTTTAGTGAATGATTTCTTAAATATTTTATTAATATTAGGTTTTGGTTAATTTTAAAGAATCATATTCAAACATGATAAGAATCTTAAGATTAAATAGATTGAATTACTATCACATGGAAAATGTTACACCATTTTGTTCTTCATCAACATCATACATATGATTTTGATCTTAACATACCTATACATGCAGTGTATTTTTGGCACACTTGAATGATATCTAATGCATATATTTTTGATATAAAAGAGGGATTTCATTCCTTAGCTAAGTATACATATGGATGTATTAAAGATTTAAGCAAGTATGTGTTGTTGTTAAACTAGCGAAATGAGATAATCTAGGACCTCCTTGGGCCTAGTTAAAGCCTCGTATTCCTGGAATATATAGACTATATACTTACTATCTTAAAAACATATAAATGTATACATAAACATAAGGATGAAAATCATGCAAAAGATTGTAAGTTAACAAATTCAGTTATTCATATAAAGTAAGGCATTATCCAAATTCTAATGCATGTATACATATGAATGAAATTAAGTGAGTATGTGTTATTGTTAAACTAGGGAAGTGAGGTAATCTAAGAAGTCCTTAGGGCTACTTAAAGCCTCGTATTCCTGGGATGTCCAGACTATATACTTATTAACATTCAAACACATGTAAACATACACATGAACCATGAAAATAGAACAATACTTCAACATGCTTAAACTATAGGCATATATAAATCATATAGAATATTCATAGCTAACATCAATTTAAATTTCTATCATTAGTTTATAATTTTGAAAATAATTTGAGATTTATTAGTGATACTAGCCATGTCATATAATATAATTAAATCAACACATGTAACTTATGCATATAATTATATTCATTTGATTCTTTTATTTGAAAACATGAATGAATGATATCAAATGTCATACAAATTTATAAAGATTGAAAAGGAATAATTAAATATTACCACATGATATATTCAATTACATTACTTTCTAAGGACAATTAAGTTAAATAAATTCATTTAAGATTAACCAAAGTTATTATGAAGTTTAATTTTAGATTTAAATTATTAGACTTAGAGAGGAGAAATGATGTTTGCTATTTTGCCCCATCCCATGTTAGTAACTCAATGTATTTAAGGAATAATAATTAAGTGAATTTTATGGATTTATTAAGTTCAAATCATTAAACAATTAATTTAATTTCCTTTCATATGCTTCTTTAATTTAATTAACCACTTAACCATGAGCCTTCTATAATATGCAAATGAGAAATTAAAATTTGCAATGCTCCTAAAGGGACATAATACAACTGGGCTCATGATTAAGAATTAATTAAATTAAAGAAGAATCTAAATTAAATACTTATATGATTTTCCCACACTCATGGTCTAACCATAAGGTCCTTAAGGCTTTTTATATTATTGAACACATAAAGAGGAACCCATGAATTCAATTTGAATTACCTGAACTAATTATCATTTAATTTTATTTAATTTTCACCATTAAATTACTTAATTAATCCTTAATTAAGCCATGCATTAATTAACCCTCCAATGGAAATACACTTAGGAAAATAACTAGGAAAGAGGCCATAATTATTTTCCCTCATCATTGCCACTACTAATACTGATTAAACATCATCAATCATTGAAATTTTACTGTTTAGAAATTTTAATTATCATTAAATTGATTAAGGAGGGTAATTAAGACTGAAATTTTAAATTATCCAAATTACATGGCCAATAAATCCCAAGAAAATTATGGGAGACAGAGGACATCCCATAGAATCAACCTATCCAATTTGAGGCTAATTGGCCAAGTAATTAAGCCTTAATTAGGGTAATTAGCCTAAACTTCAAAGTTCAATAATCAAACCTTAGGGATTTTAGTTTTATTAAATTTTCCTTTGTATACCCTTTCCAAAATGGGTTTACTCATATTTTTTTTGATTTTTCTATAATTAGTTATGAATTTTCAAAGTTTTGACTAATTAATTATATTTTAATCATTTAATTATTCCCATAAACCATTGATGACACACAGGAGCTGATGTGGCAGCACTTTCCATGTGGCGCCACGAGATAGGCTATCTAAAATTTCCCCGTGGCGGCTGAGTCAGCGATAGCGTATGCAATTTTGTCCCTACTATTCAATCTTAGATTGGACAGTAGAGATTAATCATGTGGTTCCTATTGGATTAAATTGAAATATCTAATGGGTAAAATCACAGCCATCTGTTCTAATCACATGGAATGAACGACCGATGATCCATCATCCTCTGAGCACCGAAAGATAGACATTGTCCACCTTTCACCACTTGATCTGAGCTCACTGGAGCTCGTGGGACATCAGGGTCGACTCCAAAAGATGTTGGGAGGAGATCTAAGGAGATCCTACGATGAAAATTGAATGCAATCACACTTTGCTTCATAAAAGACCAACACCTAAGGAATTTTCTGCAGTTCGCTAGAGTTTTATCTTGCCGAAGCTAGAGATTAGTGGTCTGTCAATCGAGGTAGCTTTGTCTTGAAGAGATGAATCTTTTTTTAGAAGAACTTGAGCTGCCTCCCAGCCAATGCATCTATGGACCAAACACCACTGCTAAGCTAACCGGAGTTGGTCTTAGAGTGGCTTCTAGTGATCAAATCGATCGGGGATCAATTCATTTTGATTTGTTAGAGCTAGGGGAGGGTGTGGGAAAAATTAATTTTGGTTTGGTGGACTTCATGTGAGGTTGGATGGATGGGGCTCTCGATTTTGAACGGGAGTTGATCTCGCAGGTGATGGGGTGGACTAGGGGATCAGAAGAAGCTCTGGGATTGCTCAGAATACCCTAAGAAAGCTTTATATGAATCTTGAATGGATGGGGAGGAGTATACTATCCTCCCCAAGTGAACCAAGGGCTAAGATTGGCTCAGCCTTTGGCAGTCATCTAGTTGGGGTAGGTGGCCGAAGATGGCAATGGACTAGTGAGGTGGAGGAGCTTGAGAGGCTGAGGCAGTGGCCTAGGCTGGCATGGGGTGCACCTCCTCCTCCAAGTGAACCAATGGTGGGCTAAGGGTAAGCTTACCCTCTCATGACCAAAGGATGAACCCAACAACCTTGGGTCAGTGGTCCTAGTGTCCAAAATGAGCTAAGGGTGGTTGCCATGGCTTGATGAGTAGGTGAGATCATCCAAATGGAGATTATGTCCCATTTGGGTGGGTTGGTTCATGGGTTTTAACCCAAATATGGTTCACCATAGGTTGGGTCCACTTGGGCTGACCCATCATGACCCATGGATGAGTTATGCCAAGTTTGGTTGGGTTTGGCTTAATTTGACCCATATAGGGTTCAATTGGGTTAGGTTGACCAATTGGTCAAATTCAATCAAATCAAGTGTTTGGTGTGTTCAAATGATCATTTGTAATATATTGGTGCCATTGGTTTGGTTTAATTTGAAGTGGATTTGAATTTGGTTCCCTTATGTTCATATGGGTCAAATGGGTTAAGTTGATCAATTTGGTCAAATTGGCCAAATTGGCTTGGGTGAAGGGTTGGATTAGGTTCAATTGATCATTTGAGAATGATTGTAGGAGTTGGTTTGAATTAATTTGGAATTGGGAATGATTTATTTCAATTTGACTTTCTAGGTCAATTTGGGCTAAACAGGTCAATTGGGTTGGTTTGATCAAATTGAGTTCAATTGAAGGTTGAATCATGTTAAATAATCAATTTATGATTGATTAGAGGCATTGGTTTCAATCAATTTGGTTTAGGATTTGATTTGGCTCAATTTGGCCCTTTAGGTCAAATTGGGTCAACTTGGGTCAATAGACCAAATTAGCTTGGTTTGATTAAATTGGTGGTCAAGTCATGTTCAATACTAAATTTATGATTGATGGGAGTCATTGATTTCAATTAACTGAGGTCGGAATGAGATTTGGTTCATTTTGGTCCATATGGGTTAAATGGGTCAACTTAGATCAAGTGATCAAATTGGCTTGGTTTGACCTAATTGATTACAATTAGACAATCAAAGATGATAAACAATCATTATAGAAGAGATCGAATGGGTTGATTCAATCCAATTTGGGTTGGATTAAAGTTTGAGTTGATTTGGTCATTTAGGCCACTTTAGATCAAGTGGACCAAATGGGTCAATTGGGTTGAATTGAATTGAATTGGGTGTTGAGAAGGGTTCAATGATGGATTTAAGGTTGATTGACAGCTTTGATTGTAATTGATTTGAGTTTAATTAGATTTTGGCTCATTTGGACATTTTGGGTCAAATTGGTTAACTTTGGTTGATTAGATTGGTTTGATTGTAAGTCTTACAAGGGTTTAAAATGGAGTATTGAATGGTTGGAGTATTTTTTGTGAAAATCAATTGGAATACATTCAATTGAATAGGATTTGGGTTGGATCCATAGGATGATGGTAGAATTGGTTTAGGTTAAGGGTTAAGTTAATTTGGCTTGGAGCTTGGATAGTAAATAACATTCGATTTAAGGTTGGTTTTGGATGGGTGGACAAGTATGGGTTTTGGTTTAGGCCATAGGATAGGTAGAACCTATTTGTCCTAAGCAATATCCTATGTTTGAAGTATACTTTCCTAAGTCTCTAAGCTTTAGTTTAGTATTCCCTTAATCACTAGAAGTATCTTATGACTAGGGAAATCCAAGTTCCTAGAAGATTTATAAATCTAAGGAAGAATGAGTCCTCACTGCAAAAGTGAGGTCAACAGGCTACTTAAAGCCTCGTGTTCTCAAAATGTCTAGACTATATACCTACTAAATCAAATACATATAAACATAAGCATCAAACATATAAGTAAAACAATCCATTGTCATCTTTAAATTACAACCAAATGGATATTTCATTGAGTATTTCAATGAGAAATGATTTAAATTCCAACCCATTTGATTCATAATTAACTCATAATTTTAAAATAATTTGAGATTTATTAATGATAATAGCCACACCATATAATAGTATTTATCCAACTCATACAATTTGAATGTAATCATATTATTTTTAATTTTTTTGAAAACATGTGTACTTGACATAAGTGGGATACACATTTATGATAGTTAAAAGCAAGTAATTAAATATCACTATATGATATGCTTAATTTCATTAAATCCTAAGGACAATCAAGTTAAATTAGCATTCCTTAAAACTTGCCAAAACTTCTATTAGATTTAATTTTAAACTCAAGTTATTAAAAACCTAAAATGAGAGATGATACTTAGGGTTCACTCCATCCCATGTTGGTTATTTGCTATTGTTTAAGGAGAGGATATAAATATGTTGAATGAATTAGTTAAGTCCAATCTACTAATTACATCAATTTAGTTACCCTTCCCAAGCTTCTTTAATTTAAGTAATCACTTATTCATGAGGCGTCAATAATATGCTTTGGGAAAATAAAATCATCAATGCACTTAAAGCATTCTAATGCAATTAAGCTCATGTTTAAGAGTTAATAAACATAAAGAAGGAAAATATTTAAGCTAAATACTCTTATGATTTCCCCACACTAATGGTGAAATCATAATTTCTTTAAAGACTTTATGTTATTAAACACATAAAAAGATAAATCGGTTGGTGCTTCAATTATTTAAATTGATTTCATTTGAATATAATTATTAATTTTCTTAATTTATCCCTAATTACAAAAAATATTAATTGGATTCATTAAAGTAATACATTTGAAATTAATTAGGAGAGGGGAATCTTAATTTGTTTTCATGTTATCCTTACTATTTTCATGAGTTAATTATCCCTAATTACTTAATTTTACTATTCATTAATCTTAATAATTATTAAACCACTTAACAGGGGTAATTAGGACTAAAAAATTGCGATTTCCCAAATTACATGGTAAATAATTCCAAGAAAAATATGGGCGGTAGAGGACATCAAATAAAATCAATATGTCAAATTTGAAATTACTTAGCCAAGTAATTTGACCATAGTTAAGATAATTATCCGAGGCTTCAAACTTTAATTAAGCATTATTCATTAGATATTAATTGAGGATTTATTTTTATTGAATTCTTCTCAATCTAAGCTTTCCAAAATGAGTTTATTTGTATATTTAGAATTTTGTACAAATAATTATGAATTTTTGAAGTTATGGTACCATAAATTATATTTTTAAACCTAATTAATTATTTTATATCGTTGGAGCCATGTAGAAGATTTTAAAAGTATTCATGGTGGTTAAGGATTTGGAGTGACTAATGAAGAAGATAGGAATATATTAGATTTTGCCTTAGCTTATGATTTTGTATTGTTAATACTTTATTTAAGAAAAGAGTGAACATATTATCACTTATAAAAAATGGATCTAGTAAAACACAGATTGATTATTTTCTGATAAGAAAAATAGATCGTTTATATTGTAAAGATTGTAAGGTCATCCCAAGTGAAAGTTTAAGTACCCAACATCGATTGTTAGTTTTAGATTTTAAGATGAAAGATTGTAAGAGGAAAAATAAATCAAATTATTATCCTAGGATTAGATGGGACACTTAAAGAACACAAATAAAAATATTTTTAAGAGCAAGCTACAAAAGCTTAGAATTTGGGATGTTCATAAGGAAGCTAATGTTATGTGGGAAAAGTAGTAAGTGAAATTAAGCAGGTTGCTAAAAATGTGCTTGGAGAATTAAAAGGAAAAATTTCTTTTAATAAAAATAGTTGATGGTGGGCACAGAGTGTGCAAGAAAAGATAAGAAATAAGAAGCATTGTTATAAAACTTGGTTTAGATGTAAAAACTTGGAGAATTGGGAAAGATAAAAAGTTCCTATAGAGATTCTAAGAAAGTAATATATGATGCAAAAAATTAAGCTTTTAATGATTTATATAATAGATTAGATACCAAAGAAGGTGAAAGATGTATGTATAAGTTAGCCAACCAAAGAGATAGGAGAAGTAAAGACCTAGTTCAAGTGAGGTGTATTAAAGATGAAAATAATAAAGTTTTTTCTTAGAAAAGGATATTGAGAATAGGTGGATAGGGTATTTTGATAAACCTTTCAATGAAGGATCTGAAAGTACGACTGATTTTGGTAACCTTAATACCCTAAATAAAAATAGAGAATTTTATTTTTATCAGCGTATTAGTAAATCTGAAGTTTGAGAAGCTATAAAGAAAATAGAATGTGGAAAAATAGTAGGACCTAATGATATTCCAATAGAAGTGTGGAAATGTTTAGGAAATCAAGGAATTTCTTGGCTTATAAATCTTTTTAATGTTATTTTAAAGAGTAAAAAGATGTTAGATGAGTGGAGAAAGAGTTTATTTTTTCATATATTTAAGAATGAAGGTGATGCACAAGAGTGTGCAAATTATAGAGGAATTAAGTTAATGTGTCATGCATTAAAATTATAGGAGAGAGTAATTGAGCATAGGTTACGATGTGATATAAAACTTTCTCACAATCAGTTTGGTTTCATGCTAGGTAGATCTACTATGGATGTTATACATTTGTTAAGAGGTTTGATGGAGAAGTATAGAAAAAGTAAGGAGGATCTACATATGATATTTATTGATTTAGAGAAAGCTTATGATAAAGTTTCAAGAGATATTCTTTGGAGAGTTCTAGAATAGAGAGGAGTTAATATTGGTTATGTTCAAGTCATTAAGGATATGTATACTAGAGCTGTTACTTATGTCCAAACACAAGGAGGATTGACAAAATATTTTCCTATTTCAGTTGGACTATATCATGGATCATCTTTAAGCCCTTATCATTTTTCTTTAGTTATGGATGTTCTTACTAGGCATTTACAGGAAGATGTACCTTAGTGTATGCTTTTTGCTGATGACATTCTTCTTGTTGATAAGACTAGAGAGGGAGTCCAAGAGAAACTTGAATTATGGAGGTCAACATTAGAGTCTAAAGGTTTTCATTTAACTATATCTAAAACTAAATATATGGAGTGTAATTTTAGTTGTAGAAGTTCTAGTGGTAGTGTTGTGACATTAGGTGAATAATTCATTAATAAGAGTGAGTGATTTAGATATTTAGGCTCTATTGTTCAAAATGATGGTGAAATATATGGAGATGTTATTAGTAGAATTCAAGTTGGATGGTTGAAGTGGAGGAATGTATCTGGCCTGTTGTATGATAGAAAAGTTCCACTTAAACTTAAGAAAAATTTTATAAGATGGTGGTAAGACCTATAATGACTTATGGTGCAAAATGTTTAGCCAATAAAAGAGAAGCATAAGACTAAGTTAAGTGTTACAGAGAAGAGGATGCTTAGGTGGATGAGTGGCTTTACTCCTAGAGATAAAATGCGAAATGAGTATGTTCGAGAAAAAAATTGGAGTAGCTCCAGTGGCAGGTAAGATTAGAGAGAGTCGCCTTAGATGGTTTGGCCACATAAAGCATCGGTCATCCGATGACCCAGTTAAGAGAGTAGATGCATTAGATTTTCCTTATGTTAAGAAAGGTAGAGGTAGACCTAAAAAGAATTGGTCAAGATGTATAAAAAATGACCTTAGTATACTTGAATTAAATGGAGACAAAGGATTCATGTAGCTGACCCAACTTAGTGGGATAAAGGCTTGTTGTTGTTGTTGTTGTTGTTGTTGGAGCCATGTGGACACTAACACAACAGTACTTTCCATGTTGCTCCATGGTATTGGCTATTTAAAACATCTGATGCAGCTGCTAACTCAGCAGCGGTAGACACAATTTTTTCCCAACAGTCCATTCTTGGATCCAACGATCTAGATTAATCTCGTGATTAATAAAAGATTAAATTAACATTTCTAGCACAATTAATCATGACCATCTGTTCTAATCAAGCAGAATGGATGACTAGTGATCTGTCGTCCCAAGAGTGTAGGAAGATAGACACCATCCGCTGCTTGATCCGAGCTCGTCGGAGCTCGTATGATGGTGAAAGTGACTCCAAAATGATAAGGGAAGAAATTTAGGGAGATCCTTTATTGTAAATTGCATGAAAACATAATTCATTTTAAAATGACCAACACCTAGGGGAAAATCTACATTTTTTGAATTTTTACCACATTGGAGCAAATGACTGATGGTTCGTCAATAGAGGTAGCTTCATTTTGAAGAGACGAAGTCCTGTTGAGAAGATCTTAAGCTGCCTTCCCGATCAACGGTTTGTGGACCAAATGCCATCATGGAAGTCACCAGAGTTGGCCTAAGGATGCCTTTTGGTAGTTGAATTGATCGAGAATTGATTCATTTCGTCGTCGGAGTGTGGTGAAGGTGTGGGGAAAGTTAATTTTACTCTGGTTAGAGTTTGGTGAGAGTTTGGTGAGGTTGGAGGGACAGAGCTCTCAACTTGAAGGGAACTTGGTCTCGCCAGCAATGGGGTGCATAGGGAGCTCAAGGAATGCTCTAAGGAAGGTCTCTGTTGAGTTTGAATTGATAGGGAAGAGTATACTCTACTCCCCACTTGAACCAAAGGCTGAGATTAGCTCAGCCTTTGGCAGTCGTCCTACAGAGTTGGTGGTCGAAGGTGGCAGGGGACTGAGGTGGATATATGTGAGAGGTTAAGGGAGTATAATGGGTGCCATGGAGTGTACACTCCTCCTTAGGTGGACCAATGGTTGCCCATGGGTGAGCTCACCCTCTCTTGGCCAAAGGTTGAACCCGACAGCTTTAGGTTAGGTTGAGTCAGTGGTCATTTGTCCAAGAAAGGCCAAAGGTGACTATCAAGGGGTGGTGAGTTGGAGAACCCTTCCAAATGAGAATGTTGTCCCATTTGGAGGACTTTGGTCAATGGGTTTGACCTAACACGGGTTCACCATGGGTTGGACCCACTTGTTCAGGCCCATGGTGACCCAAGGATGAGTCATGCCAAGTTTGGTTGGGTTTGGCTCAATTTCACTCATGTAGGTCAAATGGGTCATGTTGAGCTAAGTTTATCATTTTGACCAAATTGGGTCAAAGTGGGGGTTTCGTTAAGTTGAATTGATCATTTGGAATGAATTAGTGCAATTAGTTTGATTCAATTTGGACTAGATTTGGATTTTGTTCATGTGGTTCAATTTGGGTCAAATGGGTCATGTTGATCAATTTAACCAAATTGGCCAAATTAGCTTGAGCATGGGTTAGTCTATGTTCAATTGATCATTTGTAATTGATTGCAAGAGTTGATTTGAATTGACTTGGATTTTGGAGTGATTTAATTCAATTTGACCCTTTAGGTCAAATTGGGCTAAGTAGGCCAATTGAATTGGGTTAACCAAATGGGGTGCAATTGAAGGTTGGATGATGTTCAATATTCAATTGGTGATTGATGAGAAGCACTGGTTTCAACCAATTTGGTTTAGAATTTGATTTAGCCCAATTTGGCCATTTAGGTCAAATTGGGTCAACTTGGGTCAAGAGGCCAAGTTAACTTGGGTCAAGAAAGTGAGGGGACTCACATCTGCCAAGAGTGGTGTTTCCACCAGGTGGGTCGCCATCAACATGGCGATAACCAACCAATGTTCTTGTCGGTTTGCGACAATCAATCTAAAAAGATGGCATGTAGGCTTACATCTCCTAAAGCAGAAGTGATTGCTAGGATAGTCTGTCTTCTACTTGATAAGGGCTATTCGACCTAGGGCGACTACTAAGCTAGGATTCCTACATAGGGACCAAAACCAAGCTTGAAGTAGTAAAGAGGAAAGGAGCCACTAGGGGACTTACCCTAAACCTCAAATATACTCGACCTAGTTAATGCATGATGGCTAGTTCAAGAAGAAAGCATGTAGGCTTACATCTTCTTAAACGAAGTCAACATGGGGTAGCTTACCAGCTGCGCAGTAAGGCTTACAAAATTGACAAGGCACTCATCAATTTTTAATGGTCAAGTCAGGAAGAATGCACGAGGACTCACATCCACCAGACAAGTGACCACTAGGGTGACACACAAACAAGGTAGCATATCGGCCTGACCTAGAGTGGCTAATTAGTGAGTGCCACAGGGGGCTTACTCCACATTAAAATAGCCCGAGATAAAAAAATATGTGTTTGTTTATGTTGTGGAAGAAGGAATAGGATGCCACTTGGGTTCTCTTACACCTACCCTAAACACTTAGAAAAATGGATGAAATTTTGTCGTAGGGGAAATTGTGACTCCACCAAGAAAGGATGCCGCTTGGGTTCTCTTACACTTAACTTAGTTGTACTAGTCAAAATAGGATGCCTCTTGGATTCTCTTACACCTAACCTAGTAGCACTGGAGGATAGTTTATAGTTTGTGTTTGTGTTGTGGAGGGATAGGATGCCTCTTGGGTTCTCTTACACCTACCCTAAACACGTCATGGCGGATTCACAAGCGAAAGATATTTCTAACACATAAGAGGTAGAATTTGATATGAAAAGAAGTTTTATTGATGATTATTTCAAACAATATTTATGGATAATATTTATTTAAGTAGAGCCCATTGATTGGAAGCATAGAGCGCTCTCCCTTATAGTTTATGAACTGATAAGATCCTCCTTGGTAGGCCTTCTCTATGGTAAAAGGGCCTTCCCAAGTGGGTTCAAACTTATCTCCCATCTTTCGACAAGCAATAATTGGTCTTCTTAGAATGAAAATAAGCTCTCCTACTTGAAAAGCTCTAGGATAGACCAACTTATCATGAGCTTGAATCATTTTGGCTTTGTACAACTCGAGCTTCTAGCTTGCCCAGAGGCATCTCTCATCCGAACCTTCGAGCTCTTACAACCGCAGCTTGGCCTTCTGCTCCATAGTAATCTTGCTACCCACAACTATCCTTAGTGATGAGAGTTGGGCTTCTAATGGTAGAATAGCTTCAGACCCATACACTAAGGAAAATAAGGTAGATTGAGTTGGAGTTATGTATATTGTGCGATAGGCCCACAAGGCTTCAACCAACTGCTCATGCCACTGTCGCTTATTGTCATCAAGTATCTTCTTCAATATTTAGATGAGAATTTTTTTGAATGCCTCTGCTAGACCATTTGACCTTCGATAGTAGATGGTAGAATATCTCTAATCTATGTCGTGTCTCTAGGCAAAGTTGTTAATCTTGGTGCTATTGAATGCAGTACTATTATCGGATATGATTCGTCAAGGCACCCTGAACCTATATACGATATGGTTCCTGAAAAACTAGAGCATATGCTGAGCTGTGACATCTTTTAGTGGGATTTCCTCCGCCCACTTGGAAAAGTAATTGGTGACAGCTAGAATGAATCGATGACCCTTGGAAGAAGGAAGATTGATCGGACCCACTATGTCAGTGCCCCACACTCAAATGGCCATGAGGCCAGTGTAGGATGTAGAATGTTAAATGGTTGATGCAGGATCATGTCATGCACCTGACATTGGTGGCACCTCCTAGCTACATCCATGCAATATGTAATCATCAAAGGCTAGTAGTATCCTAGTCTCTTGATCTTGGCTTTCATCTTTGAACTAGACTGGTGAGCTTCGCATAAACCTAAATGTACCTCAATCATGATCTTATAGGTTTCATGTTTGGCTAAACAATGTAACCACTTATGATCGAAAGACCGTCGATATAGGGTGCCATCCACAAGAGCATAGGAGAGAGCTCTCTATTTCACCTAATGGGCTAATGACTTCTCTTGAGGTAATTTTTCTATGTTTAGGTGATCCATGAATGGTTTCCTCCAATCTGACTCATTGTCCTTTTTGGCAACGACAACCTCCCTTCAAAAGAGAGTCTCTAGATGAGTTCAGCATCAATAAAGGATGAGACTTGTCTATTTTGGACCCTTATTAGAATGGACTCATCTTCTGGGCATGCCAACTCCTTGGCGAGCTTGGCCAATGCATTTGCTACAACATTATCTCTCAAGGAATCTTGTAGATAGTGACCTCTGGGATTTGAGTTAATAACTCCATGGTGTACTTGTGGTAATGATGGAGCTTAGGCTTTAGAACTTTGTAAGATCCAGTGATTTGGTTGATGATGAGCTGAGAATCTCTGAAGAAGTTGATGATCTGGATGCGTAGTGTAATGACTAACTCCAAATTGGCAATTAAAGCCTCATATTTGACTTTGTTGTTGGTGCATGGATTAGACAAATGATATGAGAATCTCATCACATTGCGGTTTGAAGTTAAGAGAACTATTCCAACCCCTGCCTTCCCTGGAAAAGTAAATTATGGTTCTTCTCCTTTTTGAGAGGAACCCGTACCATCAAAATACATCTCTCAATAGCAACTGCTAGTGTCCCCTAAGTTCATGATTTGTTCATTGGGGAGATCATCACTAAGCAGAGAATCAGCAAGAAGTGGGTGTGTTGCTAAGAAATCCACTAGTGACTATCCTTTCACAGCACAGAGGGGTACGAATGTGATGTCAAACTGTGACAAAATCATGTACCATCGTGCCAACCATCCGAATAATGTTGGTCGTGTCATGAGATATTATAGTATATTGATTCTACAGAATAGATTCACCTTATAAGAAAGCATACAATATCGTAGCTTTTGGGATGCAAAGATTAAAGCTAGGCTTTTTTCAATTGGGCGTTTCCTCCAGGATTAGACAATGATTGAGATAGTAGAGTGCATTTTCTTTCCCTTCATTGTTGGTTTGAGCCAACAAAGCACTAAGGGAGTCATATAATGAAGCGGTGTAGTGGATCAATTATTTGTCTGAGATAGGGGCTGATAGAACTAGCGGCGTCATCAGGAAGTGCTTGATGTCTTCAAAAGCATGCTGACACTTATCATCTCACTTGAACTTGGAGTCCTTTTTGACAAATGCTGAGAATGTCTGACATCTTTTTGATAAGTTGGATATGAAGCATCTTAGATATGTCAATCACCCTTTGAATGATCTAAGTTGAGTTAGACTTTTAGGGGGTGGCATTTCTAAGATAGCCATGATCTTCTTGGGGTTGATCTCTATTCCCTGATGTCAAACAACAAACCCAAAGAATTTTCTTGAAGCTACTCTGAATGCACACTTCAGAGGATTCATTTTTAGGTTAAATCATCTTAACTGTTCAAAAATTACTCTCAAGTCGAAGAGATGGTCTTCCTTTTCTTTACTTTTGACTACTAGATCATTAACATAGCATTCAACTTGATGATGAATAAGTTCATTGAAAAACTTGAGTCATGGCCCGCTAGTATGTAACATCGACATTTTTAAGGCCAAAAGGCATGACTTTATAATAATAGATTCTGATTGGGGTTTGTAAAGCAGTGTTTCTTTCATCCTCGGGGGCTAAGTTGATTTGGTTGTTGCCAGATGACCCATCCATAAAGAAGAATACTGCATGATATGAGGCAATGTCCACCATTAATTCTAGTATAAGAAGTGAAAATTCATCCTTAGGACATGCCTAATTCAAATCCCTAAAATCGACGCATATGCAAATTTGGCCATTCTTTTCTTAACTGGACGACACTGGCTAACCAGATAGGATATTTTTCTTCCCTGATAAAGCCAGCATCGATCAATTTCTTGATTTCAAAAGTGACATGTTGTTCAATTTTTAATCGCATGAGCCTAGGAGCTTTCTTAATAGGGTTAGCATTAGGATCTATTGCTAGTTTGGACTGTTATGTTAGGGGAAAAACCAGATATTTCTTTATAACTCCATGTGAAGTAGTCCTTAAACTCAGCCAATAGCCTAACTAAGTCATTAGTTTCTTCTTCATTCAATAAGGAACTGATGTACACGGGGTGGATCATCTTATATTCTCAAGTTGATCTCTTTGAGTTCATCAATGGTTGATCTGATTTCTTTTTCTAACTCGGTGCCTCTTTGACTTCAAGCTCATTTGGGTCATCTAAAGTTCCTAAACATGCCTCCTCATAAGAGTTAGCATGATTTGAGAAGAAACTATCATACCCTAAATGAGTGGTGATGACTAGGCAATGGTTGTCATTGTCGACTAGACCCATTATGCCAAATCCTAGTCCTGGTCTTGATTGAGAATGTTTGCTTTGGTTGTCCCATAGTCTTTCAAAGTAATCTGACCTGTGTTTAGACCAAGTATGTGAGATTAATCCATTTTTTTGCTAAGTTAAGAACACAAGGTGAATACCAATCAAAAGGTAGTTGTATTAAATCTTTATATGAATCATCCTCAAGTTCTACATCGGCTTCTTAACTTGAGGATGATGCTCCCAACAAAAATCTCTTCAACCTGACATCTATGGATGACTTGGGAGCCTCCTTAACTACCAAACCTTCAACTTTCTAGGAAGAAAGTGAGGTTACAGCTAAAGTTCCCAACTGATGCCTGAGTGTTCTACACAATAATGATTCAAATAAATTCATGCTTTGCTTGGAGGCCTGGCCTTCATCGCTGTCTGGCTCGAATGTCAACTCCAATGGGACCAACTGAGAGGGGTTGGTTGGTGTGATAATCATATGAGACTCATCCTTCGAACTGGATTCCAAATCTATATGTTTAGTGAGGGTACTCTTATGAGCTAGAACATAGCTCCTATTGGCTGGCCACCAGCAAGGAAGTCTTCCACCTCTAGAATTGCCTCTAGACTTGCCTCTTCCTCTACCTAGTGGGGGTCGAGTCATCCCACCCATGTGTTCATATGGAGGAATGAACTATGAGTGGAATCCAATATTTGGCTATACTTCTTCCAAAATGTCTGATACTCGCTCACTTGTACTTTTATTTTCTTTTCCTTTTTCTTTTTCTTTTTCTTTTTCTTTTTCTGTATCTTCTTTTTCTTTTATTTCTTTTTCTTTTATTTTAAACTTTCACCAAATTCACGAGAATAGACTTTTTAATTTAGAGAAGATAGTAGGCTGCATATTCATATATCTCAACCTCCCTAACTAAAAATGGCTTCAAGTCTCCTTTGACACAATACTCGATTCCACCTCTTCGAAATTTGATGCACTGATGTAAAGAGGATGGAATCGTGTTATTTTCATGTATCCAAGGCCTACCGACCAAAGTAGTGAAAGATGTATCTCAATCAATTATGTAGAACTTGGCCTCTGTCTTTCAGTCATCTATCTCTAATGGCAACACTATGTAGCCTAAAGCCCTCTCGCCTTCCTCATTGAATCCTCTCAACATCATCCGATCTCCTCAAAGTTCAGAGATGTCAATCCTTAAGTAGGCAAGGTCTTTAGACTCATAATGTTCACTGATGCACTTGGATTAACTAACACCCTGGAGAGTCTGAATCTGACCATGTCCACTATGATGTAGAAGGGACAGTTGTGCTCAGTTGTCCCCAAAAGAAGGTCTTCATTAGTGAATGTAAATCCATGGGCTTCTCTTGAATAACATGTCTCCTCTCTAATAGTGGTCAACTAAGCTAACCATATTTTTGAATCAAGAAGAGCTTTGATCAATGACTCCCTTATCTCTTTGGATAAGACAAGGGCATCATATATGCTTAGTTTAGCTAGCAACTTTCTTAGTTGAGCGAGGACATGATAGTCAACTCTGGGCTAGTCCTCCATAAACATATCCATAGGTGGAGCATCCTGCGGAGGTGCTTCTTGATCACTAGAACCAATGACTTGTTTACCCTTATCCTGAGGTGCTACCCTAGGAGGTAAAACTTTGCCACTACGAAGGTTGACTTCAGTGACTTCATGAGAGGGTTTAATGGAATGTTCTACCTGATCATCAAGTTCACCTACAGCTTCTCCTATAAGATCATCGGAGATAGATGACTCCAAATCTATCACAATGGGTGAACCGGGTGATTTAAGAATGGGTAATCCATTTCAAAATCAAAAAGGAGTGTATCATAATTGTTATAACTATTAGTACTTGGAGAGCTTTCTATAGAATAAAGTCATCAAGATCATCAAAAGTAGAGATGATGTAAGTAGAATCAGTCTTCTGATTCATTGATTTCTTAGATTTGGATGGAGGTACAAAATAGAAATCAAGTAAAGTAAGCTGAGTGAGGGATTTGGCATCCCCCTCTTTTGATACAATACGGCTACTAGAAGAAGATCTGGCTAGAGGAATTGCAGCTGCAACTGTGGAAGGAGTGTTGGACTCGGTCGGTGGTTGTGCTACTTTGCTATACCGAGCAAATGGAGGCTATTGCTTCTACTCCTAGGTTTCTACCTCCCTCAAGTTGTCCTTAGCAACTTGTAAACCTACCTTAGAGTTGGAGGTTTGAGCTGCTTCAGGCACCTATAAGGGTAACTTTTTGATCTTACAGATAATTTCTTGGAGGTTCGGGATAGGGAGATATCCTAACCTTCCTCTATCTTAAGAAGATCGTGTGTAACCCCAAGGATTACTCTAACATAACTAGAGGGTTATTCTAGAAGGTATTCCTTAGGGATGGCAATGACACCCAACTTGTAGTTATGCTCAAGCCAGTCCTTAAAGGTAAAGCAATCTTCCAAGACATGACGCACGGTAGGGACAATAGTTTGACTCTTGCCCATATCCCCTAGGCTCGTAACTAAGGCTTCTTTAAGAGGTTCTTAAAGATCTTCCTGACTACCTCCCTCTTGAATGAATAAGTTTTATTCAATTTTTCAACAAAAGTAGGTAAGTGGTAGTTACCTGGTGATGGATAGGAATACTATCATCAAGCCACCGATGAGGCGGGTGGTGGCCATTGTGGCAACCGGGTGGCCGAGATATGATGATCGAGATGAGGAGGTGAGAGACCGCTAGGCTGCTCATCACCGCACCTACCCCGCTTCCCCTTTTCAACTATCGTGACTACCCCTGGCTTTTCCTCAAATGCCTGATCTAGGCTTGGCTGATTGATCTTGGAAAGATAACTATTTGACCTCCCCTTGTAGACTAGAAGCCTTATTGATTAATTTCTCAAATATATTAATGGTGAACCGTTTAAGCATGAAGGCAACCGAATGGATATTCTTTAGTATAATTTAAGTGGCATGTTGCTCAAACAACTGTAGTTCGCATTTCATACTTAAATTGTATCATCTAAGAATGTAATCAATAAGGAACTCACCGAGGTGTTGTTGAGCTACAATGAGATCACGCACAGTTACCTTTTATTGAGCTCTAGCAAATCTCTTAATAAGAAGCTACTCTAACTCAGCAAATATCTTCTCTGAACCATTGGGTAGTTCAACATACCAATCAAATGTGATTCCTGTCAAGCTACTGAAGAAGAGGAAAAATAAGTGTGCATCATTGCTACCAGTATTGCAACATCCGACCCTAAAATGTGCTATATGCTATCGAGGTTTCCAACTACCATCAAAAAATTTGAAGGACGGAGGCACAAAGCCATTATGATATTGGACACCATCAAATTCCTTCGTGTAGGGTCTACCCATTGGAACAGATGAGCCACCTCAAGCATGCGCCAATGTATCCCTCACGTGCTACTCCACCATGTGTTTAATATCTTTTTCATGCATGGAGATGCTATCCACCAGCTTCCTATACAAGCTACCACTATCTTCTTTGACAGGAATGCATCTAGAATGATTTGAAGTGTGTGCCAACTCTACTCTGTCGGTCGTTATGGGAGAAGGCTATGATACTGGGATTAAATTCTACAATGCTGACACTGCTGCCATCAACTCTTAGATCTTCTTCCCCATTCTATTAATATGATCATCCTTCTGCTAAGCTGATGGAGGAGGTGTTGAGTTGAATGGACGATGTTGTCAGTTTCAACTACAATACATTTCTGACTATGTTGAGCTCTCTGAAGGGAACTCCTAGTATCAACCATGTGTACTTCAGTTGAATCCTCAAAAAGGTCATCCTCATCGAATCAAATGCTACCCGCTCATCCTTAGAATATATGTGTTCACTTCCTGAGAGTTCCCTCTTCTCTGCAAAGTAAGTGGCTACGATCTCATCTAAGGAATGATCTAAATGTGCGAGCACAAACACTCAGGGCTGACTAGTGGAGGGATGGTGGTCACTGACTAAAATACATCTAACATTGCTTACCATTGGAGTGCTAGCTCTGAGAGGGTCATGCTCACTGGTAGAGATATCCTCATGATTGCTCATCGGTGGAGTGGTATCCCTGGGGAAATCCACTACCATGGAAACTGTAAGACTATCCCCTTCCTCCTCTGCAACTATCGTTGTCATTATCGTTGGATCTGATGGTGGTGGTGATGGTGGTACGACCATGATGTTGCGGGATTGCCACTCCTTCTTCACCAAGACTAAAGTAAGAGGTCAAGTAGGGGAACACGTCCTCACCCCAATCAGTGGAGTAAATGGAGTGAGATCCTTTGGCCATAGCCAGATCACCAAAGGGGTCTCTCCTCGATGGGGCTTCTTAATGGAGTGGTGGATACTAAGTGATGGTGGATGATGAGGGGAGCGGTGTGAAGGCAACACTGATTGTCCCTCAACGGGAGATCTATGCATGCAGCTGGTAGCGCCGGTAAGAACAATCCTATCTGAATGATCAGCTCTAATGGGGGGATGATCTGGAAAATCCATCAGAGCAGAGGCCGTCGACTTCCTGGCATACCTCTATCATTCCTTCCTACCTGCCTGAGTAGAAGCTTGGGCCTCCATGGCCCTCTCTATGGATCTGACCCCTCACACTCTTAGGGATATGATCATAGATCAAACAAGGTACCGGACTCCGAACGTCCGTATGCTATGCCAACCTAGCATATGACCTAAGCCTGGAATAGGACCTCTTATGCTCCCTATCTGGTGTCTCATAGTATGCCAATGGTGGAGGAGAAGCAGTAATCCTCCGATAATCTTCCTCTCCATCTGAGGCCGAGAGGGGGTAGAACTTGTTGCTGGTCGAAAGTGGAGAGACCTGTCAGAATGGTAGCATTGGTAGAGACAGTTGGATGGATGGGTACTGAAACTATCTCAGAATGGGGAGTGGGAACCACTGCAGCCTTTCTCTTCAATGAAGGATACTCAGAATCAGGGGGCATGTCAATGCGGATGACTAACACGCTGACCACCTCATCCCGCTAACGGTGAGGGTCTCACAAGTGACCGTGCTCCCACAATCTCGGAAGACCAAATGGGTGGAGTCAGTCTCGGGGAGGCTGGCCCGATCCAAGGCCAAGTCCATCCCAAACGGAAAGGTGAAGACAAACTTCTAAGAAGCCATGTGTTGAAATGTGTTTAATATTTGTCCCCAAGAGAGTGACATAAATTTAGAGTTTTGAACCCACACTTCAATGAAATATGTTAAGTGGGGTTCATTGGAGAGATTTTTGTGTTTGGAGGGGAGTATTTGCCATTTGATTTTTTTTTTATTTTAGAACCCATACTCAACCAATTTAGGTAGGTTGGGTGGGGTTTGAAAATTTGAGAAGAGATTTTCTTGGAGATATTTGTATTTTGTTTATCTTGTTTGAAAATATTGATGATTTGAAAGAATCTTTACTTAGCAAATTTGAGTATTCTAAGAAGAGGTTGTGATTGTGTGTTTGAGAATTTTTTGTGAAATACCTTTTGCTTGAGATGAGTGAAGTGTTGATTTGAAAATGGGGGCTTCTTACTTAACAAATTTAATATGTTAAGTAGAAGCCACATGTGTTTGATTTATGTCTAAAAATGAGACTTTCACTTAAAAAATTTGGTATGTTAAATGAAAGTCAAATATAATTGCTATATGTTTTATTTTTCTTTGAAAATGGGACTCTCACTTAACAAATTTGTATGTTAAGTGAAAGCCCAAATGTGATGTGATTTGAAAAAGGAGATCCTTACTTAACATACTTGGCATGTTAAGTTGGAATCAAATGTGTATTGAAAATGAGACCCTCACTTACCAAATTTGATGTGTTAAGAAAAAGTCAAATGTGATTGATATATGATTTGAAAATGGGACTCCCACTTAACAAATTTGGTATGTTAAGTGGAGGTCAAATGTGAGATGAAAATGAGATCCTCACTTAACAACCTTGATATGTTAAGTGGAATCAAATATGACATGAAAATAAGATTCTCACTTAACAGTTTTGATGTGTTAAATGAGAATCAAATGTACATGAAAATGAGATTCTCACTTAACAACTTTGATATATTAAGTGGGAAGCAAATCTACATAAAAATGTGATTCTCACTTAACAACTTTGATATGTTAAGTGGAATCAAATGCATATGAAAATGAGATTCTCACTTAACAACTTTGATATGTTAAGTGGGAATCAAATGTATATGAAAATGAGATTCTCACTTAACAATTTTGACATGTTAAGTGGAATCAAATTTATATGAAAATGTGATTCTCACTTAACAACTTTGATATGTTAAGTGGAAACCAAATGTTCATGAAAATGAGTTTCTCACTTAACAACTTTGATATGTTAAGTGGTAATCAAATGTACATGAAAATGTGATTCTCACTTAACAACTTTGATATGTTAAGTGAAATCAAATGCATATGAAAATAAGATTCTCACTTAACAATTTTGACATGTTAAGTGGGAATCAAATGTATATCAAAATGTGATTCTCACTTAACAACTTTGATATGTTAAGTGGAAACCAAATGTTCATGAAAATGAGATTCTCACTTAACAACTTTGATATGTTAATGGGAATTAAATGTACATAAAAACGTGATTCTCACCTAACAACTTTGATATGTTAAGTTATAATCAAATGTATTTGATAATGTGATTCTCACTTAGCAACTTTGATATGTTAAGTGGAATCAGATGCATATGAAATTGGGATTCTCGCTTAACAATTTTGATATGTTAAGTGGGAATCAAATGTATTTGAAAATGTGATTCTCACTTAACAATTTTGATTTGTTAAATGAGAATCAAAAGTATTTGATAATGTGATTCTCACTTAACAACTTTGATATGTTAAGTGGAATCAGATGCATATGAAAATGAGATTCTTGCTTAACAATTTTGATATGTTAAGTGGGAATCAAATGCATTTGATGTGCCCTCTTTCTTTTGACAAACATGGCATGTCAAATAAGATTCTAAAATAGAGGGAAAATTTATTTAACAAATGTTAAGTACGTTAAATAGATTTCAACAATATGCTTTGATGCCATGTATGTGATTTCTTGATTTTGAAAAGAGAGAAACCTCAACTATAGCATATGTGAAATATGTTGAGTGGAGTTTCAATTTCATGTTATGATTTGAAAGAAGAATCTTCATCCAGTAAACTTTGAGTAAGTAGAATGAAGATGGATATTTTCAAAAATGTGTGCTTTTGGAAAGTGTCATTTTATGAAAGAAATCATTTTCTTAAATTTTATGATTAACCTTGCCTCACCAAGCTAGTGGTGAGGAGGTTCTGCATTTTTATTTTCTCTTCCTTCATTGATAAATTCTATTCTCACCTTTTGGAGAACCCAACAAGGGTTTCAAGACCTACATAGAGTGAAGTCCTAAAACCTAAAGGATGTCAGCTAACTTTGCTTAAGAATGAAATAAGTTAAGTGCCAATGGAAGGAAAGATAGTCTGGACTTTACATAAAATGTAAGTCCACTATCGATGCTTGGAGATAATAATCATCTACTAGAGATGGATAGAGGAACCATCCCCAATGGAGTCACCAGAAAAAATCTATGGTGTTTATTTTTGGTTTATTTGTGTATATGCGAGGGGACACCATGCATATCTGGAAAGAATGCGTAATAGACTTATATCTTTCAAAGCAAAAATGACCAAAAGGGTAACTTGTCGATGGAACAACAAGTTGAACCCAACCTAAGGGAGACTACTGAGAGAGTGCTGACCCGGGGACTTATCTCAACTCAAAGTAGTCAGGCAATTCTTATAGGGAGTTTTGCTGACATCTAAAGATAGGATGCCTGCTTGGGAAAGGGTTCATTGGGGGCTTGAATTCCTAATCCACAAGTGAAGATATATTTTGTTTGATTTATGTTTGCGTGGACCCTATTGGTTTGCGAGGGACCACAGTGAGAAGGAGCTTATATCAGCCTAGTCCTATCTTAGATTTACTAGACCAAGGGAGAATCTAAACATCCGCTGAACAAAATTCTCCAACCACAGGGGTGACTACTAGAAAAGGGGGACTGTCCAATCTTAGAGAAACTAGGGTAGTGTCTAAATGGGGTCACTAAGGATGTGATCTAAATAGAGTGCCCACAAGGGAGGTGCCTCTGGGGGCGTTGTCCAAAACCCAATAAAAGAGATCCTATAGGTATTTCGTGGCCAACTCAAGGAGAAAGCACGGGAGTCACATCTATCAAGAGTGGTATATCCACTGGGTGGGTCACCGTCAGCATGGCGATAACCAACCAACCTAAGGTGCCTATTAATTTATAACAATCAGTCTAGAAAGAAGGCGTGTAGACTTACATCTCTCCAAAGCAAAACTAATCACTGAGATAGTATGTCTTCAGCTCGACACGGGCTATCTGACCTAAGGTGACTACTAAGCAGGGAGTCTTGTGTAAGGACTAAACCCAACTTGAAGTAGTCAGGAGGAAAGGAGCCTCTGGGGAACTTACCCTAAACCTCAAGTATACTCGACCTAGTTAGTGCATGATGGCTAGTTCAAGAACAAAGCATGTAGGCCTACATCCTCTTAAACAAAGTCAACATGGGGTAGCTTACTAGCTATGCAGTAAGACTTACCAAATGAACAAGGCGCTCATTGGTTTGCAGTGGTCAAATTAGTAAGAAAGCACGGGGACTCAAATCCTCCAGATAAGTGACCACTGGGGTGACATACTTGAAAGGTAGTATATCAGCCAGACCTAGAGCAGCTAATGAGTGAGTGCCACATGGGGCTTGCTCCCACATCAAAGTAGCTTGAGATAAAAGGATATATGTTTATTTGTGTTATGAAAGAAGGAATAGGATGCCTCTTAGATTTTCTTACACCTATCCTAAGCATGTAAGAATGTGACTCCACTAAGAAAGGATGCCACTTGGGTTCTCTTACACCTAACTTAGTTGTATTAGTCAAAAAAGGATGCCTCTTAGGTTCTCTTACACCTATCCTAGTAGCACTGGATGATTGAATGTGGTTTGTGTTTATGTTGTGAAGGGATAGGATGTCGCTTGGGTTCTCTTACACCTACCTCAAACACATCATGGAGGATTCACAAGCAAAGATATTTCTAACACATACGAAATGGAATTTTGATGTAAAAGAAGTTTTATTGATGATTATTTTCAAATAAGATTTATGGATAATATTTCTTCAGGTAGAGCCCATTGATTGGTAGCATAGGGCGCTCTCTCTTACAGTTTATAAGTTGATAAGATTCTCCTTGGTTGGCCTTCTCTATGATAAAAGGGCCTTCCCAAGTGGGTTCAAACTTACCTCCCATCTTTCGACAGGCAACAATTGGTCTTCTTAGAACTAAAATAAGCTCTCCTACTTAAAAATTTTTAGGACAGACCAACTTATTGTGAGCTTGAATCATTTTGACTTTATACAACTTGAGGTTCTAGCAAGCCCGGAGGCATCTCTCCTCCAAACCTTCGAGCTCTTCTAACCGTACCTTGGCATTCTTCTCTATAGTAATCCAGTGTTATCCAGTGTTATCCTGTTACCCAGTGTTATCCTTTGTGATGGGAGTTGGACTTCTAATGGTAGAACGGCTTCGGATCCATACACTAAGGAAATTCAATAAATTGAGTTGGAGTTTTGTATGTGATGGGCCCTGGCTCAAACCTTCATCATGCCGTTTGTTGTCAGTGTCTTCTTTAATATTTGGATGAGAGTTTTTTGAATACTTCTGCTAGATCGTTTGCCCTCGGGTAGTAGATGGTAGAATATCTCCAATCTATGTTGTGTCTCCTAGCAAAGCTATTGATTTTGGTGCTCTTGAATGCAGTACCATTATCGAATATAATTCATCGAGGCACCCCAAACCTATATATGATATGGTTCTCCAAAACCTAAAGCACATGCTGAGCTGTGACCTCCCTAAGTGGGATTGCCATTGCCCACTTGGAAAAGTAGTCGATGGCGAATAGAATGAACTGATGACCCAATGAGGAAGGAGGATCGATTAGACCTATGTCAGTGCCCCGACACTCAAATGGCCACGAGGTCAATGTAGGATGTAGGATGTTGGGTGGCTAATGTAGGACCACACAGTGCACCTGACTTTGGTGGCATCTCCTAGCTATATCCATGCAGTCTGTAATCATTATGGGGAAATAGTATCCTAGTCTTTTGATTTTGGCTTTCATCTTCAGACTGGACTGGTGAGCTCTGCATAAGCATGAATGTACCTTAGTCACAATCTTATGGGCTTTGTGTTTGGCTAAATAGCGTAACCACATATGATCGAAAGACCACTGATACAAGGTGTCATCCACAAGAGCATATGAGAGAGCTCTCTATTTCACCTAATGGGCTAATGACTTCTCTTGAGGTAGTTTTCTTATGTTTAGGTAATCCATGAATGGCTACCTCCAATCTGACTCATCGTCCTCTTTAACAATGGCAACCTCCCCTTCAAGAGAGAGTCTCTCGATGAGTTAAGTATCAAAAAAGGATAAGACTTGTCTATTTTGAACCCTTATTAAAATGGACTCATCTTCTGGGCATGCCAACTCATTGGCGAGTTTGGCTAATGCATTTGCCACAGCATTATCTCCTTGAGGAATCTTGTAAATAGTGACCTTTAGGATCTTAGCAATAACTCCATGGTGTACTTGTGGTAATGATGGAGCTTTGGCTTTAGAACTTTGAAGGACCCAGCAATTTGGTTGATGATGAGCTGAGAATCACCGAAGATGTTGATGCTTTAAACACATAATATAATCACTAACTCTAAACTAGCAATCAGAGCCTCATATTCAACTTCGTTGTTGGTGCATGAACTAGACAGATGATATGATAATCTTATCACATTGTGGTCCAGAGTTAGAGAACTATTCCTACCCCTACCTTCCCTGGAAGAGTAGATCGTGGTCTCCTTTTTGAGAGGAGACCGCACCATTAAAATACATCTCCCAATGATGAATGCTAGTGTCACCTAAGTTCATGATCTATTCATCGAGGAGGTCATCACTAAGCGGAGAATTAGTAGGGAGTGGGTGTGCTGCTAAGAAATTTGCTAGTGCTTATCCTTTCATAGCATGGAGGGGTATGAATGTGATGTTAAATTGTGATAAAATCATGGACCATCGTGCAGCCATCCAGATAACGTTGGCCATGTCATGAGATATTACAGTGGATTGATTCTAGAGATTAGATTCACCTTGTGGGAAAGTATGTAATGCCGTAGCTTTTGGGATGCAAATATTAAAGCTAGGAAATGCTTCTCAATAGGTGGGCAATTTGCCTCTGGGAATTAGATAATGACTAAGGTAGTAGAGATCATTTTCTTTCCCTTAATTATTGGTTTCAGCCAACAGAATGCCAAGGGAGTCATCTAATGTAGCAGTGTAGAGGATTAGTGGCTTGCCTGAGATAATGGCTACTAGAATTAATGGCATCATCAGGTAGTGCTTGATGTCTTCATAGCCATGCTAGCACTTGTCATCCCACTTGAACTTGGCATCCTTTTTGACAAGTACTGAGAATGGCTGGCATCTTCTTAATAAGTTGGATATGAAGCATCTTAGATATGCCATCCTCCCTTGGAATGATCTTAGTTATGTTAGACTTTTAGGAAATGGCATTTCTAAGATAACCTTGATCTTCTATGGGTCGAATTATTTCCCAGTGTCGGACAATAAACTAAAGGAATTTCCCTGAAGCTACTCCGAATGCACACTTCAGAGGATTCATTTTAAGGTTAAATTATCTTAACCATTCGAAAACTACTCTCAAGTTAAAGAGGTGGTCTTCCTTTTCTTTACTTTTGACTACTATATCATCAACATAGCATTCAACTTCATGATAAATGAGTTCATTGAAGATGAGTCAGGTATGCGAGCATTTTAAGGTCGAAAGGCATGACCTTATAACAATAAATTTTGATTGGGGTTCGAAAAGCAATGTTTCTTTCATCCTCAGGGCCATCTTAATTTGGTTGTAGCTAGATGACCCATCTATAAAGGAGAATACTACATGAGATGAGGCAATGTCCAGTATCAGTTCCGGTATAGGAAGTGGAAATTCATCTTTAGGGCATGCCTTGTTCAGATCCCTAAAATTGACACATATGCGAATTTGGTCATTCTTTTTCTTAACTGGGATGACACTGGCTAACCAGGTGGGATATTTTTTTCCCTGATAAAACTAGTATCGATCAATTTCTTGATTTTAGAAGTGACATGTTGTTCAATTTCTAATCGCATGCGTCTAGGAGCCTACTTGATAGGGTTAGCATTAGGTTCTATTACTAGTTTGTGGACTACTACGTTAGAAGATAAACCAAGCATTTCTTCATAACTCCATGCAAAGCAATCATTAAACTTAGCTAATAGCCTAACTAAGTCATTGGTTTCTTCTTCATTCAGCAAGGAACTGATGTACGTTGGGTGCGAATCTTCTTTTATTTCCAAGTTGATTTCTTTAAGTTTATCAATGGTTGATCTGATTTCTTCTTCAAACTCTCGTGATTCAACTTTGACTTTAGGCTCATTTAGATCATCTAAAGCTTCTAAACATGCCCCTTCATAAGAGTTAACATGATTTGAGAAGTACCTATCAGATCCTAAATGAGTGGTGATGACTAGGCAATGGTTGTCATCATCGACTGGACCCGCTATGCCAAATCCTAGTCCTGATCTTGATTGAGAGTGTCTTCTTTAGTTGTCCCATAATTTTTTAAAGTAGTTTGACTTATTTTTACACTAAGTATGTGGGATTAATCCCTTCTTTGCTAAGTTAATAAAATAAGGTGAATATGAATCAGGTAGTTGTATTAAATCTTTATATGAATCATCCTCAAGTTCTACATCGGCTTCTTGACATGAGGATGATGCTCCCAACAAAAACCTCTTTGGCCTAACATCTATAGATGACTTGGGGGCCTCCTTAACTACCAAACATTCAACTTTTTGGGAGGAAAGTGAGATTAGAGCTAATGTTCTCAACTACTGCATGACGATTACATAATGATTCAGATACATTCATGCTTTGCTTGGAGGCATGGTCTTCACCACTATGTGGCTCAAACGTCACTCCAAATGGACCCGCTAAGAGGGGTTGGTCAGCATGCTAATCACATGAGACTCATCCTCCAAATTGGACTCTAAGTCTATGTGGATTGCGGGGGTACTCCTGTGAGCTGGAACATAGCTCCTACCAGCTGGCCACCAGCAAGGAGGTCTTCCACCTCTAGAACTGTCTCTGAATTTGCCTCTTCCTCTACCTGGAGGAGGTTGAGTCATCCTACCCATGTGTTCATATGGAGAAATAAATTGTGGGCAAAATCTAACATCTGGATCTACCTCTTCCTTGGTGTTTGATTCTTATTCACTTGTGCTTTCTTTTTTCTTTACCCTTTTTCTTTTCTTTTTTTTTTAATTTCTTTTTCTTTTGATTTTAAACTTTCACCAAGTTCACAAGAATAGACTTTTTGATTTGGAGGAAGATGGTGGGCTACATTTTCATAAATCTCAACCTCTCTAACTGAGAATGGCTTCAAGTCTCCTTTGACACAATACTCTATTCCACCCCTTCTAAATTTGATGCACTGGTGCAAAGAGGAATGAACCGTGTTGTTTGCATGAATTCAAGGCCTACCGAGAAAAGCAGTAAAGATGTATCTGAATCGGTTATGTAAAACTTGGCTTCTATCTTCCAGTCATTTATCTCTAGTGGTAACACTATGGAGCCTAAAGCCCTCTAACATTGTTTATTGAATCCTCTTAGTATCTTTCGATCTTCTCAAACTTCAAGATGTCTATCCTCAAGTAGAAAAGGGTTTTTAGACTAATAATGTTCACTGATGCACCTTGATCAACTAACATCCTGGAGAGCCTAAATCTGGCCATGTCCACTATGATGTAGAGGGGACGGTTGTGCTCTGTTGTCCCCAAAATAAGGTCTTCATCGGTGAATGTAACTCCCTGTGCTTCTCTTGAAAAGCATGCCTCCTCTCCAACAGTAGTTAGTTGAGCTAAGCATATTTTTGGATCAAGAAGGGCTTTGATTAATGACTCCCTCATCTCTTTAGATAAGACAAGGGCATCATATATGCCTAGTTTAACTGGCAACTTTATCTGGTAAGTGAGGACATTGTAGTCAACTTTGGGTTGGTCCTCCACAAGCATATCCATAGGTGGAGCATCCTGTGAAGGGGCTTCTTGACTGTTAGAACCAATGACTTGTTTACCCTTATCCTGAAGTGCTACCCTAGGAGGAAGAACTTTGCTACTACGAAGGTTCACTTCAGTGACTTCAAGAGATGGTTTACTAAAAAGTTATACCTGCTCATCAGGTTCACCTACAACTTCTCCCATAGGATCATCATAGTCAGATGACTCCAAGTTTATCTCAATGGGTGAACCCGGGTGATTTAGAAATGGGTAACCCATTTCAAAATCAGAAAGGAGTGGATTAGAATTGTTATAATTATTAGTACTTAGAGAACTTTCTATAGGAATGAAATCATCAAGATCATCAAAAGTAGAAAGAATGTAACTGGAATCAGTCTTCTTCTTCATTGATTTCATAGATTTGGATGAAGATACAAAGTAGAAATCAAGTAAAGAATGCAAAGTGAGAGATTTGGCACCCCCTCCAATGATAAAGTACAACTGCTAGAAGAAGAACCAGCTGAAGGAACTGTGGTTTCAACTGTAGAAGGAGTGCTGGACTCGGATGGTGGTTGTCCTAATATGCTATCCCGGGCAAGTGGAAGCTATCATTGCTGCTGCTGGGCTTCTAACTCCCTCAAGTTATCTTTAGCAACTCGCAAACCTTCCTTAGAGTTGGAGGTTTGAGCTGCTTCTGGCACTATAAGGGTAACTTTCTAATCTTAGAAATTACTTTCTTAGAGGTTTGGGATAGGGAGATATCCCAACCTTCCTCTATCTTTAGAAGATTGTGTGTTTCCCCAAGGATTACCCTAACAGAACTAGAGGGTTATTCTAGTAGGTATTCTTTAGGGATGATAATGGCACCCTACTTATAGCTATGCTCAATCTAGTCCTTAAAGGTAAAGAAATCTTCCAAGACATGACCTAGCATGCGGTGGTAGGAGCAAAAGTTTGGATCATAACTCTTGCTCACATCCTTCAGCCTCCTAGGCTCTGGTAACTAAAAATCAAGTTTCTTTAAGAGGTTATTAAAGATCTTCCTGACTACCTCCCTTTTGAATGAATAAGATTTATTCAATCTGTCCACAAAAGTAGGTAAGTGATAGTTAGCTAGTGGTGGATAAGAATGTTGTTGCTGATGCTATGGATGGAGATACTGCTGAACAGGCGATGGTGGAGGCCACTATGGCACCTGAGGTGGCTGATATGATGGCCAAGGTGATGGCAAAGGAGGTGGTAAAGGAGGCTGCTGAGCTTGAGGTCTATCTGACTAAACCCTAGCTAGTTGCTTCCCCTTATCAACTGTTATGACTGCCCCTGGCTTTTTCTCAAATGCCTTCTACGATCTAGGCTTGCTGATTGATCTTGGAAAGGTAATTATTTGGCCTCTCCTTATAGACTAGCCGCCTTGTTAATTAATTTCTTAAATATATTAATGGTGAACCCTTTAAGCATGAAGGTGATCGAGCCATGAATATTCTTGAGTATAATTTCAATGCATGCTATTTAGATAGCTGTTGTTCACATTTTATACTTAAATTGTGCCATCTAAGAATGTAATCAACAAGGGACTCACCGGGGTGTTATTGCGCTACAATAAGATCACCCACAGTTATCATTTATTGAGCTCCAGCAAATCATTTAATAAAGTGCTGCTCTAACTCAACAAATGTCTTCACTAAACCATTGGGTAGTTCAGCATATCAATCAAATGTGATGCCCATCAAGCTACTGCGAAGAGGTGAAATAAGAGTGCATCGCTGCCACCGGTATTACAATATTTGGCTCTAAAATGTGCTATGTGCTACCGAGGGTTCCCATTGCCATAAAAAAATTTGAAGGATGGAGGCATGAAGCCCTTAGGGTATTGGACACCATTAAATTCCTCCGAGTAGGGTCTACCCTTTGGAATATATGAGCTACCTTAATCTTGTGCCAACGCATCCCTCACCTATTGCTCCACCATGTGTTTGATGTCCCACCATGTGTTTGATGTCTTTTTCATGCATGAAGGTGCTATCCACCACCTTCCTATGCTGGCTACCACTGTCTGCCTTTGCAGGAATACATCTAAGATGATCTAAAGTGTGTACCAACTCTACACTATGGGAGAAGGTGGCGGAGGCAATTCACTTGACACCGCCATCAACTCTTCGATCTTCTTCTCTATTTGATCAATATGATCATCCCTCTGCCTAAGCTGGTGGAGGAGGTGTTGAGTTGAATGGATGGCATCATCTTCTTCAACTACAATACCTTCCTGACTGTGCTGGTCTCTCTGAAGGGATCCCCTAGTATCGACCATGTGAACTTTGGTCGAATCCTCAAAGAGATCATCCTCATCTAGATCAAAGCTGACCTTTCCCTCCTCACAATCTGATTGGACACTCCCTGGAAGCTTCCTCTTCTCTGTAAGGTACTATTCTAGGATCTCATCTAGGGAACGATCTAACTGCATGCAATATGTATCTTGACCAATAGTGCTCAGACATGCTAACACTACTTGTCATTGGAATGCTAGCTCTGGGAGGGTCATGATTGCTAGAAGAAATATGTTTGTGATTGCTCATGGGTAGAGTAGTGTCCCTAGGGAGATCCACTTCCATGGGGACTACAGAACTATCCCCTCCCCCTCTACAGCTACTACTATCACTAGCTCTACTGGTGGTGGTGGTGGTGGTGATGGTGCGACCACGGTGCTGTGGGGTCTCCACTCCTTCTTCACTAAGATTAAAGTAGGAGATTGAGAAAGTAAACTCATCCTCACCTCAATCGGTGGAGTAGATGAAGTGGGATCCTTTGGCCATAGGATCACCAAGGGGTCTTTCTTCTACCCAGATATTATCTTATGGGCCTTTGTAGGCACGGTGGATGGTGGGACTGAGCGGTGATGGTGGCAGTGGTTCATTTGGATGGAGACAACACAGTCTATACTATCGGGGCTTTCCCATGACTTGTGGTACATGCCAACACTATGCTATCTCGATCTATATCGCCGTCGGTGATTGGGGAAATCAACTAGAGTGGAGGTCATCGATTGTCTGGCAAACCTCCGATGCTTCCTGCTCCTTGACTGAGCTGCTACCCGAGCCTTTGATGCTCTATCACTACGAATGTGCCTGGTAACACTCCTAGGGATGATTGACCTTAAGCCACAAAATGTACCAGATTTTGAACGTTTGTGTACCTACCTACCGTAATATGGCCCATAGGCTGGCATAGGACTTCCTCCTATCCCTACCCGAAACTTCATGGTAGGCAATGCATATCCTCCTCGATAGTCCTCCTCTTTGTGATCGAGAGGTGGGCTGGTTTCTAGTCAATAAACCTCATGAGGAGAACCCTCCTAATGTGAGATGTGGCATCCATCTCACGGGCGCACGCTTCGTGTGTCTTCATCTCTTATTACATCGTGTGCGTCTGGTAAGATGGTGTGAGAGCCAGGATAGCCTTCCCCTTAGAGGGGTCCAACTTGGAGGTGCTAGCATGCACCCGAGTGGTAGTGGTAACAACTAACTAAGTAAGAACTAGACTGACTAGCAGAACCTCAATTGCCTTCCTCTTCATGGAAGGATACTCAGTGTCAGAAGGCAGCTCGATGCTGATGATTGCCTTTTACCCAACCACCTCATCCCATCCAACAGTGGTGAGGGTCGCCCCCTGGCAGGTGATGCGGGCTCCCTCAAATGTTTGGCCCAAGAACACTAAATGGGTGGAGTCAGTCTGAGGGAGGCTGGCCTGATCCAGGGCCAAATCCATCCCGAACAAAAAAGTGAACACAAACTTCTGAGAGGCCATGTATGAAGACTGCAAAGACTATACTAACTACTCTAAGCTGTATGCCTGCATTTATTGAAATATAACTTGTATCAGATTCTTGCCCTAATATTTGTTGCACACAAGTAATAGAATTTTGGAGTTTTGAACCCACACTCAATAATTCAAATATGTTAAGTGTGGTTCATTGGACAGATTTAGATGTTTTGGAGGAGAGCCTTTTTCCTTTTGATTTTTTGATTTTAGAACCCATACTCAAACAATTTAGGTAGGTTGGGTGGGGTTCAAAATTTTGGGGAAAGATTTCTTTCTTTTGGGAGATTATTTGTGTTTTATGTTTCTTGTTTTAGGATATGGATAGTTCGAAAGAACCTCTACTTAGCAAATTTGGGTATGCTAAGAAAAGGTTGAGATTGTGTGTTTGAAATATTTTTTTTCTTGTGAAGATTTGATTGTGCGATATTTTGATTTGAAAAATGGGGCTTCCGACTTAATAAAGTTGATATATTAAGTAGAGACCACATGTGTTTGATTTGTGAGATAGATTTGTTTTCCTTTCTTTGAAGATGGGAGTCCTACTTAACAAATTTGGTATGTTAAGTGAAAGCCCCAAATGTGTTTGAGATATGTTTTTTTTCCATTGAAAATGAGACGCTCACTTACCAAATTTGGTATGTTAAGTGAAAGCTCAAATGCGGTTGATATGAATATTTGGATCCTTATTTAACAAATTTGGTATGTTAAAATAGGGATCAAATGTGTGTTGAAAAGAGACCCTCACTTAGAAAATTTGGTATTTTAAGTGAAAGCCTAAATGTGTTTGACATGTTTTTGAAAGTAGGATTCCCATTTCACAATTTGGTGTGTTAAGTGAAAATCAAAGTATGATATGACTTGAGAAGGGATTCTCACTTAACAAATCTGGCATGTTAAGTGGGAATCCAATATGGCATGGTTATGTGGTTCTTACTTAGCAAATTTGATGTGTTAGATAGAACCAAACATATGCTTTGAAAATGAGACACTCGCTTAGCAATATTGGACATGCTAAGTGAAAGCCTAAATGTATTTTTCTTTAAAATGAGACCTTCTCTTAACAATTGGAATTGTTAAGTGAAATTCAAATTTTATGTTTTGGAAATGAGACTCCCACTTATCAAATTGAAATTGTTAAGTCAAATTTAATTTTTTTTTTTTAAAATGAGACCCCAAAAAAAAAAAAACTTAACAAAATGGAATTGTTAAGTGAAGGTTAAGTTCATGTTTTGGAAATGAGAGTCTCACTTAACAAATTGAAATTGTTAAGTGAAAGTCAAGTTTTATGTTTTGAAAATGAGACCCTCATTTAACAAGTTGGAATTGTTAAGTGAAGATCAAATTCATGTTTTAAAAATGAGACCCTGACTTAATAAATTAAAATTGTTAAGTGAATGTCAAATTTTATGTTTTGAAAGTGAGACCCCCACTTAACAAATCAAAATTGTTAAGTGAAAGTCAAATTTCATGTTTTAAAAATGAGATCCCCACTTAACAAATTGAAATTGTTAAATGAAGGTCAAATTTTATGTTTTGAAAATAAGACCCCCACTTAAAAAATTGAAATTGTTAACTGAAAGCCAAATTTTATGTTTCATTCAAATAGGGATCCTCTCTTAACAAATTAAAATTGAAATTGTTAAGTGAAGCTCAATTTTATGTTTGATTAAAATAGGGATTCTCGCTTAACAAATTTGGATATGTTAAGTGGGAATCTGTATGGCATGAATTGCTTTTGAAAAGAACCTCCATGTAGCAATCATGGAGGCATTTTGATTTTGTGATTTTGTGAGTTTCTTGAAAGGTGCTTTTTGAAAGTATCATTTTTGTGAGAGGAATTATTTTCTTTAAATTTTATGATGAACCTTGCCTCACCAAGCTAGTGGTGAGGAGGTTCTCAATTTTTATTATCTCCCCCCTTTCATTAATAAGTTATGTCTTCACCTATTGGGGAACCCAATAGGGGTTTCAAGACCTACACGGAGTGAGGTCCTAAAACCTAAAGAATGTTGGCTAACTTTTCTTAAGAATGAAATAAGTTAAGTGCCAATGGAAAGAAAGATAGTCTCAAACTCATATAAAATAAAAGTCCCTTATTCATGCTTGGAGACAACGATCATCTACTAGAGATGGAAAGAGGAACGTTCCCCAGCGAAGTCGCAAGAAAAATCTGTGGTGTTTATTTTTGGGTTTTGAGTGTGTCTATGTGAGGGGATTCCACACAGATCACAGATGAACTCATTGGGGTGATTGAGTATGATATTAAAGAATAGTGTACTATTTTGAGAGATAGAAATCACTACCTTATAATGGACATAATCACCAAATAAGGACTTCTAAGGCATGATGGTCTTCGAATATACCAAAGATTTTTCCCCTACTTTACATGGAAAAGTAAAGTAGGGTTTATTTAAACCAAGTTTGTTAAGTTTCCTATGGAGGTAAGCCTCCATAGTTAATTACATCATAAGGAAAATGAATCCCTTAAGAATATTCTTGATTAAAGTAGGCAATTGTTATCTCCAAAGAATTCAAATATAGGACTATCAAAGGATTAGTTATATTTTTGAAAATCAAGAGAGAGAGAGATCAAAAGGGAAGAGTTATTATCGAAACAAAGGGGGATGAGTAGGAAGTGCTCATGATACTATGAAGCCCAGTGAATACTCCAATCTATCCTATGGTTTGGCTTTATATATTTGAATTTGAGAGGATTTATTTATTTGAGTTGAATTTTTATTAGAAATCTAGGACTTATAATTCCACAATACAAGATTGTGAAAACGCTAAGAGGGGAGGATTTATGCTTGTAGCCTGCAAAGGAAAACAACAATCTCTAATCCTAAATCTAGGGAGCTTTGGCGAGGACCAAAGCACGATATAAATCTAAGGCGAAAATAGGTATATAGTTTACCTCCACAAGAGATAGTAAACTACCCGACTGCTGGGCTTATTACCTCCTGGAGTAGCAACCAGCTAACTCCTCCTATGCTTCAAATCCATGTTGGCAAGTCATATGCTTTGGAAGATGGTTAGGATGTTATTTACTTAGAAAACAAACTAAATCCTTAAACTCACTCCTTTAAAGACTAAATCATGAAGGGTATGAGTAATGACTTAAATCTAATGAAAATTTTATCACATTTTATTTGAATTTTGGACTTTTATGTTGACATAGGCTATAAAATTTTGTATGCCTAAATGCATGAGAAATTGATTGTGAGCTAAATCAAGAGAGAAAGATGTGTCTTTCCATCAAAGGCTCTTATAGGTTAAGCCTTTGTTCTCTAGCAAAGATGGAAGCCCTCTCATAGCAAGAGTGGATGAATATGACATGCATGATATTATACATTCAATCATCCAGCTAAGAGGTTGCTAAAAATTTTATTATCTTGATTTAATTCCTAGGCATTTATGTGAGGTTATGAATTATTTTAAAATTTTAGTTATGAGTTATTAATGGAGTAGAAACTTTATTTTTATCCAAGGAGCCTAATCGCATCCAGGCCACATAGCAATCACCAATCATAAAGAAACTATGAAAAGGCATGATATTTCTAATGCACAAGCTAAACAAAAATATTAAATAATTTTATAAAGTTATCGCAAAAGAATAAAAGGTTGGTGTGATCGGGTACCGTCGTATAACCCGAAAAGAAATGTGGGTAGCCGAGCTCTACCCTTATACATCCCGGTATAATGAAAGAATAATTAAAATTATGAAATGATAAGTGTTATGGGGGTCTTCATTCCTCATCCTCCATTCTTCACTCTTCATCTTTCAATTCCTAATGTTTGATTTGCTCCATTTCTTTCTTTCTTTTGGCTTGAGTGGGATGTAGCTTGCTTCAAATGCATCACATGATAAATAAGACATGGTCTTATAACCAATGCTCAACTAATCCATCACATAACACTTACCCTAATCCTAATGCTAAAATTACATTAAAAGGAAGGAAAGTAAATCTAGCTACACCTGCAAAATAAATGTTAGCTAAACACACCATACAACCCAAGCAATTATAGGAATAATTTGGACTTAGCACCCCACACATGGGTAACCAAGTCCACCTATCCTAACTTGGGCTATGCTTAGGGGCTAAGCAACTTGCACAATCAAAATCTTTTATATTTTTATTACAGCGGCCCCTTTAAGCACAACCCCCTACATGAAACATGATTAGGCTAATGCCGACCTAATATTCAAGCTACGCACATACACCCTAACATCCAGTCTAAAATAATACATCACAAAACTAAACATTGATCAAACCATGCACTGCCCTAACATAAAGGTAGAAATGGTCACTTAGCCTAATGTGCATGTGTTAGGGTTTGTGTGGTATGTCCTAACTAGGCTTTAGAGTTATGATTTGCTAAGCGTGAGAGATTTAATTCATAAAGGGGTTGGTTTCTATTTTAAGTGGTTTAGTTGATTTGGGAATTTTACTTAATATTTTCCTTTATTTCAAGTAGCCTACACTTAGCAACTAAGTGTTATAAAGAGAAGAAAGAGAGGGAGAGTCTCTCTTTTATCCCTACCTTAAGTAATTTCTAAGGTAAGTTGATTAATGAATTTCCTTTAGTGAATGGTTTATTAAGTGTTTTAATTAACCCTAAGTTTATATTCATTCTAAATAGCTCTATTCAATAAGAAAGGCATCTTAGGATTAATTAGGATGGATTACTATCACATAACACACACTATTTTCTTCCATCATGTATATCATGCATATGAATAATCTTAAGCATACCTATACATGCAATGTAAATTTTAGCATACTTTGTTGATGAATGCAAAGAAATGTATTTTGAAATTTAAATATTTCATTTGTTAATTGAATTATGAATGCATGTCTTTGTTATGTAGAAAAGAGAGATTTTTTATCCATTAGCTAAATGCACATTCACATGTATAAAAGTTATAAGTGAGTACAGTGCCATTATTTTCTACACCAGGGGCGTAAGGTACAAGACTTACTTAGGGCTATTTAAAGCCTCACTACCTCAGGATGTCCAAACTAATATACCACTTTTCTTAGATACATATAAATGTATGAATAACTATAAGGATAGGAAAATCCATGCAAAAGTTATGTTTTATTTATTTGATTTTTGATTCTTTATTCAATCACACATGCATATGTATAAGAGTTTTAAGTGATGGTGCCATTATTTTCTACAAGGTGTAGCATTAAGACCTACTTAGGGCTACTTAAAGCCTTACAGCCCCGAGATGTCCAGACTAATATACCACTTTTCTCAAATACATATGAATGTACAAAAAGAACCAAATGGGTAAGGTATTTTGAAAGAAATTATGTTTGATTTATTTGTATGATTTACATGTATAATATGAAAACTCTTCCTAAGCCTTAACATAGAGATGCATAGGAATAGATTTAGGCAAGTGTTGTGTTCTTTTCAAATGAACTATACACTTGCAAATCCTATGTGAATCCATGTTAAGAGAAAGAAAGAGAACTTCATAGTACATATCTTATACTATCATCACATGCAAGCTTATAAGTATTTGTAATTAGCATTACTTCATTCATAATAATTGATTTATAGGTTTCAAAAATAGTTTTTGGTTTAATAGTGATAATAGCCACTCATATTCTTAATTTTAGCCAACACATGCAATTTGACATAAAAGGAAATATTTTATTTAATTAATTTTTAAAAGAAATGAATGCATGGTTTCATATGGAAAAAAACAATATTTAGCATGATTTGAAAGAAAAAAAGGAATGTAAATACATGATTTCATTCACCCCAATTAATTCCTAAGGACAATCATATTAAATAAGGCTATTTAAAATGAATCAAGATTCTTTAAGGACATTTTTATTTTTGAATTTGATTTGATTTAAGAAATATGAGAGAGGTTTGCTAATCCTAACCCATTTCCCCATGTGTGAATTAGTTTGGTTTAATGAGAAAAATTTAAGTTGATTTTATGTTTTGATTAGGTTAAGATATGAATTAAATGAATTAATTATCTCTTACCTATATCACCTTAAGTAAATTAACTAATTAATAATAAGCCAATATGATATGCAACCACTTGAAAAGTAAATTTGCAATGCTCCTAAGATATCAAAGGGGGCCTAATACAATTGGATTGTGATTAATAGTTAATTAAGCTTAAGGGATCTCACTTAACTACTCTTATGGTTTTCTCACACAAGTAAGCCAATCATAATTTCATTACCTCTCACCTTGGGTTATTGAACACACAAGGAGCTACCCAAGATCAATTAAAGGTTGCTTAGGTGATGATGGATTGATTTTAAATTTTAATTTCATTAAGCTTTTAATGAATTGATTAAATGTTTTGGTTATGTTTTAAATTGAATGATGAAATTAACTTAGGGGAAAGGATCAAGGGAAAGACCTCAATTCAAATCCCTAAATCATTTAAACATTCAATTAGGTTTTGATTTTCTTATTTTGAATATTTACTCACTTAATTAATCAATTAATTATTCCATTAATCCATTAATTAATTTAACTTTTAAAGATAAAGAAAACTTAGGAAATGAATTAGAAAAAATATCTCCAATCACATTACCTAAGTGATCTTACTATTCAGTAGGGATAATTATGTTCAAATGATTAATTAAGTTATTGTTCATTCTTTAATTACAATTAATTGGATTAAGAGAATGATTAGGGCTTACTCAAATATTTTCCCTAATTATGCAATCGATAAAATCCCAGAAAAATAGGGGAGGCAGAGGCCATCCCCCTAAACTTTCATAGAAAATTTAAGATTAATTGAGTGCTTAATTAAGGTGTAATTAAAGATAATTAGATTTTTAATAAAACCCTAATTAAGTCAAAGTCACTATTCAAAATCAAATAATTATAATTTTTCTAGATTATCCTTTGAAATATCTTCAAAATGAGCCTAAGTTTACATTTTTTTAGATTTTTCTACAATTAGTTATGATTTTTAGAAGTTTTAGGATTAAAAACTAATGAATTAGCCCTAATTAAGCCCTTAATCTCATCAGGCCATGGCTGATGCAATGCGCTGATGAGGTTTGCTTTTCAAGTGACACAATGGGATTGGCTATTTAAGTAGTCACATCCGTGTGCTGACTCTGTGGCGGTGGATGTGCTTTCTATGTGGGCCATCCAATCTAAGATCGACGGCCATGATTTAATTTATGGGTTAAAAGAGAAATCAAAGGATCTACCATGGGATTTGATCAAATCCATTCATCTCGATCACGTGAGATGGATGACTCGTGATCTATCCCATTCACGAACAGTGAAAGATGAACACCATCCGACTTTCCCCATTCGATCTAAGCTAACCCAAGCTTAGATTGGGATCAAATGGATCCTACACCATCTAAGGGAGCACACAATCACATTCAATGACTAAAATCCCTCAACATGGAGATTCCTTTCAGAAAAGACCAACACATAGAGGCCTAAAGCTATGGTTTTAAGGAATTACCTCACCGAAGCTAATGTTCGGTGGTGCAACACCGAAGGTAGATTTTCCTAGTTGAGGCGAGGCCCTGTTGAAGAAGTCCAAGCTCAATTTGGCCTAGGGTGCTTGGTTGACCAATCCACGCACGCACACGCTTCAGCTTCGATCAAACTCACACCTCTGGCCTCTTGGGAGATTGGGAATTTATTAGGTTGGCTTCGATTGGATATGAGGATGGTGTGAGTGCAAGGAATTTAGATTTGGTTTCGTAGAGAAGGAGTAATGCTTGAGAGAAGGGTGTCCTATTTTGGCTTGCGAATGGCAATGGCCAAATGGAGAGGGCTTGGGGATTCTTTGATTTGCTTAGGGACTCACACGTATTGATTATATGTGAAATTATATTTTCCCTCAATTTTCCATCATTGACAGACGAAAGTGTGTGCACATTTCACACTGGCTCGCTGTCTTCCTGACGTCGGAGTTGTCTCCATCAGAGTTAGGTCGCACGCCATGGGATTAGGGAGTCATGGGAGGAGCCTCAAGGGCTGGTGTGCAAAGCTTCTTCTTCCTTTGTCCATGGGGCGCTTGGTTTGGCTTTGAGGTGAGTCAACTCACCTCTAAAAGGTTCTTAGCCGACCTAGAGTGGGTTAGGTGCACTAGGTGGGTTAGGGGATGGTTCCATGTAGTGTAAATGAGTTGTCATGGGATGGGCAAGTTGACTTTAGCTTTGATCCATTGGGTTTAAGGTTTAAATCCAATGGTTTGATGGCCAATTCCCTTGGTGGGGTCCACTTAGCTTTCAAGATGATTTGGGAATGAAGTAGGGCATGCTTGGGTTGGGTTTGACTAAGCTCTAGGGTCCCATAAGTTGGTTTGGAGGGATTTTGCATCATTTGGTCAAAATGGGTTTATTTGGGTTAGGTTGGGTTGGGTTGACCAATTAGTCAAATTGGGTCAAACCAAGGCTTGGGTTAGGTTCATATGATGATTTGGGATGTTTTGTTTCAATTAATTTGGATTGGTTTTGCTTGGGTTTGAATATGACTCATTTGAATTCAAAAGGGTCAATAGGTCAAGTTGATCAATTTGATCAATTAGACTAAATTAGGTTGGCATAGGTATTGAGTTAAGTTTAATTGGTTATTTAAAAATGATTGTAGGCTTTGGTTTGGTTTAATTTGGAATTAATTTAGATTTTGGTCAATTTGACCTTTTAGGCCAATTTGGGCTAGGTTGGGTCAAGTTGACCAATTGGTCAACTTGGGCTCAATCATGGCTTTGGTCAAGTTCAAAAAGTGATTTGGAATGAACTTGAGCCATTGGTTGCAATCAATTTGGGTTAAATCATGATTTGACCTATTTTGGCTTTTTAGGTCAATTTGAGTCAACTTAGGTCAAGTGGCCAATTAGGCTTGGTTTGGCTCAATTGATAACTTGGTCATGTTCAATCATTGATTATGAATGGGTTTGGGTCAATGGTTTCAATCAATTTGGCATATGGTGTGTTTTGGTTAGTTTGAGTTTCATTTGGGCTAAGTGTTGACTTGATCAAAGGCTAGGTTTGACTTGGTTATACCCAATTCAAGGTGGTTGATCACCCCATGATGATTGTTGGTCATGATTGAGGTTTAGATGGGCTTAGTTCAATCCAATTTGGGTTGGATTAAAACTTGGCTCAAAAAGGTCCTTTATGTCACTTTGGGTCAAGTGATCCTAAATGGGTTAATTGGCTTGATCCAGGCTTGATTCAAGTTTTGGTTGAGCTCACATATGAGCTTAGAATTGAAATATAAATCCAATTGCAATTGGTTTGGAGCCAAATGGATTTTTGATTCATATGACAATTTCAAGTCATAAGGGTTAACTTGGGCTTGATTTGGGTTGACTTGGTCTTGGTTTGATAATGGTGATTTATGTTTATATTTGGATCCATGATTGAAGGAGATTGAATCGTGAAGAAATCCATGAGTTTTGAGTTGATTTGCATGTCATTTAGCCAAGTTCAAAAGTTTGGCTAAAAGGACTAAAATTTGGAAATTTGATTTGATTTTAATTTGGTTTTGGTCATTTGAATTTATATTTCATTTATATTTGTGAATATAAATGAAGATATAAATGGGTCATAGGAAAATCACTTCAGTTTAGAGTGATTTGGAAGTTAATTTGATTAAGCTTAGGGATGTAGGTTAAAAGGGATAACTTTGGTTTTGATTTGGTTTGATTTAAGTTTGGTCATTGGAGGGTGGGTTTCATTTATATTTGTGAACATAAATGAAGTAATGATTAATTTATAAAGAAATCAACCAAGTTTGAGTTGGTTTGAAGGAGTTTTGGTTAGGTTTATGGAGGTGGGTCCATATGGCTTAAGAAGGGTCTTGATTTGGAATTTGGAATTTGGAGTTGATCATGGATTTCAATCATTTGGAATTTTGGAATTGATTTATGATTTGAAATTTGATTTGAGATTGGATTTGATAATTGAGAAAATCAATTAGATTGGGCTTGATTTGGATTTGGTTTAGGCTAAGCCCATAAAATAAAATCAAAAGGCCTAGGAAGGGATTTGGAGTTTGAATTTGGTGATGGATTTCAATCATTGGATAGTTGGATTTATAGAATTTGAATTTGAATTTGAGGTTTGGTTTGAAAGAAGGAAGCAAGGATTGGGTTTGGGCTATAGGGTAGGCAAGTCTTCCTAAATCCCTATGGCACAACCTATTCTATGGCTAAGTCTCTAGGATTAGGTTAAGTGTTCTAATCAGAAGTGTCTTAAGACTAAGGAACTCTTAGTGTCTATAAGAGTCCTAGACCTATGATGAGGAAGTTGAGAACTCACTCCAAAAGTGATGCCAACACCTAGCTAAGACATGCCACACCAAGCCTTAGCACACACATAAGAATACTAAGTCACTAATTCTAGCCTTTAGGTTAGGGTTTATGTTGTGGTGTTATATTTTATTTTATGATGTAATATTTTAGATTGGATGTTAGGTCGTTAGTAGCCTAATGATATTTTCTATAGGATATTATGCTAAAGGAGCCACTGTAATAATAAGTAAATATAAATATTCTTTCTTGCAGGTTGCTTATGCCCCTAAGTATAATCCAGTTAGGACAGGTGGGCTTGATTACCAAAGTGTAAGGTGTTAAGTTCAAATATGTGAAATATAATTGCATGGTTATATGTTTGTTGAGCAAACATCTATTTTGCAGGTGTAGTTAGATATTATTTTTCATAAAAATGTATTTTTTTGCAATAGGAATTAGGATTAGTGCTATGGGGTTTAAGATGGGCACAGACTAGAAGGAAAAGACTTGGGAGGCCCTATGAAGCTTGGAGCAAATCAATCCAAAAGTAGAAAAAGAAAGACAAAGATGGAAGAACCCCATAGCATCCATTATAATTGTAATATTCATTTGTAATCTGGTTGTATATGGGTAGAGCTCAGCTACCCAATTTCTTTCTTTTCCAGGGCATACGATGGTACCTTGCCGCATCAGCCTTTTAGTCTTTTATGAAATTTAAATGTTTGATTGTTGTGTTTACTTTGTGCAATAGAAATGACATGTTTTTATATGTTTCTTAAAGTGTGATGATTTAATGTGTGGCCTGGATGCGGTAGGCTCTTTAGGATAAAATTAAATTTTCTACTCTCACTAATAACTCATAACTCAATTTTAATACAACTCACAACCTCATCTTAAAGCCTAAGTTTATAACCAAGAAAAATAAAAAGATTTAGCAACTGAATGATGTATGTAATCACACCATGCATACCATGTTGTTTCACTCTTGAATAGGGAGGGTCTCCCTTCTTGCATGATAAGGGATACACTTGACATTTGAGGGTGATCCCTTATAGTGGAGAACAATTTTTCCCACTAATTTAGCTCACAACCTTATTTCAACATGCATATAGGCATAATTATCTCAAGCCTTAGTCCAAAATGAATGTGTCAAAATGGTGTAAAAGATTCTAAATTTCTACATTAGTCTAAGCCATATTTTTCATACTAATCATGATATAGTCTCTCAGAGAGTGAGTTTAAGATTCTAGCTTCATTTCTAATTAAATAATAGCCTAGCTATCTTGCATCTACATAATACCAGCCTACATGGTTTTAAAGCATAGGAGGTGTCAACTGGCGGCCACTCCAGGCGGTTGTAAGTCTAGAAGAGTTGGGATGTGTCTATCCTTTCTCATGGAGGTAGACCATCATTATGTCCCATTTTTTCTATTTAGGCATAAGTCATGCTCTTAGCCTTATGCTAAGCCATCTTAGATTTAGGTTTTAAGGCTACTTATTTCCTTCGAATAATGAGTATATATCTTCACCTCTTAGGCATTTCCACAATCTTGTGTTGGTGGACTATAAGCCCTAGTATTCTAATAAGATTCCAACTTAAATAAAAAGTAAATTCTCTCTTTCAAATCTGTAAAGCCTCACTTTAGGGTTGATTGGAGCAATCACTAGGTTCCCTAGTATCATGGGTGCTCCTTACTTATTCTCCTTTAGAATTCACAAATAAGTCTTCCTATTTGAACTCTCCAACCTAATTTTCATAAATATATAATCCTTTGATAGTCTAACTTAAAATCTTTGGAGATACTTGTTGACTACTTTAATCAAGAGTGTTCTTAGGAAATTCCTATCTCCTAAGATACAATTAACTATGAAAGCTTGATTCCATAGGGAACTAAAGAACTCGGCATAAAATAAACCTTGCTTTACTTATTTATGTAAAGTAGGGGAAAGATCTTTGGTATATACGAAGACCCATCTACTTTATGAGTCATTATTAGGTGATTAGGTCTATTGTAAGGTGATGTTTCCATCTTTCATGATGGTACATCATACCATAATGTCATACCCGACCACTTCAATAAGTATCCTCTAAGATCTGGATGGTGTCCCTACGACTCCAAATTAAAACACAATAGATTTTTCTGGTGACTCCACTGGGGAATTTTTCTCTCTCCACCATTAGTAGTTAATCATTATCTCCAAATATCGATAGTGGAATTTTGTTTCTTTTATGTACATCCAAAACTATCATTCTTTCCATTAAGCTCCTTGTCTATTTCATCCTTAGGCAAGGGTGGCCAACATCCTTTAAGTTTTAGGACCTCACTCAAGTAGATCTTAAAACCCCTTATGGTGTTTATTTTTGGTTCATGTGTATACGTGTGTGTATATGGGGGTGGGGGGGACATCACACAGATCTGAAGATATAATTAAGGTGATCGGGTATGACATCAAGGAATAGTGCACTATCTCGAAAGATAGAAATCACTACCCTACGATGGGCCTAATCACCTAATAAAGACTCCTAAGGCATGATGGGTCTTCAAATATACCAAAGATTTTTCCTTAGTTAACATGGATGAATAAAGTAGGGTTTATTTAAACTGGGTTCTAAAGTTCCCTATGGGGGCAAGCCCCCATAGTTAATTACATCTTAAGAAAGGTGAGTTCCTTAGGAATACTCTCGATTAAACTAGGCAACGGTTGTCTCCAAAGAATTCAAAGATAGGACTATCAATAAATTAGCTATGTTTGGAAGATCAAATGGTATAGATCAAAAGGAATGACTTATTTTTAAAGTTAAGGGAGATGAGTAGGGGATGCTCATGATACTAGAAACCTAGTGAGCATCCTAAACTATCCTTTGGTTGGGCTTTATATGTTTGAAATTGAGGAGAATTATATGTTTGAGTTAAAATTTTATTAGAAATCTAGGGCATACACTTCCACAATACAAGATTATAAAAATGTCTAAGAGGTGAGGATTTATACTTGTAGCCCCAAAGGGAAATAATAATCTCAGATCCTAAATCTAGGGAGCTTTGGCAAGGGCCAAAGCATGACCTAAATCTAAGGAGAAAGTGGGTATATGATTTACCTCCGTAAGAGAGAGTAAATCACCTAACTACTGGACTTATAACCACCTGGAATGGTAGCCAGCAAACTCATCCTATGATTTGAAATTATGTAGGCAAGTCTTATGTTATTACAAGTTGGCTAGGTTATTATTATTTAGAAAAGAAACTAAATCCTTAAACCCACTCCCTAAGAGACTACAACATGAGGGGTATGACTAATGACTTAATCTAATGCAAATTTTTATCAAATTTTATTTGATTTGGGACTCTTTATTTTGACACGGGCTATAGGAATTTGTATGCCTAAATGCATGAGAAGTTGATTATGGGTCAAATCAAAAGGGAAAGAGGTGTTCTTCCATCATAGGATCTCAAAGGTTAAACCCTTACTATTTGGCAAAGATGGAAGCCCTCCCTTAACAAGAGTGAAATAAGATGATTATGCATGATACTAAACATACAACATCCAGCTAAGAGGTTGCTAAATATTTTATTATCTTGATTTAATGCATAGGCATTTATACGAGGTTATGAGTTATTTTAGAGGTTTAGTTATGAGTTGTTAGTTTGGGTAGAAAACTTAATTTTTATCCTAGGAGCCTAATCGCATCCAGGCCATACAACAATCACTAATCATAAACAAACTATGAAAAGGCATGCTTTTTCTAATGGACAAGCTAAATAAAATATCAAACAATTTTATAAAGCCGTTGCAAAAGAATAAAAGGCCGATGCGGTCGAGTACCACCAACAACCCGAAAAGAGATGTGGTAGCCGAGCTCTGCCCTTATACACCATGGATTATAAGAGAATAATTACAATTACAAATGATGAATGTTATGGGGAGTCTTCATTCTTCATCTCTCCATCTTTCATTTTTTTATCTGATTTGCTCCATTTCTTTCTTCCTGTAGGCTTGATCTGGATGTGCTTTCTCCAAAGGCATCACATGGTACATAATACTTGGTCTTATAGCCAAAGCTCATCTTAATCTCCCATAACACTTATCCTAATCCTAATGCAAAATTATATTAAAAGAAGAAAAGTAAATCTAGCTACACCTGCAAAATAGATGTTAGCTAACCATGCCATATAACCCAAGCAGTTTATGAACAATTTGGACTTAGCACCCCACATATGGGCAACCAAGCCCACCTTTCCTAAGTTGGATTATGCTTAGGGGCTAAGCAACCTGCATAGCAAAAGTATTTATATTTTTATTACAGTGGCCCCTTAAGCACAACCCTCTTCAAAGCACGATTAGGCTAATATCGGCCTAACACCCAGACTAAGTACATGCACCCTAACATCTAGTCTACAATAATACATCCCAAAATAGGCATACATTAAACCATACACTACCCTAACATAAAGCTAGAAGTGGTGACTTAGTCAAATGTGTGTGCCTTAAAGCTTGTGTGGTATATCCTAACTAGGCTTTACAGTTGTAATTTTGCTAAGTGTGAAAGATTTGATTTATAAATGGTTGATTTCTCTTTAAGTGATTTAATTGATTTGAAGATTTTACTTAATCTTTTATTTTATTTTAATACTTAACAACTAAGTGTTATAAAGAGAGGAAAGTGAGGGGGCCTCTCCTTCATCCCTACCTTAAGTCATTTCTAAAGCAAGTTAATCAATTCCCTTTAGTGAATAGCTTATTACATGTTTCAGTTAACCTTAAGTTTAGGTTCACTCTAAATGACCTTATTTAATAAGAAAGGCATCTTAAGATTAATTAGAATGAATTACTATCACGTAACACATGTTTATTCATTTCTTTCCATCATGTATATCATGCATATGATTAAATCCTAAGCATACCTATCCATATTATGTATGTCTTAGCACACTTAAATGATGAATGCAAAGAAGTGTGTTTGAAATTTAAATATTTCATTTGATTGAATTATGAATGCATATTTTTAATAGAAAAAGGAATTTTCATCCATTTGCTAAGAGCACATTCACATGTATAAAAGTTTTAAGTGGGTACATCGCAATTATTCTACACCAGAGGCATAAGGTACAAGACCTACTTAGGGCTACTTAAAGCCTAGCAGCCTCGGGATGTCCAGACAAATATACCACTTTTCTTATATACATATGAATGTACAAAAAGAACCACAAGAATGAGAAGTCATGCAATAAGTCATATTTGATTTGATTATATGATTTAAATATGTGATATGAAATTCTTCTTTAAGTCTCAACATGGAGATGCATAGGAGTAGGTTTAGATAAATGTTGTGCTCTTTTTAAGTGAACTATACATTTGTAAATCCCATGCAAATCCATATAAAGTAAGGAAATAGAGCTTCATATTACATATCTTATATTATCAACACATGCAAACTAATAGATACTTGTAATTAACACCACTCCATATTTTATAATTTATTTATAAGCTTTTGAAGATAACTTTTGATTTAATAGTAATAATAGTGTCACACCTATTTTTTAATTTAAATCAACACATGCAATTTGACATAAAATAAAACCATTTTATTTTAGTTAATTTTAAAAGAAATGAATGCATGATTACAAATGGCAAACATTTAACATGATTGGAAAAAAATAAAGGAACATAAGCACATGATCTCATTCATTCCAATTAATTCCTAAGGACAATCATACTAAATAAGGCTATTTAAAATAAACCAAAGTTCTTTAATGTCATTTTTAATTTTGAGTATGATTTGATTTAGGAAATGTGAAAGAGGTTTGTTAATCTTAATCCCATTCCTCATGTGTGAGTTAATATTAAGGTTGATTTTATGGTTTAATTAGGTCAAGATATGAATTAAGTGGATTAATTAACTATTACCTACATCACCTTATGCTAGTTAACTAATTAATAATGAGCTAATATGATATGCAACCACATGAAAAGTAAATTCACAATGCTCCTAAGAAATGAAAGGGGACTAATGTAATTGTCTCATAATTAATAGTTAATTATGCTTAAGAGATCTCACTTAACTACTTTTATGGTTTTCTCACACATGTGAGCTAACCAGAATTTCATCATCTCTCACTTTGGGTTATTGAACACCCAAAGAGCTACCTAAGATTAATTAAAGGTTGTTTAGGTGTGAAGTGAATTTTAGATTGAGTTAACCAAGCTATTTAATCCATTTGATTAAGGATGTTCAATTAATGAAATGAAATTGACTTAAGGAAAGAGATCAAGAAAGAGGTCTTGATCTCAATCCCCAAATCCCATATTTGATTATTTAAGTTCTGATTTCTATCTTGAGGATTAATTAACCTCATTAATCATTAACTAATCAAATTCCAAAAGGTGAAGAAAACTTAGGAAATGAATTAGGAAAAATATCCCAATCACATTCACCAAGCTCCCATACTGTTCAATAGAGGTAATT